>CAUJNA010003394.1:1377500-1690000 GCA_963377175.1 Effrenium voratum | reverse complement strand
CCATCCCCGACCCGTGTCCTAGGCAACGAAATGCAACTTTCGGTGTGGACGGTCAAGAGAAAACACCCACCGAAAGAACAAAGGCAAACTGGGTGCCGAAGAACTGAGAACAAAGTAGGAGCAAACCCCTCTCCATACACCATCTGTGCAGAACATGTATGGGAAAGACCCCGAATAAAGGGTATGCCCCCCTTTAAACATTGCTCAGCGGTGGGGGAGGGAGGAAGGGAGGGAGGGAGGGGAGGGGGGAGGGGAGGGAGGGGGAGGGGAGGGGGAGGGGAGGGGGGGAGGAGGGGAGGGGAGGGGAGGGGAGGGGAGGGGGGGGAGGTCGGCCTGCATAGAATGCCACAAGGCCCAAAGGAGTTTCCTCTTTGAATGAGGGCCTTTGCAGTTCACCCAATCAAACCACTGCGCCATGCAAATTGGAGCCCCGTTTGCGTGGACACCCGACAGTGCAATTGTTGATCCTTGTAAACGGGAACATGTGCAGACATCTGATTCTATTGTAGGAAGCCAGTTGAAAAGCAAACTTGAAAGGAGGCAGGCCCAGTTCAAGAGTAAGTTCCATGCTTGTTGGCCGCATAGCCACCTTGAAACAACCTCAGCCTGGGTCCATTAAATGTGCATTCTCAATACTATCATCCAAATGGCGGCTTGAAGGGAAACCACAACTGACATGTTTACTTTAATGCGCCCAGTCACTAGCCAAGGTATTCTGATTCCGCAGTAGGCTGTAATTGAGCGAATTATTTCCTTCCACTCTTGTCAGTGGAAACCTGAAGCATCTTGCTTCACCTCCATTTGCTTCAAGTGCCAGCCACCAAAACCTCTCATCACCATTTCCCCTGAAACCAACCGGGGGCAATGCACCTCAAGGACAAAGCTTCTCGAGGGAGATCCCTTGTTCAAGGTCCATGCGAGCCAAAAAAAGCATGGCAAGTCCTCACTCCATTCCCTAAACTGGAAATTTGGGTGCCAAAGCGAGTCTGGAAAAAAAATGAAAAAAACAACACATTCCCTTTTGGCTTCCCATAGAAACCGCTTCCCCAGAAACGGGTCCCCCGCTTCAAAGCCGCGGCACATACGCCATGCACGAAGCCCGGGGTGCGCAGGTGCGGGCGCCGCCAGCGTACTGCCGCACTGCTGGGCCGCACTCGGACCAGGTCCCCAGGACTGAACCTTCCGGTGGATTTCTTCCGCCCATTCTTTTCTCAACATCATCCTTCTTTTCTTTTGCCCATCATCCTGTCTCAACATCATCCCTCATTATTGTTCAACCATGCTTCTTTTCAAGGCCAACCAGTTCATACATCATCCTTGGGGTTGTTTCCTTTTCCATGCTCAACCATCCTTCTTTTCTCCAGCCGGTTGTTTCCCCCGTGTTTTTGAGTGGTTCCTCCAGGCCAAGCAGGTTAAACAGCCCACGTTTATGGGACCTGTTGACCATTATTTTTGTGGACCAACATGGGAAACCAAAAGTCTTGGGTTTGATTCCTTTTCCATTTTCAGCCATCCTTCTTTCACACACCGGTTGTCTCCAACCTGCGTCGCTTTGGAGCGGGCTACTTGTCCCCTGTATCCGGTTGTTTCCCCCTGGGTTTTCAAGGGTTTTCTTTTAAAAAGAGGTCCAAATAATGACATGAAAGCTCCTCCTAGAATCATGCCGGTGGCAAATAAAAAATCAAAGTCCAATGGAAAACCAGGATGAACGCCCTAGTCGAATAATAGAGGGTGTCCCATTTTCTGGGATGCTTAGTTTTAGGGAAACAGCATACTTGTTGCCTGGGTAAATTACAACGCCGGAAATGAGGAATCTCCAAGAAAGGGACCTTCGTGCTGGGCAGGCTCCCCGAGGGTGAGCTGAGAACTTGCAAATTCGCCTAAGGGAGCGTACCCCGTTCCTCTCTTCAAAAAGACACGACGATTCATTCTTCGCAGCTCTGCCCGGTTGTGTCTTTTTGAAGAAAGGAGCAGGGTAATGCGACGTGATGCGGTAATGCGCAATTCCACCCCACGCATGCTTTGACCCGCTAGCACGCAAAAACGGGGTGAACACTGAACGGGAGATCAGGGCTCGCTCGAGAGATCCATGCTTCCAAGTGGCCTCTAGAACTACGAGAATCCCAGGCATGTAAGCTATGGACCCCCATGCCAAATCGTGAGACAGCGCCACTCAGAATCTGTGCAAATCTCATTCCACGACCACCCGACGACTTCTGTGTCTTGTCTTCAATTCCTCAAAAGGGAAATGAACCAACAAAAACGGGCTGAACCCTGGGTTCGAAGCAGTCAAGGCCCTTTTCCCCCTCATTTTTTCGGTCTGGTTACCCGCAGCTCGCTCCGCGCTCGCTCTCCGCCCGCGCGTCGTTTCGACCCATGGGCCGCGTGGCGCCTCTGCGTGGCATCCTCCTCGGGGCCCAGCTCAATGCCCAGCTCAGTGTGGCCCAAGAGCTGATGCTCCAGCAGGGCGTTGCAAATGGAACACGCCCACCTGAGTCATCTGGGCATGGGTCAAAATTAAACCACCAGGATATGGACCCCAGGGTTTAGTCCATGTTTCCATTTACCAGGGTTCCATTTGGGGTATCCATTTTTGACCCACGGTTTCTCAAAACAGGGACCTAAAATGGTCGTGGTTTCCCAATTCTCTCAAACTGGGCGGTTCAAAATGGGTTGGCCAAAAGCCAATCCGAGTTTCCAGAACCCCGACAAGGGGAAGCCGCTGCGAAGGGGCCGGGTTCCTTGCGTAAGGATGAAGGATTCCCTCGGAAGTCAAAACAGGGAGCCCCACAAAATGGTCGCTTTCCGTTTGGCCTCCCTAATTCAAACCAAACGGGGGCCACCATCGACCAAGTACGAATTGACCTGCGGGTAAAAACGAGCTCACATGAGCTCATCCATGGTATAGGTCTTGAGTTGGGGGTTCCCTTATGTGTGGGATTTCTGGCAACTTGCCCAAGATCACAATGCCTCCAAAGAAACATCAAATATGTCCATGGAAAAAGCAACATCCAATATGTCCATGGAAGAGCTCACTCCAACATGCGCGCAGGACACGGCTGGGTTGGACTAGGCCTTGTCTACTCGGTGGTTAGCAATCCGGGTTCTAACCTACTTACACCCGGCCCAACTCACTCAGGTACCTCAGCTGGCGATCACCACTGGCGAATCGAACAAATCCAAGTAGGGATGTTACCAGCCATATCGGCCATATCGGCCACCAGCTCTCGTGAGGAACTCTGGGCAAAAGAAGGGCTACACCGCATGCCGACCCCACATACCAGCAACCAGCCAGTCTACGGAGGGTGTCCGATTCTGGGTGAAATGGCGGGGAATCAGGCCACTTTTGGAGGGGAACACACCTACTAGTAACCTGGGATTAGTGTGGGGTCAACATTAAGCTAAAACGCACTCTAGACACAATGAGCATAAACAGTTTCTAGACACATGTTAGATCTTGAAGCTTGGCATGCGCTGTAACAAACTACGTCTAACCACCTCCAAGACTGGGCTTGACATTTGCTAGCCATGATCTGGAATCGAGCGGGACATGCCCAAGCGCTGGACACTTGTTTAGATACATGCCAGAACATGCTGGGCAAATTATAGGTTTTATGCTAGACAACTCCTGAGGCTTCTTGTTACACACATACAAGTACCAATTGGCAAATGGCGCTGGCATGTGCGGTCCTAATCTGAATTGATGCTATAAACTGCGCTAGACCCAGCACACATGCATCCCCCCTTGAGATTTCATGCGTGGCGTGGAACGGCATAGTATGGCATCTCTACAACCTGGCCGGTACGGTGGAAACTGGGAGTTCAATGACGATCCCTCAATACGCAAAACCGTTGATATACTGTAGAGATTCTGTAGGAGCAATGCAAAGATGAAATCACATATAGTTTCTAAAACCAGGCGCAAGTGAAACGGTTAACCGTGCTGCCACTTTGGGGATGTGATGCAGCACTCCGACCCCTCTCGTCCTCGGCCCCAGCCACTTCTCGTAGTAGGATGCGCTTGCATAGAAGTCGGGCTCCAGAAACTCTATGCCGCGTCGTACCTGGCAGTCATCTGATTTTTGGGTTTGCCGCCTGGATCTTTTGGGGGACTTGGGTTGTCATTGTCCCTCTGGCTCTTGTGGCAAAAGTCGGGCTGTTGTCCCCTGGTCCTTGCTGGTTGTGCCCCCTTGTCATCCGCAAACCATAATCTTGTCAGTTGCTTATGCACGCTTCCTTCCCTGAGTAGAAGCAGGAGCGTCAGCGCTGAGTGAATTGGTCAAAACAAGTCCAAACTGTTTGTTTTCGACGAATCTGGCCACTGGCCTGCCCAGCGTTTTATCAATGGAGGGCCCGTTACAGCTAAAGCCCTTGGGTGCTGGGAGCTGCTTCAGGGGTGAAACTTGGATGAGTGGGTGGCGAAAGAAGGAGCCCAGGTGGAGCTTCATTCCCCTCAGCATTCTTTGGCTATGTCTTGGGAACCTGCTCAAACATCTGTTACCTCTCTCATGCATTTCTCACTCTCCGTCCGCTCACTTCCCTCACTTCCCTCACTTTCTACCTTAATATCTACTTTCATAATCTCATTTGCAAGCTGCTGATGGCTAGGATATAGGAAAATGATGTCCGGCGAAAATGCCCCACCAAACAAGAAAGGTTTCGACTCGAACCCACCAAACCTGGCGGGATCGATCCCGAAACATGTTTGGTGCAATTCCTGGTTTCCCTTCAAACCCACCCAAGACTTATTTTTTTTCTCAATGGATCGGCCAAACAAGTCCATACCTGTTGCTGGCCACGTGAAGATGGCCTTCTGAAAGGGATTGACGTTGAGTGGAACCACCCATCCAACACTGATTCTCTGAACGGATCGGAACAAGTGGATGCTTGCTGCTGGCGTGGAAGCCGGGCCTTCCCAAGCGGAACCGGGAACCCGGAACCGGGCGAGCGAAGGGCCTCGTCCACCTTGAGATGGCCTTTCTTCACCAGCAGCATGGCGGTGGCGTGCACCTGACCTGGTGATCCCGTCCGACATCCCATCTCCCCCTCCCCCCGCCTCCCGCCTCCCGTGCGCCCCCCCGCCTCCCCCCCCCCCCAAGGCATTTCAGGGGGCCATTGGATGGCATGTCCAGCTGACAGCCAAAGGACAAGCATGTGGCTACCATCCGAAGGAACCATTTTGGGACATTTGCTAGCACCCTTTTAGGGTCACTTTGCAAAAAGGAGGCCCGCGATGAATAAGTATGGCCGCGGGAGTCAACACAACGAACAGCAATTGATGAGAGACCACTTGCAATCACTCCCACAAGGTCAAAAGAACCAACTGCAACAACAAATCCACAAGCAGACGGGGCGTCACTCAGACACTGGATGTGCGTTCCACGCAAGAATGCACCACAGCGTCTACGTTGCTAGACGATTCAGTGAATATGAAATTAAACCTCAGCTACGCACTTTTAAGTCAGCTGCACGTTTGCGTCTCCCTTCTGATAGGCCGTGACCCTTTGTGAGGTCCCGGAAGGGGATCTTTCTTATGACACCCGTCCCGTCAAGTCACTAGCTTAACTTCTTTCTCGGGTGATCCAAGAATTCTTCGCTAAAATAGTGGCAGGCAGGCCAGAAGGCGATGACCCCGGCGTGGCTTGGTTCTCACTCCGCGGTACACAAATTGAGGCCCCCCCCCCCTTTCCACGTGAGCAGCGCCCGAAAATGCAGTGTCTTACGGCTAGAAGAACTTGGCTAGGCCTCGCCGTAAACCCCTATGAACCGTAGTAGAACAACCGCCTAAGGCGAGCAGGGGTGGCTTGCTCACCTTGAGAAGCCCCCTTTCCGGTCACGGGGCGTTCCCAAAAGGTGTGGATCCGGTCGCCCTTCTCGTGCAAAGTCCCGGAGCTTTCCACTCGCTGGGAGCCCAGATCATGGGGCCCGATCATGGCGAAAAAAGGCTGGGTCCTTTTGCTGCGTGAGGGATGGGGCAAGTTTGGCATGACAGGTGTTGCATCGACTTGTCTCAAACGATGACTGCATCTGGAGCCTGCTTCGGCCCAAAGGTGCGCAAGGAAGCTGGCAACCAAGTTGCCCAAAGACATGCCACATGTACATTGCGGCCAGCGGGGCGGGGGTATGTCCACCTTGCACTATTGAGGCTGTTTCCAATCTAAATTCATAGCCTCTTGGCAACAGAACAAGTGCAAATTGCGCAATCATTTCACAGCAGCCGCCTCAAATCGCGTCAGTCTACCAAACAATCAAACAGTCCTGCAAAAACCCTGTCTGGCAGTCGATTGTCTAAAATCTAAACGAATCAGTACCTTTCTTGGTCTTACAAGGGGCGGGCGCAGGCACCTAGCTTTCGTGCACTCGTAAACAAGTGGCCGTGCGTCAACATACCGGGCACTTGAATCCGAAAAGGAAACTCCAATCAAGCCGGCAACCAAAACCATGAAGGGGACAAACAGGTGTTGCCTGCCCAACCATTGATCTGGTGTTAGGCAAAACACTTTACAGTACATCATGGAGCTGCGTTGTTCTTCACCCAAACGTTGTTACCACATGTTCAACAAATCACCCCCCCCCCCCCCCCCTCAAAATGAAGAATCTCGTTGTGGCTCGCTTTGATCAGGGCCAATTTCCACTCGCAGGCTCTGTGCTGGGCCCGAGTTAGGTTAAACATGTTAAACCAATCTTCTTCAAGCAACCTCCGTTTGGGGCCCGGTTGCCTGGTGGCTTCAAGTCTTGCAACCACCAGCCCCCCCAGCAGCTCGTTTCCCCGGTTCCGCCCCGGTTCCTCCCCCAGCTCCGCTCCTGCACGAAGCGCTTCCGAGCCTTGGGCTTCCGCGACATGGGCGAGAAGCCTGGCGTGGTCAGAAATGGCGGTGGCTCAAAATTTAAGAGCTAGGGTTACGCAGGTTTTGGTCCATGTTTCCACTTACCAGGGTTCCATTTTAGTACCGGTTTTTTGAGCCACATCCAAATGTCAGGGAAGGGATGGGCCGTTTCTCACCCAAAGGCCATTCGTTGCAAGGAACGCACTTGCTCGGGTTCACAAGGTCAGCATGTGTCAACGTGCCAATCCAAACATCTCTTGCTAACGCCAGAAACATAGATCGAAGGATTGAAGGTCGGACTTGCAGAAGGAGAACTGCAGCTTCGTCACTGCCTGATTTCAATTTCTCTGAAAACAATTTTGGTGGAGATGATGATAGCCTTCCGGCGGCGGTTTACTCCTGGCCCTCGCCTCGGGAGTCTTCTCACACCTTCCCATCTGCTTCCATTTGAGACAGGCGAAGAGTCTTCCCACACTTTTGGGTGAATCTCCCATTTGTTGTTACTTGTTGAAGGGCAACGCTAAAAAAATCTCAAAAGAAATCATGTAAAAAAAATGGCCCCACATTCTGGAAGTCCACTCATTCCTGGAGATGTCCAGTCTGCCCACCTGCCAAGAGACCTCGAACAACTTGCTGGTGCGATAGGCAGGGAATGGGGACATTGAATGACCCTTATAAAACCATCCCTTGTGGATTCCTTTGAGGGGACGCCTGGGTTCATTCCATTTCACATTCCCTGCCTATCGCACCAGCAAGGAAACGAAATGACACAAACCGAAGCCTCAACTTGGCTCCGCAAAACGCCGCGCCTGCCGAGCGGCCGTTGCCACCGAAGCCTCAGAGAACGGGCAGCTTCGGTCTGGTTGAACAAAGGCGGCCCGCCACGCCACACCTAGGATCAACATTGCAGGTAGCGTACGAGTCTGCCTCCAAACTGGCGACCCACACAAAAGGATTCCTACGTGGACAAGCAACAGCAAAGCAACCACCTGCACACACAAGCGCACAAGACAATAGCCGTCCGAATGAATTGAAAGTTTGAGATCCGCAAGCCAAAGCATGTTGCGCGATGGCAGCTGCCCAAGATCTTTCCAGCGGCATGTTTCCGCCATTTTGATGCTAGCCCGGCTGCTGGCTCCACAGCGCAAGCCAGGATGGGGAGTAAAGCAGAATGGGGGAGAGTTGGACGGTTGCAAGTCCTGGCATGATTTTCTTCCACAACCTGCCCAACTCTGTCATCGGCTACCTCGAAAATGCCGAAGCACCCGAAAAGCTGTGCTGAAAATTGTCCGCGCAGACTTGGTCGCAACATGGGTGCCAACATGCAGCACCTGGTCGGACTCAACAGGATCTGTCTGTTTTCAACGCTTGCAAAGGTGCACCGGGAAAACATGGCAAAGCTTTTGTGGCTTCAGCCGTTCTCTCTGCAAGCTCACCTGCCAAAGTGGTGCAAGCCCAACCATGATGCAACTCAGGGGAACTCATGCCGTGGCTGTAATTCAAAGGATGCAGGCTGGCCACGAATTACAAGTCTACCAGTCCTGATTGACCCAAAGTAACCAAGGAAGATGTCCGCGCGGCTCAGGCCCCTTCCACTTTGGCATGCAAAGCTTCCAGCCTTTCCATGGACTTGCTGTCCTGGCCACAAAGCCGAGCTTCAAATCTTGGGCCGGAGCCCAAAACCAAAAGAACCAGAAAGCACATATTGTTCTTGCAAGTACACTTTGTTGTGCTTGCTTTAAAGGGAAACGAAAGGGGGGCCGGCCAAACATGCGGCGGGTGCGGTTGAAACGAAAACCTGCCCTGGTGTTTGGAAAAGGGTGTGAACAAAATGTACGCAAATCACACATCCCATTTTGGTCTCTGATGCAATGCCCTTCATGGTTATGCTGCGGAATCCAAACCTGATACAGCCCCACCAAGCCCAAGTAAACCTGCACCGGGCTTTTTCTACTCACAACAAGACATGTCTTTCTTCTTTCAACACAACTCCCCCCTCCAAACAACAAGCCTAACCCAATCCTACCCCATTGCCGGGTGGTTGTTTGAATCTTTGAACAAATGGTCGAATCCTGCAGGTCCAATGGAAAGCCAATTCCAAAAAGGCCTCAGCTTCCCCCAACTGGTTTGGATTTCTGGTTTGGTAGTTAATGATTCGTTTCCCATCAAGAAGCAAGGCTTCGATTCCCAAAATCTATCCAAACCACCAATTGAAGCTGATACTCAAAGGGGCATTGTACTTACCTGGTTATAACCCACCAAAGCCATGGTTATAAGTCTCCCAAGCAGGTTACAACCAGGTACTAGCCACTTACTAGGTGCCAGATCGCGCCGTTAAGTAGGGTCAAGCTCCACTGATGAAGGACAATAACTTCCATCAAGATACTCTTCCAAGTACGCCCTGGGCAGGCACAGCAAAATGTCCTTCAGTACATATTGCAAACTGCGGGAAGTTACGAGTGCCCCGCTTGCAATATTTACGCAATTTATTTTCCCTAAACCAATCCAAACCACCAATCAAGGCTTCCCCAAACCAATCCAAACCACCAATCAAGACTTCCCCAAACCAATCCAAACCGCCAATCCAAAGAAACCTCATAGCCCTAAGACCACAACAACCAGCCCACACCCGCACCAACCGACCCGAGCTCCAAACCGGAACGACCCGCTTCCTTGGCCACGGTGGCGCCCTCCTCCGCTTCCCGGCCGGAGAGCTCCGGGGAGAAGGCGGGCAAGCACAGCACCGTGTACCTCGTGGCCTGCGGCCAGATCCACTTCACCTCGGGGCCGACCAAAACGTGGAGAAAGGCGAGAAATCACGCGGGGATGCGGAAAAACAAGGGTAAACATACCAGAAAGCAAAGAACACAAGCAAAAGCAACGGGAAAACAGGAAAAACAGCAAAGAAACGGAAACACGCATAGAAAAATAGGGAACCAGCCGAAAACAAAGAAGATCAAGACAGACCCAACAAGCCGAGTTTACAGCAAAACACACCACACAACGGGAACTAACACACCTCAGCGGGGGCCCCAAAAAACAGGCTGGAGTCTTTGTGCGTTCCCTTCACACCACCCCAAAATGGACGTTGTTTCCACAAAAGCACTCTTGTGGGTTCCTTGGGTGGGTGCATGACAACAAAACGGCTTGATTTAGCAACCTTTCCCGACTGGGGTCCGGAATCCAGGTTCTTGGAAGGAATACGGCAGCTACAATGTTTATGGGCCAGTCCTTGAAGGGAAGCAACAACTGCAATATATCAAGCGCAAAATTCTCAGAGAAATTCAAGAAGCAACAGCCAAATGTTGCCACCAAAAGCTTTTCTTGGCTAGGACTTGCAAAACTGCCTGGCCAACCAGCGCTCGCCTATTGTTTTAGGGCGCAAAAGCCGAGCAAAAGAGATAGGGGCGTCCTCCCACAACAAAGCGATGTGCCAAATCCATCATGCGCTGCCAAGTGTTCACGAAGCCTGGGTTCCGCGATCTGCTCGTCAGGTGGTCATGGAACCCCAATGTCATCTGTAGAGGAAGTTTCTTTGGGAGACCCCTGTTGTCCAGCGAAATGGCCATGGGTGTATACAGAATGTTTGATGCCAAATGATTTCAGAACCAGTCACAAACGCCTCCAGTCACAAACGAAATGAAGTGCTGCTGCGGGCGCCTTTAGCAGCTGCAGGGGATCAAGGAGAAGGGTCAGGTGGGCAAGTGGTAAAATCCAAATGGTCACTTTCGTGTTGCTTCTCATTAAGTGACATGAAACCCAACTCAAAAATACTGGCAAGTCTTGGAAGACCTTTTCTGTCTAAAGGGACAGTCAGTGGGAGGGTTGCAATAAACACCCGGCCTGCATTGCCTGTCTGGCCGCAAGACTGGCACGTGAATATTGCCAGCGGGGAACAAGGGAACCGCTGTAGCTTCCCGCAGTTTGCAGTGGGCTGGATATGGCTGTTTCGCTTGCATTATGTACTGAAGGAAAATTGTCGTGCATGCCAGGGCGTACTTGGAAGATTCTTTGATGGACAGTTGTGGGCGAGCTACGTAGGAGAAGCTGTTGCTTGGTACATACTACGGATGAACGAAATTCTGCACCACCTTTCAGAACCCCTGCAATGATCATTCCCCTGTAAATGCCAACGAACACTGTTCTTTTTTCATGGATTCAAACTGGTGCGAACGGATTGCGCATATCCCTCCACAGCATTTTGTCCTTCAGTGGAGCTCGACCCAAGACCTTGCTGGCCGCGCCGCACGCAAAGACTTGGGCAGGAAGACCGCCTCACCCTCCTGCAGCCTCAAGCGTTCCTCACCATGGAGGAACTCGATGGAGCCCTCGTTGCAGATCACCTCGGCGAGTGTCGTTGGGGTCCTTGTCTCTCTCTCTCTCTGCCGTTGCGTTCAGAGGGTCTTGACTCAGCAAGGCAACCAAAAAGGTGCCCACTGATATTAACAGGCACCCAACACATATGTCTCCTTGTTTGGAGCGTTGCCCTTGCTGGCGTTCAAGGAAAACAACATGCACGTCTGGCTTTGCCTTGGATTCCCCTACTAACGACTCAGGCCAACATGCCCTACCTAAAAGGAAAATGCTCGAAACCCAGGAAGGGACATGGGCGTACCTGTGTTTGCTGTAAGACAATTCAACCAATCCAACTTTGCACACCTCAGTTGGGACTTGGAGGTCAATCCCTACCCTTCACTTGGCTAGCCAAAGTCATGGAGTGCATGGAACACGTCATATTGCCGCACGCAATGCCTGCGCCATTTGACTCCTCAACAGTGTGAAGTCAGAGTGAGGCGAGGGGAGGGAGCCAATACAACAGCCACGTTGCCACATAGCTGTGGGTCAAACATAGGTATCCAAAATGGAACCCTGGCAAATGGACACATGGGGGACCTAAACCAACAAACCTCTACCAACTTTGGTTATGGCTCAAGCTACCAAGCCCAACAATCAAGCTCCATGCCCACTTCGCCCACTCGCCTCCCAAACCAAACTACGAGAATCAAGCCAAATCAAACACAATGTCAACAACGCTGGTCACACCCGCAAACAAAGGTTCATCTCACAACGTGGAACCTCCAAGGGCCCCTTGACAAAAGCAAATTATCCTTCAAACAATTGGGCCTGTAGGCTTCCCCGTCCGGAAGGCTGAATGTTTTGCACCCTGGT
Source organism: Effrenium voratum (assembly GCA_963377175.1). Lineage (NCBI taxonomy): Eukaryota > Dinophyceae > Suessiales > Symbiodiniaceae > Effrenium > Effrenium voratum. Next base: position 1,678,004 of record CAUJNA010003394.1, on the reverse strand, counting down.
GCAGTGTGGAATTCCGAAATATCCAAAAAAAAACACAACATAGGCCCCTTTCTGTTTGCAACCAATACTGTTTCAGCTTTTGCCTTTCCCACAGCCCAACTAAGCATGACATATTCGGGCAATTTTCTAGCCAACCTTCATTCTTCGCATGCAACAATCAAATTGATTGGTTCCTGGTTCTATTTTTCAACTTCCCGGCTCCCTCCCAGCTCCTCTCAAATAACTGTTTGTTCGAGGGTACCCTTTCGGGCTTGATGGACAGCCAAAAACACAAACCGTTGGTTTGGGTTGCATCATTTAGAAATGCATGTTGCAAGAGAACCCAAAGGAAACCACCCATCTTGGATTTAGGTTCCCCCTTTTGGAACCACTCCCCCCACCACCCACCCCCCACCCCCCACCCCCCACCCCCCACCCCCCCACCCCCCACCCCCACCCCCACCCCCCACCCCCCACCCCCCACCCCCACCACACTATTTGGCGGGTTCCCCTATCCCCCCCCCATCCCCCCGCCCCCCCCCCCCCTTCCCCGCCTCGCGCGTTTTCCAAAACTGCACCTCCAACAACCCAACTGCACCCCAATTACTCTTTGCCCATGAAACTATCTTTGAGCGTGACAGCAAGGTCTGAAAGTCTCAAAGGTCTAAACCCCCGTTGATGTCGGCTCCCCCACTTGCAGGCGCATTGTACTTACTAAGTTGTTGGTAAGTCTGTTCATAATTAACCCACTTATGAGACTTATACCCATGGCTTTTGTGGGTTATAACCAGGCGTGCTAACCACATAGCTGACGTAGACTGCCCCCTTTTCAGCAGTGAGGCAAACCCCCGGCGCACGCGTTCCGTCCGCCGCAAACTTTTCCGAGGCACAAACTCGTCGAAGAGGGGCGCCTGGTACGCCTCCTCCGAGGCCTCGCGGACCCGGGCGGAGGCCAAGGAGAAGGCCCCGTCCTCGCGCAAAGCGCGAAGCGCCGGTGCCAGCGTTCTGCCGGCGAAACGAAACCAAGGCGCCCACCAGCGATGAGTTTTTGCTGGGTTAGTCAGACAAAAACTGAGGAGTTGTTCAGCGTTCCTCAAAGGAAAAACAAGGCCATGTACATCTGAGGTAGTAATGGCACGCCAAGTTGCCGCCCAATTACACTGACCCTGATCTCGGCAGCAAGCAATCAATGGCAAGAACGCTAGAGCAAACCAAGCAAACGGAGCCGCCAGGCAGCCAAATCTAGCGGCTTTCTGGCATCCACGGCAGCCGAGTCACAAAGCTGGAATGCAAGGATTTGAATGAGTTGGGAAACTGGGATGTCTAGCGTGCATAACTCCGTGATACCGAAGGAGGGGTCGAGGGGCATTGGTCAGTAGACATTGTACAGCGCGCGTGTGCCTCGCCGGCGCGAGCGCTCCAAAACTTCCAAACTCTCTTGCGGCCAACCAGGCCATTTGATCGAGGGCTGGGCTTGCTCCAGCGCTTGGTTAGCATGCATCCTGGCTCGCATATTTCTCGTTGCCCTGCGGTTTCAGCAGAAGCAACGGGATGTGCGTGCTGCGCGCTTTTCCACACGGTGGCAAGCACTAGAAGGGCCCAGGCGCCAAGTGCAACGGCATGGCCCAAGTGTGATCTTTGCCGCATTTTTCCCAAAGCTTCATCACGTCAGGTTCGGCAAGCGCCAAAAAATATCCACCCTCCTGACCAGCTGAAGCAAGGTTTAGGGGTTCTTTGGGGCCATGGTTGAGGTCCCTGGCTGTTGCAGCCACCAGCCATACAGGCATTGCCCTAAACAAATTCGGCCACATCCGTGATCCAAAGCCCGAGCCGCAGCACAAACCAGCCGTGCAACGCAAATACGAACAGCAGCCAGGCATCAGGCATCCACCATGGCGCTTACTTCAAACCGCTGACCAAGAGCAGTGTCTGTTATGGGGTGCTTCAAACCGCTCGCCCATTGACCCGCCCACCCCCGCGAACCTTGGAAGCAACCCAGCCGAAATGCTCGGTGATAGTGATGCCTTGCAGGAGAACATGGCTGGTTCAGGCACCGAACCTGGAATTTCACAAGTTCATCGGGGGTGGGTCTTCTCCTAAACGCCCAGCATCCCCTGAAAGGGGGGCAACTCCCTCATTGATCAACCAGGGGTGGATATATCCGAAAGCCTCCGAGAAGTGGGACCCATTTCAATCGGACGCTTGGCGCAATGAAACTGCTGAGAAGCGAACAATGGGGCAGCTGAGATCCCGCCATGCGTCGATCAATTGCCGGTCGGGTGCACCTAAACACACCGAGGAGTGCTTGGCCAAGGTCTAAATGGTGGCCAACAATAGGAAAAGGACACAATTCCATGCCTGGTGCATCAACCACGTCCACCTTCTCCACAACTCTTGGCTCCTGGCAAGAACAAAAAAGGATGGCCTTTTGAGTGAAAACCAACAGAATGCCGCTAACTGCCTGGCGTCGAACTGTTGAGGGCCTTCACAGCTAAGAAAATATGCGCCCCCTTTTGGGGGACTCCCTTGTGGTTGGCACGGAACAGAACCAGCCGTTTCGGGCGGTCCACTATCTCGAAACCCGCAAGTGTGGTACGCTGATTTGCCCGAGCATCGCCTTGCGCAGACCTGAGGGACCACGAGCTTAACAAAGTGAGTCTCTGGCTTGCACGTGGTTCGCGGGGTAAAAGGCCCCACTCTATTTGACTTTCACCGCTGGGAATTTGCCAGAAGCGGCAAGCTGGTTCACACGCGCGGCCCAAAAAGACGACCTAAGATCGAACCAACCGGCCAGCCAGCCACACTTCAAAGGATTCTGCTTTGGTCTGACACGCTGGCTGAGGGGCTTGACCTTGGAATATGTGGTCACGTCTTCTTTTGGGTAGAATTACCCGCTAAGTTTAACTTTTAGTCGGTTTAATGGAAATCCCCACTAAACCCTAAAAAGCAACAAGCTAAGAAGATGGCTGGGAGCCACCAAGTTACCCTGATTGAGCCAACCCATCCATTTTGCAGGTTCCCTACTTCACACTGAAGTTGCTCCCCCTTGACAAAAGAAGAAACCTCCACTCCAGCCGGCTGGCGCCCTTCGAACTTCAACAAGAACTATCCACTTGGAAGAAACAGGTCCCGCGGGACCAACCACGAAATCCTGCAGCGGGTGTGGCAAATCGAACCATGCGCCAAACAAAGGACACTAAGTCCTGTCGCCAATCGGATTGGGCTGCAGGGTGGGGTGAGCCTCTGTTTCAACATGTTTAAGCATGACATTGAAGCACCTGTGAAGGGGGCCAGGGCAGCGAGGTTCTAGCCGTTTAGGCCCTTTGAGTTGAACAACAGGAACAGTCCTTCTCGTGCACCGCGGTATCCTCGTCCTCAGACGTTTGACGCAAGACGCCCCGAACACGCCAACTCACATGGGTTCATGTGCGTACTCTAAGGGCCCAAATGATTTGAACCGGGTTGTCAGGCACGTCTGAACCAGATGTCAAGCCAGCATCGACCTGCATTTGCGAACATGAGCTGGTTTCAACTGGACAGCAGCCAAATCAAGCTGCCAAGTCAAGGACAAGGAATAAGCAACTGCGTAACCAACTGTTGTCGCCAAATCTTGTCACAGCTGAGTTTCCACGCCATGGAAAAACCGAAGCGCCAGTAAGTGTTATGGAAACCGCAGCGCGCGCTGCAAGTGGGTTGCCTTGCTTGTGGCTGGTTCCTCTGCTTTCAAACATGCAAATCCTCCAACACAACCGAGAATCAAACAGCATGTCAGCCGGCAAATACGCACCATGGTGCCAAACAATTGGGCTGCGTGTCGCCAAATCTACCGTGTCAAGCTTCACTGCCACAAGTCGTGCAAAAAACGGAAAACAGTAAAATATCAAGCCTTCTCATCATCAGATCAACAAATATCAAGCAACCTGCACACAAATCCTTGTCTCGTGCAAATCAGGGTGTGGTCGTACAAAACAACGAGGCGCAACGCCGGACGCACTGGCTGAAAAGAAACCACACTCTGCACCAAAGGCACAGCAGCAAAGTGACAAATATGAACATGCTCAAATGCTATGCCGCCTTGGCTCCTCGCCGGATGTGAAACACTCGGGATCTTGAGTAGGCGCAGAGCTTTCTGCGCGCTCATGAACATATTTACTAAGCACATGGTTAGTCTCCCGGCTGCTCGTAGCACCGGCAAGTCGTGCACCATGCTGGATTGCGCTGCCTGATGAACCGCGTGGCACGACTTTGTCATCCAGCCACTGCACAAGTGGGGAGACGAGCTGAAACATAGGGTGACAGGCCGTGCCAAGGTCCAAGCGAGAAAGCGCAAGCAGGGAGGCAAGTGGGGAGGCAAGCTGGGACAAAGGTTTGAGTCAGCAACTACAAGCAGGGAGAAATGCGGGGAGACAAGTGGGAAGAAACGTGGAGCGACAAATGCGAAGAAAGCCGTGACAAGGTCCAAGCCGGCAAGCACAGGTTGAGACAAGTCGGGAGGCGCCCGAGTAACCAAATGCTAGCAAGGCAAGTGGGGAGACAGGCGGGCGAGTCAGCAAGAGCGGGAGACAAGTGGGGAGACAAGTCGGGGAACAGCAGGGGTGCCAGCGGCAAGCCATCTCGTGACTGGAGGCAGTTCTGTACATGCATGTCATATCAGTTCCCCCTCTTTGCCCAACAAAAGGAAAATCCGTTTGTATGCTGGCTGGAAACAATCCAAGGAATTGGCAGAGGAGAGCAATCGCATTTGATGCCCCGAAGCTCAAGTGCCGTTTTTGGTTGGCCGGTGGCATGGGCTTGGTGCGATGCTCCTGCTCGCTAGGTCAACCCAAGCCATGCCCACATCCCCGACGATTCACACATGACTCCAGCAGCAAACTCCATCCTGACAAAACAAGCCAAAGGCCAAAGGATGAGGGTGAGCGAAACCAGATGGATGGATGGAACGATCATCTTACCCCCAGCCGAGCTTCCTTAAGGGCCGTCGGCAAAGTGCCTAACCAATCAGAACCACACAAAGAGCAAATGTAATGAACCCAGAATGTTTGCTTGGGAGTTTGCCTTTTGTTTATCTATAGATGGATGGCATTGGGGGGGGTTGGGGGGCACCCGCACCGAATAATGCCCTGGATGCCAAAGGAGAAAGCGACTCTGGAAAGCCCCGCCAGCTCTTGATCTCTCCGCAAAGCTTGCAGTGCACAAAACCGCACCCTGCCGTGTAACCGAGACCGCCAAGGCTCCAGGGTGACTACGACAAAGGCTGCAGAGCTGGGGAAGCTGTACTCCAATTCCAGGCCCTTGGGCAATACCACGTTCTGGCCCGCCTTGATGTGGAACTCCGCTTCTGAGAGCGATTTTTATCGGATTCGCTCCACAGGGGGGAGATTGGTCAAAACAAAGTCGCTCCAACAAATGCCCCCCCCGGCCCAACTTCGCAATGAAAGCAATCTGGATGACAGGTGAAAGAACTTCAGAGGGCTCTTCTATGGGAGTTTGCAGGTCGGATAAGGGGATGGTGCTACCACGAAAAGACGGCTTTGCTCTCTCCTACGATGTGGGTGCGTCTCGAAATAATGGGAGGGTAACTCCGGCGAAGCCTCTGTGCTGCAAGCAGTTTTTGAAGGGCCCAACGCTGGACGAAATGTACGCCGGGCAAGGTGCCCCTGAAATATACAGCAAAGGCCAAAGCTTTCATGGGTTCATTCAAGGCCTCATGGCCCATGTCTGCCACAGGGGCAGTGCTGAGTTGGGCACTGAGAACGGACAGGCACCTACCATCATCGGAACACGGCATTCCTGCATACCCGAGTTTAAAGTCTACACTCTGGATGCGCATTCAGGGTACCCGAAGGTCATGTACCACACCGGGAGTATGTTGCGACTGTGGGCCACAACTACTTCCCAGCCTATGACTGGCCAGGGACAAAGTGGCGACTGCTCTCTGTTTCTTTTAAAGATGGGTTGAACATTTAGTCCACCCCCGCCTCCTGCATAAAGCAAAAGACAAACTAACAAACAAAGAGAGGCAACTGCCAAAGGAACAAGCGGTAAGTGGGCGACAACGCTGTGGCCAAGTCTAGCAATGAAGGCCTCTTGTTGGGATTCGCCCTGCAAGCGTCAGTCCAAAATTTGCTTCTACCTTCAGGGGAGGGGGTGGGGGCGTCTTGCTCCCAGCGTTCCCACAAAACTGACAGCGGAATCATACAAATGTGAACTTAAAATACGGGATACGCAAGAAACACAAACGAAATCGGTGGCGCAAACCCAAATTCATCATTGTGAGGTCAATAGCTCCCAGTTTAGTTGCCCCTTTTCATCTGCTCTAAGACTAGCGTAGCCTGAAAACAGGTCTCAAACTCCTCCTCCCTGTTTGATGTCGCGCAACAAAGCGCGACGAAGTTATTGAGAACGCTGCGACCTTTGATTTGCTACATCCATTACTCAAAATCTTCCCGGTTGCCCAGTGACCCTTGTGGGCAAATATTTGGAAGCCTATTTGGAGCCAAAACCATCTTTAGCGCAATCCCGAACCAGCCAACCAAAAAGGCGATTTGAAGGGCGTTTTGAGGATGATGCCTTTTCAGGGGGGAGCCCCACCAAACAAAAAGGAGGACATGCACTGGGGGGAAACTAAAACGAAATTCTGTCTTGGAGACCAGGGCTTGAACAGGCATTGTTGAGGACACATCCAAACACCCCTGCTTCTCTTGGGGAGCTCTGAATATGGATTTCTCTAAAAACCAAGAAAACTAAGGACCCTGCGCGCAAGACAAGAACAACAACCGTCTCGATTTCAGGTTGGTATGCTTGGCTCAGGATGATTCAAGTATTGGGGTAGGGCTTGCAGTCTTGATAGCCATGGCAGACAGAAACATTCAGGTGATCATTCGCGTTTATCCAACCTTAAATGCAATAAAACGCACACATATTTGGGGGACCCCAGTAATGAGAGGAAACCCGGATGAATAAATTGCTGGGGGGTTTATGTGGGTGCAACCCATCCGTTACTCTGGTTTCAACAACCATGGATTCTCTGAGAAGCAGCAAGTTACAAACATTTAAACATTACGACCCTTGCATCTTGTCAAGCGACGAGTATAACAACAGCATCCAAAAGCATCATGTCAAACTCAAACCAAAAAGCGACTTCTACAAACTATCGTCTTTGGTGTTCTCAACCTTGGGCATATCGGTTTCCCTGGGACAGATATACCCTCCCTCCCACTAACATGGCACTTGTCGGAGGGCACCTGGAAGATGAATTTCCTCTTGGCGGAGCCTCCTGTCAAATGCCATGTTAGTGGCAGGGAGGGTACCCTCAATCTTAAGTTTGATACTTAGTCCTAGGCTGGAATTAGGACCCCAGCAAAAAAAAGATCTTGTTTTGCCTCGTTGGTGGAAAACAAAGGGACCCCAAAAAAGCAAAAAAACAACAAGGGGGAGCTAGTTCTGGGGAAGAGTTGAGGGCTTGACAGCTCCTCACTCATCCGAAGTGCTGGGCCCCGTGAAGTCGATGGTCCCGTCGATGCACATCACGTGCTCCTGGGCTTAAGCCGCAGGACCAAAGCGGTGGATGGGAACAAAGTTGGGTCTGGCAAAGCCGGCAAGCTAAGCGCCATGAGTGGATGGCCCAAAAAAAAAGAGGTAACCAAAACCTGTATTAACCACGAAAACGGTCCAAAACCCCCAAGATTCAAGTCCTCAGAGGTCAACATGGCCATGGGTCAAAACCCCGTGCCCCCAGTGAACATCCCAATCCCCACATATCCCCACTAAAGTCGACTAAAATGGGTGGTGCACCTATCCCAAAATGGTACAATTGGTTTTGAACCATGGCCACATGGCTTTAGCTGGAGTTGGACTGGAAACAGATCACTCCGCCATTGGCACAGGCTGCCAAAGTCTAGCGTGGAACCTGTGTATGAAGGGGACGGTTTTTGCGCCACGCCAATCTCAAGGTGGAATCGGTTCTTTCTACTTGCCTCTCATGGAGCAACTGCTGCTCGAGAGCATTCGCTGAATTTTCGTTGTCTGCGGCCCTTTTGTAGCGAGCTCTGAGGCTAGCGGGGACGGATCTGTGTCAGCATGCGGCTCTAGCCATTCACAAGTGCTTGGGACTGGCAACACTTAATCACAAACCAGGCCACGGAAGCCTTCACGAACAGCCAAACTAGCCACGACAAAAGCATGTTGTATTGATACACCCAGCGGATCCCAGTTGCCCATACCTGCATTCTCCGTGACCCTTAAAGAATGGACTCATCACCCCGTTATTTTGGGTAATGACCCGGCATAGCAATTAGGTAGCGAGCCAATTCCTGTTGGCATCAAAATGTAGTCCCAACTTGGCTGCCATCTAGGCGCCATCAAAAATAGGTACCCAAAATTAAAATGGCACCCTGGCAAATGGACACATGGACGAAAACCTGCGGATTTTCTGGGGTTTAATTTTGACCCACACCCAAATTACCAACTGGCTGCAGCTGTCCATCAGCTGTATATCACTGTCACCCCCGGTATTTCCACAAGCTCATGGCTCATGGCGCAAGGACCCCCATCGCCGGCTTCGTGATTCCCTGCCTGGACCTCCTGCGGTTTCTGGAGCTTCGCCTTGGTGTCTTTCACCTTCCCCACGCACAACGAAGTGCCCTCCTAGCCGCAGGGCACTTTAGAGGATTTCGCAATCGAAGTCAGCCGGGCGGGTTGGGAAAGAAGCCGCATGACCAAGATCCACAACGGTGGGCTCACCCACCTAGGACGGGCTGCTACACTCTGGCTCAAGTGTCAGTGAACCTAGAAACGCCTTGTGAACGGGAAGGGGGCGAGGGGAAATCAAACCAAGATGAGGGTTTGACGGCAGTCGCTCACTTGCCATACATCACTACTGTATGATGCATGATGCACAAGCCATGTTTGGACGGAGGAGGCAAACACCTGGACCGTAGATGCTGTTGCAGCAAACAAACAAAATACATCAGTCGCAACCAAGATCACTGTGCACTCGCATGTTTTTTCACTCTGGACTCCACGTCGCAGGCAAGAGGACCGACCGTCCTTTGTTTGGCCGCTTCGCGGAAAACAACAAAAACAAAACAACGACAACGCGCAGAACAAGTCGGGACTTCACATCTCCGACTCGTCGCAATGTGGGACTTCACGTCTACGACTCGTCGCAATGTGGCTTTCCTGCAACGGTGGGCCTTCGGCGGCTGCTGTCCGGCTTGGCCACCGCCCCGGCGCCACTCAGGTGGCAACCCCCATTCGTCCAGTAGGTGAAATGATGACATCCATTCACCCTCTGGCAGCGCTGCTGGCACTTCTCCATGACATCCTCTGTGCTCCGTTCTCGCCCAGGCATGTCAAGGTTTCTCCTCCTGCGATGTCCGCCCTCATACTCAAAGCGCGTCTGACCCATGGCGCAGCAAATGGGCGAGCCCGTCTTGGCATCATTCTTCTTCTCGGTGTGGGAGTCCCAATTCTGAAGGGTGTACATGCTTCAACTACTTTGGTCAAACAACCCACTTGAGGTTTCCCTTTGAAGTCACCCGGCCTTTTTTCAGCGTCACCCAAAAAATCGCCCACCAACTCCTGCCTGAAGGTGGCACCCCCCGTTTTTCCAGTAGGAGTAGTGCGCGCAGCCGCTCACTTTGTTGCAGCGCTCCCGGCAGTACTCCGCCTTGGCCTCCACGGTGCGGCTTTGGCCGGGCATGTCGTAGTGCCATCTGCGGCGGCGGCGGTGGTTTTGCACATGGACCTTGCTGCCAGTGGCACAGGGGTCGTCCATGGAGGCGCTGTTGTCCCCGCTCAGGAAGTCAAAGGACTTGCCTTGGGCTCTGACCCCAGGGGTCTCTGACCCCTTGGGGTCTCTGACCCCAAGGGTCTCTGACCCCAAGGGTCTCTGACCCCCAATGAGTTAGACTGGTACTGAAGAGGGAAAATGCAATTGTCCAACAGATAGCCCTCCAAACAAGAGGGAACATGCAGTTGTCCAACAGATCGAAAGCTGAATTTGAGCTTTCGTGCCAAAAAAGCAGCCAGGTTGCAAAAGAGGGTGAAGGATGCCGCCACTGACCCCCCACATTTGATGTCTCCGATGGGCGTGGGGATGCTTTGCGGGCCGCCGCAGAAGGAGTGATGCACCAGGCCGGTGGCAGCACTCATGCCAAGGCCAAGAGAGATGCCTGGCATAGGTGACCAGCCCAAAAAGAGTGTACACTTTTTGGGCCACCACTAAAATGAAGGGAGAGCCACCATCCGCTGGCTGGGTGAGTATTTTGGAGGGGGCACATGCTCATCCCCTTTGACATGGGAGGGGCATGGGAGAGGACATACCGTGGATGGACGAAATCCATTTCGCACCACCCAAGAAACCATGGGAAACCATTGGTTGTTGTTATTTAAATGGGATTGATCATCCCAGGGTTTCTTAGGTGCAGGATTTCGTCCATCCACAGTAGGTCGACCTGCTATCTTCTTGCGGAGGGGCACATGCTCACCCTCTTTGGCATGGGAGGGGGCGTGGAAGAGGAAACGTGCTCATCCCCATAGTCATGTAGATCCTTGGCCATGCCAAGAAGGCTGAGGGAAATCAACTCATCCCCTTTTGGCTTCCTCTTGGCAGAATCAAACCTTCCGGGCTACACTCCCTCAGGCGAACACGGAAGCTCCCAAAAGCTCTGGCAAAAAACATGCCACCAAGCCTTCCTTAAAAGGCGTGGGAGGGAATCCATGGAATCGCCTGGGAAAGAATAAACAAATGTCCAGCCCCTTTTGGCTAGTTTTTTTTGAGTAGAAAGGTTAGAATAAGGGTACCACCTTTTCTTTCTTTTTTGTCTATTGTAGTAACCCTCCCCCAAAAAAGAAGGGTAAAAGTTGGCACCTAGCTGGGGGGCCCTAGTATTGATACAGAGGATCCCAGTGACTGATATAGCCTGATATGGCAACGGTTGATTTCCAGTTGGCATCTAAATGTGGCTGATCCCCTACTAAAAGTTTAACATTTAGTGGTTTAAGGGAAACGCCATGAGTTGGCAAAAAGTTAAAGTCCTAACATCCCTTGGCAAAATGCACATCTCTGAACTTGTGGGCTGTTCCCTTGCTGCTCACCCACAAGCTGCCGATCCCAGCTGCTCATCTTGAAGCTGTCGGCGCCCAGGGCCACGGTGCCCCCCACCGAGACCCCCGCGCGCACGCCCGCCACGCTGGAGAGCTGCGGCACGTAGCCGATGGTGAGACCCACGGAGGTCTTCAGGTCCACGGTGGGCTTCCTGGGCAGTGCCCCCGGCAAACAGGAAATGACTTCTTGCTGGTGAAAAAGGAAATCCAACAGCACCAAAAGCTAGGATCGGATCCAAAAAGAGGGAATGAGGGGAAAATGAAATCCTTGGGTGCTGTAGGAAACATGCGGGGAATCCAAAAAGTTAAGGTCTAAAGATCAATAGCAGTAGAGCTTCTTGCCGCTCATCAGATAGGTCAAGCTGGCCGTGGAGCCCGTGATCATCTTGAAGCCCGCGACCACGCCCCAAACGGATTCCGGCTTCGGGAACTTCTTGCCATACCTGACAAACAATTGGCGGAGCCAAAAAAACAAGAACGCAACCGAGGGCCCCATCTGTACCTGTGAAATTGGCGGATATCCAAAAGCAAAAAAAACAACTCCCCAGTCCCCCAGCTATACCTTTCAAATTAGCGAGCGGATCCAAAACAAAGCAACCCCGCATCCCTGGGAGAAGTAGAAGCCACGAACTTTTTCCGCGCCGAGCAACGCTCCAGTGGCGGAGGCTCGCCAGCTGAAGCACCACCAGCCACTCCGCTTGATGCCTTTGCCGTTGTCGTTGTTTCGCCGCAGGGCCAGGGCGGTGGACAACACATCCCCGGCCTCCTGGATGCGCCGGGGTTTGGTTGGGCAGCCCACACTGGATTTGAGTGATCCGTTGAATGGAAAAGGCTCCTTTCAGCACATTGTCGTCCTGTAGTGCAAGCTGGAAGCAGTCTTTTTGAACCGGTTTAGAACTTTGTCCCATAAGCCATGGTTATAAGACACCGAGTGGGTTGAACATCCAAAGGTGCAAGTAAGTAAGTGGCTAACCCCGGTTGGCAGGTCCCTAAAGCGGGTGAGGGTACGGCCTACTTCGGCGGGCTGGTCATCCAAGTAGCCTGGGCTGAGAAGCTGAGGTGAGACTGAAGGAAGCTGGATCTTAAGGAAGCCAGGAAAACAGGACGGATTTCACGGAACCAACCCCAGAAAGTCAAAATGAGGACCCCCAGGAAAAGCAGTGGATAGGGAAAGAAGCTGGGAGCTGAGGGCGCATGTGGCGCTGAGGGCGAATGAGTTCTCCTCGATCTTATCTACATGACGGCCAGTCCGCGCATGTGAGCTCACGGAAGGGCAGCATGCTGGCTACACCAAGGTTAAGCGCGTGCCCCTTCGACTTCGGAAGTCTGCAATCTGCATCATGAAAGTGACAAGCAACCACCAGGGGACAAGCCAACTCAATTTCAGCACCAGGAAAACCAAGCTAGAATCTTGAGTGAAATCCAAAAAGCGAAATGAGGGGAGCGCTAAAATATTCCTGGCTTTCCTCGTGGTTCCCCTCGTTTAAACCACCCAAATCCCCCAACATTCCTGGCTTGCCTTGTGGTTCCCGTCAAAAAACCAACTTGAAAAGTGAACCCATCCAAAAGCCCAGCGACAGAGTTGCCACCATAGGTGTCCTTTTAGGGCAAATAGATGGGTTTCCCTGGTAGATGTTTAAACCACCAGGTAAACCAGGAATCGCCATCTATTTGTTTACCAAAACAACCAAAAAGGACATGGTCCCAATCGAGATTCACAGCCCACACCTGAGATTTTGGCCCGTCCCACATTTGGTACACCAGGTCTTTGGAAGCTTTGGGGAACCCATCCAAAAGGCCCAGCGAAGGAAAGCGAAGCCACCCTCCTTGTAGATAGGATCTGTGCGCTTCGCGCCATGCGCCCTGCCCGGCTCGTAGATAAAGCTCGTAAAGTTCTCGTGGAAGGCGTTGCTGGCGTTCATGGCCTGGTGGGCAAATTCTCGTTAAAGGTATGACTAAGATGCGTCGGGGGGGGGATGGTTCCCCTTTAACGATTTCTTTCAAAGACAAAACCGCAATTGTCCAATTCCACCGATCTTGGTATATTCTTCTCTCGTTCAACCACCAGCTGTCAGATTTGGCTGGTCAAAATGATGTACCCAAAATGGGTTGCCCTGCCAAATGGAACCAGGCACTCAAACCTGAGGTCCCCTGGTTGTTGAATTTCGACCCATACCCATTTCTTTCAAGGAATCCTTTAAGGATGCTTCTTAAATCCTCACACTGACCCAGATTGACCACCAAAACCAGGGCATCCCCTCTGTTACTGGGACAGGGATATTGATCGGGGTCGACCAGTTTGTGGTTCAAACCGACCCCCAAGCGCTGCCTTCCACACCGAGGTCCTGAACTGCATGAAGGCGACATGATGAGTCTTCACTGCGTGCCAGGATGCGTTCACGTCCACCAGCTCCGCTGTGTGCCCGGCCGACGCATCCATGATGTCCACAAAGGAGCTGGTTTTACACCCGATCAGCTCGCACGCCTGCGAGCTGAAAAGACCAACTACATGCAAGTCAGAGATGCTTCAAAGGAACTGTGCAGTCGCAAGGCCTCGACAAACATCTTGACACGAGAAGAACACCAACAAAGAAGAGCAAACAAATCGAGCCACGAGCGGCACGAAAAAACGGCACAAGCGAATCAACTCCTCACCTTCTTCCAGGTGTGCGTGAAGAAGGAGGACTCCAGGAGATGAAGCCTCCATTGAAGGGGCATTGTACTTTAGCTGCCCTGGACAAAAAACACACAACTACTTACAATGCTTCTAATTCTCCGTGTGGGTTGGAACCAGGCTTACTAAGCACTGACCTGACGTGCCTTGCTTCAGTAGACCGTTTGAGAATATGTGTTGATCAAACACCTTGTTTTACTTTCAGTCGCCATGATGCAAAGTGACAGATTCTGGTGATTGACAGTCTGCTGCAACAAGGCTGTAGAAAATGAACATATTCCACGGTTCTGCATTTGCTCTATGGCATGGCTTCCAGAATTCCAAACGGCAGAATCGCCTGACTTGCGGGGTGCTAGAATGGGCCTGACCTCCAAGCTCTACCCCTTTAAAGGGAAGCTACTTGTTTTGTTCGGGGGGCTTTGAAGCAACTGGGCGTTGGAAGCTGTCAAATTGTAGATGTGGCCAGAATTGTCCGCTTCAACCAACCGGCAACCACAAAAACACACAAACAAAAAAACAGCAACAAAGAAGGACCCTCAAACAACATACGCACCATGCACGCACACACACACACAAACAAACACACACTTTGAAGGGGGCTCGCTTGGTATCACTGAAAGTGGCAACCTTGTTGATAACGCAGCCCAGCAAAAGTGGGCCGTGTTTCTTGTGGCATCCTTCAAACCAACCCAAAAAGATGGGGCGTTGGCTGGATTTGGCAACCATCCGCAGGAGGGGTTTGAAGCTTCAAAATGGGTGGTTTCTGTTTGGTTTCGCCCTGAAGCCCTCAAACGCCTGCACATGGGAACCCAGCGTCGGTTGCACAGCTTGTTGAAACACCAAACTGCGTCTCTCGCGTTGACTGGGGTGGAGTGGAGTGGAGTGGGGCTGCTTGCATTATTGCGGGGGCGAATCACAATTTATGCCATCCGGACGCGGGATTCCCATCTTTATGACCACTGTATCATTCACGTGTCAGAAACAAAGGCGTCACATTCAGAGCCGCGTGCCTGGAGTGGTCCTCCAAGGCCTGCGCCGTCCTCTGCGACGCCCGCAGGGTGTGGACCACCGCGCCCACTGCTCGGCCCAGGCGCTGCCCCGCACCGCTCTCCGCCTGGCGCGCTCGGCGGCGGGCGGCTGGCGGGGGGCCCCCGAGACGAGGGGCCCAGTGAGGGCCCGGCGAAAATTGTTTTTCAAGCGTGGGGCTGGAGGCTTAAAGACCACACAGTGGGGTTGATCGATTTCTTTGGGCTTGGTCTTCTTGAAATTAGTTTTTACCCCACTGGGGAAGCCCACAATGGGGTTGCTGATTGACCAAACAAAAATGGTTGATCTCCTATATACCGACACAAAGTCCCCGAAGACATGCCGGACTAAATTGTAGGTATCCCAGGTTTCCCTTCTGCTTCCCTTTGAACTCGGCATTTCGGGTTTCCAACCGAAACCGACTCATACTGGTTTGCCTTCCAACCAGGAAGGCAACACAACAACACAGAAACGCCTGGTTGATCCACTGCCTTGAGCTGCATGAGGACCGCGGGCATCTCTGTGCTCTGCTCCTCCCCTTCACAGAGATCCGGCATGTGCGGCAGCCCCATCTGCGCCTGGATAGCGAACTCCTCGAAGTGGTCCTCCACCTCCTTGGCCACTTCCTTAGTGGAACGCTTAACCACATGCCCAACGTGGCTAACTCAACACGACTCGACATGGGGCCTACCTTTTGTTTGGGACCTGGAGATAGTAAATAGACGTAAATGGGATTGTTGACCCTTTTGGGATGATTCAACATGGACCAGTGAATCCTAGGCAAGCTCCTATAGTTGGTAACCTTTTCATGTTCAAAGGACTGTCCCTTAAGTTGCCTACTTAGCAGGGAAATAGATTCACAGGTCGGCCCGACAAAAGACATCGACTAATCTCAAAGGGTTTCCACTACCCAAGGGAACTTGCATACAATGCCCCCGATGATGTCGTGGCTTCATACCCCAAGGTTCGGGACCTGCGTGGCTGCCTGGCTTGCAAATGAATCCATGGAGCCAAAAAATGCCAAAAGGCGGTGGCTCAAAAAAGTGGTACCAAAATGGCACCTTGGTAAATGGAACCAAGACTAAACCCCGTGTAACCCCAGCTCTTTATTTTTGAGCCACACCCAAAAGGCTCCAAGGTCGACTCCAGCCAAGCCTCGAGATAGGTGGCCATGCGCCCAGGGGTGATGCCGTGAGGGTCTCCTTCCGCCGCCCTCTCCAAGAGGCACGTCGTCTTCTTCATGCAGAAGAGCAACCATTCGGCGGTGTTGGGGCAAGGAGTCCTCCGCAAACCCCAGGAAAATACGTTTACATGTCTGCATATTTCCATCCCCCTTGCCTGGAAACACAAAAGAGGGGTAGCGAAGTACCTCCATACCTTACGAGCATTGATTTGGTGTATCTGCGGAATCGGAAGGGTCCGTCCTTTCTTGCGGGGCTTGGGGCAGTTCGTGCCTGACGGCTCATGAAATGACAACACAAACTTTAGCAACACACCGCCAGGTGGGTGTGGGTCAAAAATAGGTACGCAAAATCAACCCTGGTAAATGATAAATGGAAACATGGGCTAAAACCTGCGGTCCATATCCTGGTGCTTTAAGTTTGACCCACACCGCCAGGTGTCAATGAAGCACTTTACGTGCTGGAAAAGGGGATCGCCTCCTGTTGGGTCGGTTTTATGTCTATTGCTTGTGGCTTTTTCCATGCCTTTCCCTCCCCAAAAACCCAAACCATAGAGCCTGAAAAAGGGTCCAGGGGCTCCATCTCAGGCTCAAACCGTGAACCTCTCACAAGGGGACCACGATTCAAAGCGAGATGCATTTTCAGCTGGTGGATTCATGGGCGAATCCCCTTGTAGCCCGGCAGGGTGGGGAGACAATTCCATCCTCCAGGTTCTTGGGGCGACCCCTTGCCCCCTTGGCGTGGGGAAATTTCATTCCTCCGGGCCTCCGGGTTCGCAGCCCAGATGCCCCTGGTTGATTCATAGTCTACTTGTAGGCCCCTGGTAGGGTGGGTATCTTCATCCGGGTTCCCATCCCGACCGCGTGTCCTGCCAGAGCCCGCCAGCACCGCGTTCAGCTGCTCGGACCAATCCTGGGAGAGCCGCTCCACCAGCGTCTTCTGCGGCTCGGCCATGGGCTCCTCGGAGCCCACTGGCGCCTCCATGTGGTAGATCTCCTGACGGAAGAGAGAAAAAACCACTCGGAGGGCTTCCTACTCTGGATGGACCATTTTATTTTTTGCTTGCAAATAAACCCCGAGAAAAAACAAAAAACTGATTGGGATTTCCCTTGCATAACAATCCTTCTTCAAAACTTGTCGGAGAAAATGACAGGGGTGGTACTTTGGATGGACGAAATCCATTTCGCACCACCGTTCTGAAACCCTGGATTCGGATGGTTTCCCTAGAAATAGCAACGAACAAATGGTTTCAACCATCGCTTCAAAGCGGTGCGAAACGGATTTTGTCCACCCACAGTATGGCTCCCCCTGACACATCACCCCAGCAAGAGACTTATCTAAAAATTGACCAACTGGCCAAGAAGTTATATTTTCCCTGGCTCAAATTGGGAAATATTGACGTCCGCGCACGATGTCATTCGCAATGTGAGGTAAGAGGCATGGACTTGTCTTCAATACGGGGTCGCTAGGTTGGTGTCCTTTGTTGTTTCCCCTTCAACACCGACCCACAAGGCGATCCTTAAACAAACACTCCCCCTAGTACCGAAACTGACATCCTAAAATGTACCCTCTCAATGGCACTTTAAGGAACCTGACTAAGGAACCTGAAAGAAAAGGCAAAACTTGTTTGGCCCTTGACTAACGACAGATTTGAAAAAAGGGGTGAGCCCAAATGCTTAAAAGTTCGGTTTCGAACAAACAAGCAAAACACAAAAACCTGACAACACAGCCCACCAAAAACATGTGGTTTTCCTTTGGTCTCACCTTAAACATGGCACCCCAACAAAGACACCCATCATTTGGCAAGCAACACATCCCCAAGTAAAGGGGCTACGGTGAGCCTCGAAAAAGCGCCATAAAATCGGAAGGGCAAACTGCAACCTGGAGAACCACCTGAAATACTGAGGAGACTTGGGCCGCCCTCAGATCCCCCGCTAAAAGTGGGATTCGTGGAAACTACCACTAAAAACACCAAAAAAAAGCTAAGGAACCGGATGCCTGGGAACCACAAAGGAGACCTGGGACCACTTTCTTTCCCACGGAACCCAGCCATGACTTGCCACCCAGTCCTGGCCAAAGTACTCTGCCAGGTCCACGTAGGCGGACACTGCCGCAGCGAGCAGCAGGCCGTGCTCACTGTCCCGCAAGCGCCGAGCCGTCTCAAGCACCTCACGTCAACGAAACCAAGTGACGCCAGCGGATGTCAGGTGCCGGCAGCCAGCCATTGTCCGGCTGGCAGAAAAGAGTGGTTTCCCTTGAACTTACTTCGGGACATGTGCCTTGCCAGGCCCCAGGGGATTTGCACCGGACGCCGACGCAACGGTCTTCTGACAGCCGAGGGAACTCAGAGAAATGTGTTTTGCTTGGGCACCCACGTTTTTTGGGGAACCCCCCCGCTTTTTGGGTTCCTATGTGAATTTACAGGGGATGCATTCTTGGCAGAAGGCCGAAGCTTGGGAGAACTAAAAAGAGACCCAAGCGGACCAGCAGGCTACACTTAGACCAAACTGTGGACACCAACTCACAACCCCATTTCACCCACCAAAAAAGGACACCTAAAAGGGTAACGCAGGGTGTTTCCACGAACAACCCAGCTTAACCAGGTCTTTGGAAGCTTTGGGCCAGCAACTATATCTGTTTCGCAGAGCCATGGCAGGTGGACATAAATCCCCACGTTGTCAATCGAAGGGCCCCAATTGAGATTCATAGCCCAAACCTGAGATGTTGCCCCTGTGGTCCATATTTGGTAAACCTTGGATGGGACATAAAGTCAAAAACCTCCCAAAACGCCGGAACGTTGGAGGTTTTCTGTTGAGGGATGACTCTCACTTTCAATAACCCCCAGCAAAAACAACTTGGGCAATGTTGACATAGTGACAGGCAGGAGTTCTCCACTTCGTGCACCGGGGCGTGCTAATGGTTGACCTTTTGGGGTGATGGTTGCGACGGAAGTGACTGGTTCAGCGCTTAGGGCGATACTCACGAAAGGTCCACCGTTTGGAACGATGACAGTAGCCCTGCAGAAAGCGGACCAGGACAAGCAGATGCCTCTAAAAGTGGTTGGCTTTCCAGGTTTGAGGTTCACCTATGACGATTGCCTCCTTTCAAGCAAAAGGTCAAAGAAGGTTTGTCTTCAAAAACTAACCTCCCAAAACCGGGACTTCATTTTGGGCTCCACCCGAAAAAAATCCGAAACGCCGCGTTTCTTTTCCGGGGCGCGGCCACGGAAGGCGTGAAGTTCTCGCTCTCGTCTTGGCAAATGCTCCTTCCCTCAGCAAAGGACTCGTTCCTGAGCCGAGTAAATCCAGCCCTCGACATGGGCGACTCCTGGAGTCAAAGGGACCGGACCCAAAGGCCCAAAGAGCGTCGACGCATTTGATAGCGAGGCGAAGTTATGAAAAGGGTGTGGCTCAAAATTCACGAGCTGGGGATACGCAGGTTTTGGTCTTTGTTTCCATCCAGGACAGCCAAAACATAGAGGTGCAGTCTTTGTTTCACTTCTAGTCACCAGCAAACTGCGCGCTCCCACATGGAAATGCAGAAACACATGCTTGTCTTGGAAAGGGGGCCCGTGCACCTCCATGTTAGGGTAAAACGTTCCCCACTGCCAAAGAGGTAGCTGAGATTCACGAAGACGTCATCGAACTCTTCCCCGGTCACCGGATCTTTGGCCCGGATTCGACTGACTTCGATGCGGCTCAAGCCATCGCCCCCTTCGCGGGCATGGCTTAGGACATACTGGATGTCCTGTCGCAGTGGAACATGCCTGTGTCCCACATCAAACAACATGCAGGTGTGTAGAACATGAGCTTTTTCCTTATTTCACATTAATATTGTATGGTGTTCATCCAGCATTCTTGTATTATTAGCTTTTCAATGTGAAGGACTTAATATCAGGAGTTATTGTGTTATGTATGAATCACTGCTTGCGTACCTTATGACTAACAGCAAATATAAGGACTATCATAATGCAATAAGGAAGCCTATGATCAAGTAAGGCGCTAACTGCAACCCAATATTTTTTGTACTTACTCAGTAACATCCAGGATCCACAATGTTAACAGTACAGCGTGCTGTGGAAACCTGCAAGCAGCTTTGGGAACCACGTGAAAACTAAGATTAGCATAGTTTGCCAGTGTTTATGTTTGATGTGAACTTCGGATTGGTCCAAAGGAGCCAAATAATCTCAACTTAAGTGGTTCTCAAGCTTAATCCGAAGTTGACACTAGCACAAACAAGAGGGGAAGCAGCCTTAGCCGAGCTATTTTGCTGCTGGTTGTTTCCTTTGCGGGTCGCAAGTCCCTGAAGCAAGATAGGGGGGGGGGGGTGAGAATGGTGGCGCTGAACTTTCCTGGAAACAAATTGTGTAATGTTGGCCCAAGAGTAAAAGTTTTACAGATAGTAAAAAGGTCGAACTGAATGATGTTTAGTAGAAAGAAAGTATTAAGATACTACTACCTTCCCCGTTGCATAGTTTTATCTGCAATCTGAAATGAAAAGTGGTCAAGAGTAACCTTTCCTGATCGGTGAACATGACGGATGATAATGGAAACAAAGAGAGAGCGAGAGAGAGAGAGAGAATTGAGAGAGACAGGGCTTCGCTTTCTTCATCCACGGCTATGTCGTAGCCAAGGAAATTATCATGACAAATGTCAAGCAGTCTACAAATAACTGTCTCTGAATCAGTTTATTACCAATTATTCCTGACCATTGACTGCCGGGAAAGACATAATCCAAGAAGCATTCATCTCTCACGGCACTCACATAGTTCGATTTGTGTAGATTTTAAAATATCATTGTTTTGCATGATATTTCCACTGCCTGCCTGTGGATTTCTTATGCCTTCCTTGCTCATCTTGTGTGGCAAGATGTCCTTGATGAGGTGAAAAACAGGCGGTTCAAAAACCTGTCTAAGAGAGAGTCCTGTCTTGCATGCTTATTCTCTGTCTGCATTTATGAATACTTTGAAGTTTCTATGTAGTTATTCTTTATTTGCCTTTCTGTGACCCATCTCTGTCTTTGTGGCATATCTTAGGCAAATAACACCGACAGACTGATGTGCCACTCCGAACATCCTAGAGAACACACATAGCAAGGACGATCGCTGGCATGTACTTGGCTGTATTTGGTTTTCTCGTATTCTTCCACTATGTTTTTTTTGCGCCAAGCAGCAAGCACCATACATAAAGCAACATGACTTAAAACCATCAAACAAGTTTTTATGAGGGGGTGTAAGAAGGGGGATAAATGGGGGTGTACTAGGGAGCCCCAGAAAACCCAGGGTTCAAATCCTGAATCCACTAGTCTCTTCGCAAAGCACGCCGTCCTTTGTTCGTTTTGTATGCAACCCAACTTAAGCTGATTGGTCCGATTCCTATTCTCGAGGCTTCCCCAGGCTTCCCTAAGGCTCCCCAAGGTTCCCTTCCCTAAGCTTCCCTAAGGCTCCCCAAGCTTCCCTAAGGCTCCCCAAGCTTCCCCAAGGCTTCCTAAGCTTCCCCAAGCACGCCCTAAGCCTCCCAAGCCTCCCAATCAATTTTCAGAGTTTACCCAAGCTTCCCTTGCCCTCCCCTTTCAAATTGCATTCACGCTGAATTGTGGGTTGGCCAGCAGCGCTTGCAGCTGAGGGGGTAAAGCCATCGTTTGTCCCAACCCAACCTAGCCACAATCAAAGCGGAAGCGCGGGAGCTTAAGGGAGCCTAAGAATCTTTTAGGGAGGGAGTGCTAGGGTTGGCTAAGGAGCTCTAGGAATTGCTAGGGAAGCTTGTACGTATTTAGGGGGTTCTAACTACCCCCTCCCCTTACACCCCCCTCCCTTAAGAACCCCATAAGGTTTGGGCTCAACTTCCACTGAACTCGAGACGAACAAACCGTCCGGCCTCTTCTGAAGGCCGGTAGGAGACCTCCGACTGGCCCCCTGCACCAACGTAGATAGAACCTGCCAGGGAGCCAAACGAGACCCGTCTTTAAATTATTAAACCTGTACGGGGGGTTTTCAAGGGAGGCCAACCAAAGGAACAGCCATTGACCTGATGGGTCCTAGACAAACCCACATCTCCAAATCACATACGTGATATTCAGTACCCTTTTGTTTTGACCAACTCTGTCTTCACAAACCGCTCCCGGATTGAATCCGTTCTGAGTCCGAGCGGCGAATGGCAGAGTCCAGCGTATGAACTTTGGCCGCTTCCACTATGGTGGAGGCAGCCAGAAACAAAAATACATTGACCTCGGGATATCCAACGGTCAACCAATTGCGCTGGTTTTTGTGGAAGCCAAACGAAGCTGATCCCGGCAAACAAGTGAAGACTGGTTGCTGGTGAACAGGGACAGTGAAGAAAACTCCAAAGGGCAAAGGCCAAAGTGCTTGTTAAGTCTGGCATGCTTTTGTGGTTCCTCCTGCTGTTGCTCTTTAGTCTTTCAGCATCCTTGTGATACCCAGCCGTGGATGAACAACAAATTCCACATCGAAACCGTACTCCCAACTCCACGCCGAATTGACTGTAACAATGCATCAGGGGAGCCAAGCAAAGCGCTAGTTTTTGTGAGAAGCCATTATATGTATTAGCACGCGGCCACTCCCGGTAGGTTAACACGTAACCCTAGAAGCCCTGTTTGCAAAGGAATCAGCTTCTGCGGGGCCACTTGTTGCATGTCCAGGTGCACCATTGCCCTGGTCCGCAGCGTGTCAATGCTGCCAAGTAGCTTGCTTCATTCGACTGATAGAATATCGCTCAGAAAGTATGAAAACTCCGCTCTCTGCGGGAAAAGGCTGCGGCAAAGAGCTGGCTGAACCCTTAGCAGTGAACAACCTCATGGTGAAGCATCATCAAACGTTACCGAGGAATTCCTATTTTGCTGTTTTAAACCAAACGCTCATCATGGTAAGCTCATTTTGCCAGGTGAGCTCGCCATCAAAGTAGGTAGACTGAATGCGTTCGCGAGTTGTTGTGATATGGCAGGCCGACGCTGACACTGCGCACGGTGGCCTAGGCATGTTTCCGCAGTAAGCAAACATTTGGACACGGAATGTTGCAGCAGGTGCTGTGCGGCTCTACCTTTCCAAACGTCAAACTCATGCTGAAGCGTGCGCAGAATGACTTTACACCGCTGGCGAGTAGCAAAGATTCAAGAAGCCCAGCCCTCCCACCATCAGCAATCGAAACATGCAAGCACTACATTCGAAACAGGCAAGCACCAATGCCAGCCTCCAAAGCTGACAGGGGTGATCCAAAACCAACACCCCGCCGGTTTTGTGGCTGGTAACGCAGGTCGCCATCTGGCAGAGCCGCTACGCATCGCGTGGGGTTGGGGAGGGGGGGGGGGGTTGAAGGCTTCGAAGGCTACGTGAGACCACCGCAGACACAGCGAAGAGTAGCTTGGGGCCCACGCGCGGCTGGCTAGCTCAGCGTTCTGCTCTGTTGTGCTCCGATGGTATGGCCGGCGTTGGCTTTCCAAAGCAACTCCTGGTACCCAGCCACCTCAACCCACAGAACAGTTCCGGAAACTGACGATGTTCTTCCACTATCGCCGACTCTCAAATTCAGACTTTCGCAGTGGAACTTTCGTCGGAAGGCACTGAAGAATGCCAATGAGTTTCTCTCATTTATCGTCAAAGTTGCTCAGGCCAGGCCAAACCATTTTTCCAAAGGCCACGAAGACGGTTTTTGCAAATCCAATTGGCACACTGGAGCAATGAGTGCATTGCGACCTTCTAGTAAAGGTCATGTAAGGCCTACTCGCCCTTCTGCCCGGCATCTTCCACACGTGGAGGAACTGAAAAACTCACCAGGTCGCGCTATGGAGGTCGACCCACGGTCGACCCCCCTCGGTTCCCAACTCAAACTCCCAAAGGTTAGCCTGGGACGGACATGGGCATGCATCACCAGAAGGGGTGCATGTCCACGAAAAACAACCGAAAGGAAAAAACAGCCTGGGACGGACCAACAACACATCCCAACTTCCACAAGGTCCACGACGTCCAAGGTCCGTTCTTCCGGTCCTTGCCGCAGGCCTTTGGACCAAAGTACTCCATGAGCGACAGCTCTGGCCTGGATTCGGAATCAATCGGTTGCCTTTTGTGTGGACCCTTTTTCAGGTTCTATGTTTTGGTGTTTGGGGAGGGCAAGGCATGGAAGAGCCAGGCAATAAACATGAAACGACCCAACAGGAGGCGATCCGTTGGCCAGCAGCTTTATTGATCCCTGGCGGTATGGGTCAAAATGAAACCACCAGGATTCGGAAGTCTGGACGCGCGTCCTCTGGAT
Organism: Effrenium voratum; assembly: GCA_963377175.1. Classification (NCBI taxonomy): domain Eukaryota; class Dinophyceae; order Suessiales; family Symbiodiniaceae; genus Effrenium; species Effrenium voratum. Next base: position 1,653,771 of record CAUJNA010003394.1, on the reverse strand, counting down.
TTTGCGGGTTCCCCCAGATAAGCGTGCCTTCTCAAGGGGTTGGCATGTCTGTTTGTCAGCCTTGACTCTGACTAGATACTTTTAGGCATCACCAGTTTAGAGGCATCACCAGCATCAGAGGCATCACCAGCATCAGCAGCAGCACAGGCATCACCAGCAGCCATGGATGCGGATTTGCACGTCAAAGTCGTGGACTGTCAATTGAGTCATAATCAAACCCGGTATTAAAACGATCTACCCAGAGCCATGTAAAGAATTAACTAAGAAGGCGGCCGCTGCTATTTATGGCTGGGACTATCCCTTGCTAACCTTCATCTACCTGGATTTTGATTGTGGATCAATTGTTGTTGGCTTCTCTTGATGGTACAACCCAAACGGGAAAGGTCATGCCATCTACTCTCACCAAACTACCACAGTCCCTACTTCACCCGTGAATATCTCGGGAATGTGTGCTGTTAAACGATCATTATCCCCCTACCTGCTATGGGGCTGACTGCCAACTCGATGAGCGCATAAGTTCTCCGGCGATGGCTTCTACAATTTTCGGTGCGTTGAACCTTCGTGTGAGGGGGGGGGGGGGGGGGGGCAGCTGGGAAAGCAATAATCAAGTCAATTCATGTCTGGGTATAGCGCCCTTTAGAACGGGTCCCCTGCAGAAGCCTCGGGGATGGGGGTCCAGACGGGTCCAGACTTTCGAAGGACATGGACCGCAGGTTTTAGTCCATGTTTCCATTTTGACCCATACCCAAATGTGGAGGCCAGATCTCCCAAGACCGCCTGGATCCGAATTGCTGAAGCTCTTTGGAGGTAGCCTTCAAGGAACCCTGATGGAACCCTGGTCAATGGCCCACATTTCCTAGCAGTAAACTCCGCACCGGTGATGTTTTGTAGTGAAAACAGGCAAAGGGAAACCCGACGATTGCCGACAAAATCGGAGGCCAACAACTGGATCCTAGGTTGTTGTGGTCAACCGCCATCTCAAACTGTCTGCCTCATGACTTCGCCATGATCGAAACTTTCGCTTCAAGCAAATACCATCGGAACCTGCAACTGTTCCAGTGTCAAACGAGCTGACACGTGCGAATGTGACCCCTTGCGCCTCGCCTACGGCGCACAAAAATCTTCGTGCACGCCACGGCGCGAGAACGATTTGTCAAAAAGACAGAGGAGAGATAACAATATTTGCAACTCCTGAAAAACATGGGTGTGGATAGAGAGAATCCTATACAATATGGTCCATGGTCAGGGAGCCCCAAGCATTGATATCCCAACTGAATGGGTGCGACACGAACATTTCTTGGCACAGTTCGACAATAGACACGTTTAAGATGTGCGTTCGCAGTGTGCTGGCACAATTACATACTTGTGCGTCGACGAATTAAGCGGCACGCTTGTAGTTGTGCATGTGCGTGCAATAATCCACAAACACCACTGCGTTTGGGGGAAGGCATGGTGTGAGTGGATCTCTTGCCCGTCGGCCTTGTAAGCATGACATACGGCGGCTGTTTGGCCAAATGCAAGCGGCCGTCCAAAGGGTAGCCGCCAAAAAAATGCCCAAAGAACTTCATGTGTCCAGCATCTTTCAACACATCTCAAACATCCGAGTGTTAAATGGTGGGCCCGGTGGGAAAGCAAACATACCGATCATTTCTTTGTGGCTTTCCGCCGGACCATTGCGGTTGCTCTTTCACATCCAAAAGGCCAGCGCAAGCCCAACTGAGGACAGGCGAAATGTGAAGCATCACTGGCATTGGCCCAGGGCCTTACAGGGGTTCCCTAGATGGACGAAATCCGTTCGCACCACTTTGAAACCATGGAAAACCATTGTTCGTTGGCATTTACAAGGGAATCATCATTCTAGGGATTCTTAGGTGGTGCAGGATTTCGTCCATCCACAGTATGTTGGCCCTTTGCATCATCTGACCAAGAGAAATCCAAGTGTCCAAAAAATGCAAAATATAGGAAGACCTGTTCGAACAGCAGAAATCCTCCAAAACCACATCTGAGATCTCGCCAAGCAAAGTCCGGGGGTAGGACCAGTTTCATGAAAAGCCAAAGGAGCCGGTGCTGCCCAGCTGCGAGTCAATCCTCACTACGGGGCGCACCACCGTAGGAGCAGTACAGGACGTACAAGTCATGGCGAGAAAAAAAGAGAAAGCTCTATCGCTTTTGGCCGGGCCTCGCGTTTCTTTGGATCTGAGCTGCGTAAAGCCGGCAGCCGGGCGGTCTCGATAGACATGGCACGTTGCAGGCCGCTCCCCTTTGGTAGACAGCAGTCCATGGGCAAGAATACTCACCGTCAACATTCAGCCCACCCCACGGAAACTCGCATGGCATTTGCCACCAGGCATATAGCGCAACTACAGCCATCAACACAGGAACAAACGGAACAATCATATTTGGCTTGGCCACCTGCCATTCTCACCTTTGACCATTTGTCTTGCCGGCTGATGTGTCCAACATTTTGTGGCCACTTGCCATGTACCCTATTGTACCCGAGGGAACTCCGCCTCGGGCACTCTTTTTGCAGGCGGTTGACGGTCGCTAGAAATTGCCAATCACGGGCAGCAAGCGAACAATGGGAGCTGAGAATGCGCCCGGTTCGTCTCCAAATCGGTGGGTTTCCTCTATTCGCCTTTGGGCCGACCCCAAAGCAGCCCCACGTAGCTTGTGAGGCATCTCCTCATCTCATCTTGGGGGAGTGATGCAGGGCACTTGCCGGGCTGGGGCAACCTGCGGATTGGTGCTGGCTTAGAGCTGGCTCATGACAGAACATGACAAAGATTGGAGTTAGGCAATGTCATTGCATGTATGTATTGTATTCGATTGCATTCTCTACTTGGCCACCAGTAACATGTAACATGTACATGACTTTTAGATGAACATAGTCTTCCAGGAATCTGCTAAGTTCCATGTTGGTGGGAGGAGTGGGAGGGTATCCAACTCCACCCCCAATGACAAATGACCATGGGTCAAAACCCCGTACCCCCAGTGAACATCCCACTCCCCACCAAAATAGGTTCCAAAGTGGGTGGTGCACCTATCCCAAAATGGGATCCCATTGGTGTTGACCCACAGTCAAATGCCAAAGGGTCACCGCAAAAAGCCCGGCTGCCCGTCTGGTCTGAGCACCCCGCAGATCATTAAAGCCGTGCCATGCCGGCGAGTTGCCTGTGGGTCTCCCGAGCAGCTGGGAATGTGATTCCCTCTGGGCTGCCCTCAGATCCTCCGCCCAAAGCTTACCGTTTGAATTACACCCGCCCTCAGATCCCCAGGTTCCGGGGATCGACCCGTTTTTTAATACCGGGTTTTGATTCTGGCAATTCTAGGGGAAACTTCCAGTTCCATTCTTTCCAGGGATCTGAATCTAAGCCACCAAACACCCTGAAAAATGGCGATCGGTTTTTGAAAAGAACGATGGCTGAAAAGAATGGGGACTCAACCCCTAGAATTCCCTCAAACCAAGCCTTAAACAACAGAAACCCATTTGAATAAGCTCCCTCCCTCCTAACATGGCTCCAGGCAGGAGGCTTCAAGAGGAAACGCATCTTCCAGGTACCTTCCCACAGGCGCTTTGTTGGAGGAAGGGGGTTTCGCAACAATCGTTTTGGGGTTGATTCAAGTTTCACCGGTTCAAGTTTCACCCAGGAAGACCAAACAAACAAGCATGAAGCAAGGGTGCCACTGAGCAAGTGGGGGGTACACGGGCCCTAAACATCGATGGTGCAATTTGGGTTTCTGTGCGATCCCAAAGAAACTCCCTACTTTGAAAGGCCGAACGGCTGAAAGCTGAACTGCTCTTCCCATTTGAGCCGGCTTGAACTTGGGCTTTCCTGCTGAATCTGGCGTTTTACCTCAGCTCCAGGGCCCGCCTCACGCGCTTGCTCATAGAGCTCCTGGTCTGACAGGGTCCACATCTATTCAAGGAGAACCATGATTCTGACTTCCCCATGCACAGTCGAGCTTCTCTTTGCTTGGCAGGGGACCCTTTGAAACTTTAGGCCCCCAAAAGCTTACCCTCTAGGGGATGCACGTGGGGCCGGACTACGGCCTGAGGAATAGGGGGGTTTTGGGCGGCTGACGCGTCCTTCCGCGGGAAGCGGTCTGTGGCAGAGATCCGACCTCGCAGCCCGAAGCGTCCCGTCGGTCATATTTGGTATGGCGGGGTCCGGTCAGACTTTGCCGTTGGTTGATTGGTTGATTGGTTGATTGAGTGAGTGAGTGAGTGGTTGGTTGGTTGGTTGGTTGGTTGTTTGGTTGGTTGGTTGGTTGAGTGAGTGAGTGAGTGAGTGAGTGAGTGAGTGAGTGAGTGAGTGAGTGAGTGAGTGAGTGAGTGAGTGAGTGAGTGAGTGAGTGAGTGAGTGAGTGAGTGAGTGAGTGAGTGAGTGAGTGAGTGAGTGAGTGAGTGAGTGAGTGAGTGAGTGAGTGAGTGAGTGAGTGAGTGGTTGGTTGGTTGGTTGATTGATTGAGTGAGTGACTGATTGATTGAGTGATTGATTGATTGAGTGATTGAGTGAGTGGGTGGTTGGTTGGTTGGTTGGTTGATTGATTCATTGATTGATTCATTCATCCATCCATCCATCCATCCATCTATCCATCCATCCATTAATTCATTCAGTCATTGATTGAGTCAGTGAGCGAGTCAGTGGTTGATTTCATTGTGTATTTGGAGGGCTTGCCTTTCTAAAACGCAAGGCATGATCCTGCATCCAGGGTTTCCAAACCTCGGCAACACGCAGCACCACACCAAGCCCCAGAAAAGCAAAGTAGCGCACTACGTATAAGCGAACCACTCCCTGACGGGTACCCCCTACTCCAAATACCCTCTTTTTCAGGGTATCATGTCGACCCTCTACTTAAAAATGATGTATTTACCGTGGAAAACCAGGTTTTCCCAAAAAACAACTGAACAAAAAGTGGGTATTTTTGAGTAGGGGGCAGGATCCTCTCGATACACGTCAAGTTGATTGTACACGCATGCTTCTGCCCTATCAGCTCCTAGCTCTCCGCCGGCCGCAGCAACAAAACACACAATAACCCCCTCTTCTATGACGTAATTTGGAAAGCCTGGTCTTCCACGGCAAACGCGTTCTTTTCTTGTCAGGGCTTGTTATCTTCCGCAACAAATGCGTTCTTTTCTTGTGAGGGTTGTTATCTTCCGCGGCATATGCGTGCGCGTTTGGCCAGGGCTTGACATCAACCCTGAAAACCCCGAAAAAAGTCGGTATTTGGAGTAGCGGGGTCGGCCTTTGGCCCCGGCATCTCACTACCTTCGAGAAATCGAGCGTCTCAGGCCAAAACCTTTCGCCGTCATTTCCAGCGAGAACAGCCTCAGCTCCGGAGGTTTCCATGTCCATCAGTGTCAACTTTAAGATGAGGAGAATACACATTTGTTTGTTGTTCAAACATATTGTTTGGTCTGAAAACTGCCTTTTTGGTCGGAAAGCTGGCTTGGTCTGAACATTTGCCATACGGGCCTGGCGTGTGCTTTCCTGAACGCATGTTCTTTGGTTTGATTGATTGATGGCAGGATGGATTGATTCATGTGTTGCCCACAAATACTCCTGCAGTTTGCAAAGCATTGAAGAGTGGGATAAAGTCAAAGTTAGCACAGGATAGGGGCTGATGGACCACGCTCCAAAGAAGCGACCCATCCCATGCAGGTTTGCAGCCACTCCACTCCTTGTGCGAACTGCTTGTGCATCACGGCGTACCACTTGGCTGCTTTGGACGGGGAGCCCTGTGATTTGAGATTAGGTAAGTCGTGTTTGGCTCGTGTTTGGCTCCCCTGGCTGCTATCCCTAACCTTGTTGGGTTGAGGGCCAGCGTGGCAACTAAGTAATAAACCCGGGTACGACAGGAACACGCAAATGCCACTGCTGCTTGAGCTGGTGCCTGTTGCGCCGCCCTGCTAGAAAACACGAGCAAAACAATCACTTCAGACTCAAAAACAAACCGTTCAAACCCAAAAGGGGTGTTCAAACAAATAATCCGGTGTTCGATGAATGAATGGAATGGAATGGAACGGAACGGAACGGAATGAACGGATGGATGGATGCATGCATGCATGAAATGAATTGAATGAAAGGCGTGGTCTGAATGAAATGACATGACATGACATGGCATGGCATGAATGAACGATTGAATGAATAAACAAATCAATCAATCAATCAATCAATCAATCAATCAATCAATCAATCAATCAATCAATCAATCAATCAATCAATCAATCAATCAAATCAATCAATCAATCAATCAATCAATCAATCAATCAATCAATCAATCAATCAATCAATCAATCAATCAATCAATCAATCAATCAATCAATCAATCAATCAATCAATCAATCAATCAATCAATCAATCAATCAATCAATCAATCAATCAATCAATCAATCAATCAATCAATCAATCAATCAATCAATCAATCAATCAATCAATCAATCAATCAATCAATCAATCAATCAATCAATCAATCAATGGATGCATGGATGAATGAATGGAATAAAGACAAACGCAATGAATGACTGAAATGAACATAATGCATGGTCTGAATGACATGACACGGCACGGCACGGCATGCCATGACATGAATGAATGAAGGCTGGCTGACAGACCAACTGACTCAGTTGCTCAACTACTAACATAATAATGAAAAAACTAGGGGATGATGGAATGAAGGGATTCGAGAAATTACAGAACTTAAGGAAGCAAGGACGGAAGGAATGAAGAAAGCAAGCAAGCAAGCAAGCAAGCAAGCAAGCAAGAAAGCAAGCAAGCAACTACCCAACTTGCGTTGACTTCATTTTGCGTGTGGAGCGGCACTTGAGAACTGAAGAATCAAATCAACCAACATACCACTTCAGTGTTTCTTCTCAGGGCATGCTCGTGCGCAACTGCTCACAGAAATGCTGGCTGGAGTCGGCCTATGCACGCCGCCAAGGGGACAACATAGATCCCGAGCTTCCCATTCTAGGTCCTCCAGTAGAGAGGCTAGAATAAGGGTACCTGATGTTTTTCTGTAGTCTATCTTAGTAGGGGAACCCTCCCCAAAAAACAGGGTGAGAAAGGGCACTACTGGGGGACCTAGCATCGGGAAGGCAGCGTCTGCAGCTCATGTCTTGCAGCCGGGTCTCAGAAGGTGGGTGGTGTGTTTACTCATGACCTCCCAGTTGGCACCTGCACTCGGAGCTGATCCGGCGAGTAAGTCCACCTGCCTTCCCTTGGTCGTTTCTGAAATCCAGAGCCCACAAATGGGTGGAGTCTTGATGGTTTTCCATTACTTCAGCATATCCAAACAGGGGCTCCCCACTTGGGCAGAGTCTTTTTCTGGTTGCGAAGTTGTGGGCTTTCTCATGTTTTGCCTGCTTTCGCCATGCCTGCGCCGCCTATGCCAAAGGCGACAACTCCCAGGAAAAATGCCCACGCGAGACCGAGTTGATGGAGAAAGCGCCCGCCGGAGAAGGCCAGTGGCCGGGCTAGGGGCCTGGGCCTTCCATTTGGGTCCCAGTCCGGCCACATCCAAGCTGCCAACACCGCCTACGTCTCACCACATGCCCCCTCGAAACTGGTTGCCAGCCATGCGAAGGGCGAGCGCATGTGCACGCATGTATCTATCAGGCTTACTAGCTTACCAAAGGGGAAACATGCAAGCAGTTCAATGCTTCAAACGTGAAAAGGGGGGCTATGAGCGGGGCAAATTCCTGGCCGGCGAGTCAGCCCTGATCGCTTTCCCTTGCTGCCCCAACCTTCCCTCTATGCCCTCCCCAGTCCCGGCCGTGTTTCACTGAGGCCTGCGCCAAGCAGAACTGAAACCACTATTCCTGGACCTCCTAAAAAAAGGAGGGCGGAACTGCCTACTACAATTCCAAGTTCAATCTAGAATATTCCAAAAAGGTGTACACAAAGTGCACAGCTCGATCTTAATGCCAACCTCGGATTAATCCGGAGGATGGTGCGAATCAGTGGTGGTCCCCTTTAAGGCAATGAATTATAATTTCCGGGGTTGAAAAACAGATTCTGGAGCACTCAAACCTCGAGTTTGACAGCGAGTCGGGCAGCCGACCCGGGAACGCCTTCATAGCGCCACTCTGGAAGGTATGCCACCTGCAGCTCTCGCTGGTTTGGGGTGCTTTCTTTTGGTTTGCTGTTCTCTCCATTTTCCTTGGTTTGAAGGGAAACTAAAACCCCATTTTCGGGGATGCTCGGCCTAAAAACAATGCCACGCAATATTTGGCTTGCAACTTTGCAGGCGGCTGCTCAGAGCTCACCTCAAATAAAGGTGCTTGATGATATCCAAATGCCTGTTCAAAGCCAGTGCGGTAGGGCCCTTAATGTGACGCAGCGGCGCACATTGCTGCGTCCTTGGTCACACTTGGCACCAGGAAATCACTTGGAGACTGCGGACTTGGCCTCTTGCCGTCTTGATGCAAGGGGCTGTGCGTGCCTATTCTTCAGCAAAGCACTGGTCAAGCTGAAGATCCTGCCGAAGGAATCCCATTATCAAGACAGCTCTGCATGCCGGAGACAACTCTTCGCTGTTACTTCAAACCACCAGTCAAATCCATGCTATGCAAGTAAACTTTAGACAGGAGAGCTGGAACTAACAAGTAACCTTTTTTCATTCCCAAGGAGGTTTGATATAAACAGCACCGCAGCATTTTCACTCCAGCGATGCTATACGGATCTGATAACCCACCTTTGCCTGTGGGATTTGCGTTGGTATCCACAGCATGAATTTCCTCATGCTGTGGCCCAGTCAATTCGCCGATTTCCTCGGCACATCGGGTTTACCCCCGATAAGCTCTGGATGCCCTGCATCAAACAGTATACATCTCCCAAAGCACTTATTCTCGAAACTCTCCCAATGCACTCACAGAAACTCAGCAAAGGTAATCACTGCACGGTACGGAAGCCTCAGTAGAGCTGGAGGAAAGAGACTGAAATTCAGCTTGAAGTTGTTGGCCCTGTACCATGGGTCGCTGGGCCCCAGTCGGCTGATCGCGTCAGCCCAATTGGATTTGGATGGAATATATTCCCAGTAAAGTGAGGCTCGCAGCGCAAAGAGCAAACACTGAATGTACGTCGCCATCTTGGCCAAGTCGGGGTTGTCGCTCCGGCCCCGGATCAAACACATCAGACTGGCGATGTTGTCGATGAACCACACTCCGCGTCTCCCGCGGAACTGGTCAGGTCTCGCCGTGAGGGCGTGCACCACCATGAACAGCTCCAACTGGGCTATTTTATGGTCTCCTGGCCCCCACATGTCATAGACCTGCGAGGGGATGACGGCCACAAAGGCTTCCCGGACCTGCGTTCCACCGTCCTGGAAGACCAAGTGGTAGCCGCCTGACCCTTGACGGGGTGCCTCCAGGGCGGCGTCTGATGCTGCCACCACTCTCGGCACGTCCATGGGCAGAACCATGAGCTCTCTCCTGGGGCGCATACGGATGATGGCCTCCAACACATCGAAGGCCGACAGGAGGCTGGTGCTGGCACTGCTAGAGCCCCCATACTGGTGCTCCTTCAATGCCTGGATCTCGCCTAAACCGATGCGTCCGAAGAGACCATGCTCCAGGAAGTTGACCATGCCGTAGAGCTTCGCGGCTTGCCCTGGGGTGAACTTCCCGCTCTTCCTGGCGTCATGCATGAAGGTGAGCACCTTCTGCTCGAGTCGCTCTCGAACCCAAAAACGCGCACGCCCATGCGTGTGGATCTCCGAAAGGTCGAAGTCGAGACCCAGGAAGGTACCGACATCCGCAGCTCCTTGGCGCTTCTCCTCGGCAAACGGAGTGCCCAGCAGGTCATTGAGGACGCCAAAGCTCCACTGGGCGGATGGGCCGTGGACTGCTCGGTCGGTAATATGACTGTCATCGAAATACATGGACACCATAATTGCCAGAAAACGCCGGCCCAGCGCCTCCGCCATCCGGGAGTAGCGGTTGAAGGAGGTGACCGCCAAAGGAAGGCCGAACAGGAGGGCGTGGTACACCTGGTAAGCAGGCCCCTGCCATTCCTGGTGGTACCAGACCACCACGCAAGCCAGGGCCTCCTGCCGTGACATGGGACAGTGGCGGTAGGCATTCGGCCAATCATCTCCTGCCCCAGTCCACTGCCCCTGCTGCGCGAACCGCTCCCAGGTGCACTCCTGGAGGCAGGCTGCGGCGGCTTGGACGTGGAGCGCTGGGCGGAGAGGCGTGCACAAAACAAGTTTGTTGGAATCTCTTGATGACGCGGATTGCCCGCCCCGTGCTGCGTCGTCTATCAGACGTTGCTTACCGGACGCCTGTGTGATGACACACCGAGGTATGAGCCGGTAGGGGTCTCCTTTGGCGTACCGCTTGAGCTGGCTCAGGGTCATAGGAGGGGTGCAAAACCCCTCCCTGTGATCCTTCGTGGATTGCTCGAGGACGAAGGAGTCCGTGGAACCTGGCCTCACTCCCGCAGTAGTGGCGGCATTGTGCTCCTCCCAGCCAGCCAATACCTCCGAGTGGGCGATCGCCTCGACGGGCTGGTAGGGGAAAACACCGTAATGAGGGGCATATCCCACTGCTGGTAGGCCCTTGATGAATCCGTGAGGGAGGGCGAAGTCGCCCCACTGCATGATAACGACGAAGAGTCCCAACAACCCGAGATCGCGCTTCGAGGTAACCCCTCGGATGGCCTCGGACTGGAAAGCCACGAGGTGCTTGGACACCGGCGCCCACCTGCGCTTCAGCTCCTTGATGGCCCCGATGGACGCCCGACGGCGCTCCTTCAGGTTGTCGCTGCCCGTCACCATGCTGGCCGCATACCACAGGTCGTCGTCCAACGTAGGCAGAACCTCCAACGCGGTTGCTGCGGTGGTCCACTGCAGAGATGCGGCAAAGTGGGTGTCGGCATCCAGCCCATATCCCACCAGAGGCGGGATGGAGGCCTTGTGGTTGTAGGCTCCATGCTGCTTGCCCTCCGCCAGCCGTTGGCGCCTCCGGCTGGTGTTGGACGAGGAGGGTGGCCCCAAGGGCCCGTCCCACTCCATCCCGCGGCTCTGGCGCCAGTCCAGGTAGCAGGTGAAGGGGGCCTGGTTCAGCAGGTCCTCCAACATGGGCCATTGAAAGGATTGGAACCACTCGGCCGGATAGAGCTTGCGAAAGGCCAAAATCACGTCCTCCTGAGGAAACCAAAGGGGCATGGACTGCAATGCGTACGAAGCGATCCCATGATGGCTGCTGCCCACGGAGCCCCTTGCCTGCCTATGCCGCCGTCCAGTGACTCTGGGCAGGCTGGCTTCGGCATCCGGGTGGGTCGCATCGAAGACCATCCCAGCCAGCGCATCCGCCTCGCAGACGCCGTCTGGGCCGCAGTCACATGCCAGCCGTTTGCCCTGCAGCGCAGGGAGCTCTGCCTGCAAACTAGCGAGGACGAAGTCCACGTAGAGTGGCAGCCAGTCGTCCGTCGTACAGGTGTGCCCCTGCACGAACGGTGATGCCCACTGGGACCGTGGGATCCGGTGGGAGTGGTGGCCCTGCCCCACGTAAACCACGTCCGGCGGAAGCTTGCCATCTGCCAGCACGTCGGCTACCCGCACCACCTTGGGCAGCCTCGCTCGCTCCTCGGGATGCAATGGTGGTAGTCCGAGTGTGATGGCCAGCGGGGTCATTGCCCAGCTGCGCATAGCTCGGGGATCGATATCCAGCCAATGTTGCCTCCGGCCACACGCCTCCAGCGGCGGCATCCGTGGCACGTGGAGTCGGGCATGCCCTTCGCGGACCGCCCACCAACTGACCGATACGGCAATCGCGAAGGCCAGGGTGGCTGAGTACTCTGCTTCTTCCTTGGACGGAAACTGGTGCCGTCCCTGGGTGTCCTCCCAGGGATCCCACTCCCACGCTGCGTGCTGATGGTGGCATTCGCGAGGGTGGATCAGCTCGATCTCACGGATGTTGTGCCGCAGCCGCTGGTGTTTGCAACGCGCCGACATGAAAACACATGCCGAGTACGTTGTGTCGTACCAGAGGCCGGACTCCATCATGGTCTCCTCCTGAGGGAGGGACCAATGGAGGCTTCGAGCCGGGTTCTCCCGCAGTGCCCCTCTGCCAGCATCCGCAATGGCCTGGAGCTGCCCCAGGATCCAGGCACATGCTGCATTGTCCACATCCACCCGCCGTTGGTTCTTGGGGTCAAGCCCGGGCAGGCCTTCGGGGTGTGCCTCAGACCTCAGCGGCTTGGGGCCTGGGCGGCCGTCCGCAAAGGTTCTGGGGATTTGCCTAGCCCTGGATTTCGTGGAGCAGTCCAGGGCCGCTGCTGTGAAAGCTGCTGACCTCAGGGGCGCCTCCAGTGCTTGCTGCCTCAACGGGTTGGACAGGTCGTGCCCCGGGTCCAGAGACCAGATGGGCAGCACCCTCCAGCCGCAAAAGAGAAAGGCTTTCGCCAGGGGCATGTTGGGACCGCACATGAGGTCGACCATCAACGGGCCGTCTTCCTGGGATCCGGTGTGGGGGTGCGAGAGTTCTGACCCTATGGGGGAGTCCCCCTCCCCCCCAGGGCACCCTCAAGACTTCTTCGCCGCCCGACACTCCTTGGCTCCGTGGTTCTGCATCCCGCAGACTCGGTCTCCCCTGAGGATCGCAGCGCACCTGTGCTGGCCGTTGGGGCACGACGGCCCCGCCTTGCATTGCCCATGCTGGAAAGCCTGGCATAGCGCGGATCCATCTCTCATGGCGCGGGCGACCGCTCGACCCGCGATCGGCTTTGCCAGCGGGGGTTTACAGTTAGAGATGTGCTCTCCCGCCGTCATACTGCGCATTTTTGTCCCCACTCCACCCGCCATACTGCGCAAAATCCCACCCATTAAACCAATAAATATCCCAAATGCATTGATACAATCATCGCAAAACAAATGTATCAACCCATTTACTCCTCAACTCCTTGTGGCTTTGCTAATTCACAATGCCTTTTCGATCCATTATGACTACACTTTGATGTTTTCTTTGCTAAAAATACTTGACAGACATCGCACCACCACGAATCGCCACGATCGGCTTCCAACTTCTCCCCAGCTTCTATCATTTGATATCGTTTGTGCCGACTAGTGATTAAATGCTTCGTCCATTCTGATTTAGCTACTTCTACTTTGCAAAGATCACAAAGTCGTTTTTCTCTCTTCTGTTCCAAAATCTCGTCCCTATGATTGACATAATACTTATGACATTTCTCCGCCATTTCCTCGGGATTATTTTGTTGATAAGTCTTAGCAGTAGAAAGGCAATAATTACATACTTTTCTCCCATCCTTGAACTCTCCTAGTTCTTTCTGTTTTCTGCACCTACTGCATCTCTGTAAGTTTTCCATACTACTATTTACCATCATGTCTTTAAGTGTCTTCTAACTGCGTATTTTCTAAGCTCTCCCACCGCCATACTACATAAATTATCACTCCCCGAAAAATGGTTAACCAATGGAAAAGGGAGAATTAAAACCGTTAACCCAAATCTTGAAAACAATCCCAGTAAAATATGGATGGCAAAATGCGGATGGGAAAGGCCTAGGTAGGGGCTCATCGTTTGTTCACTATGTGTCAAACACACATGCCCTATGTGTCAACCACACATGCCCTATGTGTCAACCACACATGCCCTATGTGTCAACCACACATGCCCTATGTGTCAACCACACATGCCCTATGTGTCAAACACACATGCCCTATGTGTCAAACACACATGCCCTATGTGTCAAACACACATGCCCTATGTGTCAACCACACATGCCCTATGTGTCAACCACACATGCCCTATGTGTCAAACACACATGCCCTATGTGTCAACCACACATGCCCTATGTGTCAACCACACATGCCCTATGTGTCAAACACACATACCCCCTTTGCGAAAACCACATTGTGGAAACCACATACCCCTTTGCGAAAATCACATTGAGGAAAACACATTGCGAAAACGTCGCCTTCAAACCTTCAGAATTTCCGATCTCAAATAAGCACGAGTCGCACCTTGGACATAATAATAGTCTTGTCCAAGTTTTCGCTCAATCCTTTCAATTGTGAACTTGTTTGCTGACCATGAACTCGTTCTTTCTTTCTCGGAAATCCCTTTTTTGCGGTATATTTTGACCTCATCGCCAACCCTAACAGGGGGATATTTACGGGTTTTGATTCTGTTCATCTCAAGCTTCATCTTGACCTCAAGATGGTTTCCCTTTTTGTGGGCATCGGTTGGAGTCATACCGTGGGCAGAATGAACCATTTTACTGTTGTATGTCAGCATGATCTCGGGGATATAATCAATCCATTGTATATTAACCTTTCCCTTTTTCTCGTCTGCATCAACCCTCTTGAAAAGCATGTCCTTGAACGTGCGAATGAAACGCTCGGCAAAATGGGGGTGCCCTCGTGTTTTATAGTTTTGGATCCCTTCGTCCTTGAAAAAATCAACAAGATCTTGGGTGTTCAGGCTTCCCTCGTCATCCGAATAAATTAATTTGGGTTTCCCTCCAATTTTGTTTAATGCCTCCATGATCCCAGCCGTGATGTCAGCAGGTTGCTTGGATGCAATAGGCACCACCACTGCTTTGCGGGAAAATACATCAATAAGCAATAAGCCTATCCTATATTTTTGATTATCTAAATCATTTTTTGATATAAAAAACAAATCCAATTGATATTCAAAGTTGATATCAGGGGCAATAAACGAATTGTATCCAGACAGTTGTTTTTTCCGTTCCACGTTCTCTTGAAACCACTCCTTGACATCTTGCATTGTTATGGATGCATCTTTCTTTTTGGCGTCTGCAAGAGTTGTTTTTAAAGAGCCAAAACCAGCACGATCATAATAAACTTCGCTAATAATATCTTGTTTAGACATATATATATATAAACAGGATATTATTGTTTTTGTTGCAAACAATATTGGTGTTTGTTTGTTCGTTGGTGCCTTTTGATTTCGTGAATTCTAACCATGGCGCCGCATTCGCATTCAACCTTTTCTTTTTTCTTGGCGCATATACTATCTTGCTTCTCTTGATAATATTTATCACTTCTTTGTTTGACATACCCCCTATTTGCGTTGCACCATTCTTTTCTTTTTTCAGCCAAATATTCCTTGTTATTGTCGGCGTATTTCGCTTTTTGTTGTTTGATTTTGTCAAAGTTGTTGTTGTAGTATTGTTTGTTATTTTCATTAATTTGTTGTTTGTTTTGTTCATAGTATTCATGTCTTCTCTGGTCAATTTGTTCCTTGTGCTGTTGTTTGTATTCAGAATTTCTGTTCAGGATGTATTCTTTGTTCTTGTCATAGTATTCTTGTCGTTTCTGCTTGAAATAATCTTTGTATAGTTCTTTATACTCAGCAGGCGTCCTTCCTGCAACACATTTATTGACGCATTGCATTGCTTGTATGTATTCTCCTTCTTTCCTTAAAAGTTCTT
Organism: Effrenium voratum; assembly: GCA_963377175.1. NCBI lineage: Eukaryota > Dinophyceae > Suessiales > Symbiodiniaceae > Effrenium > Effrenium voratum. Next base: position 1,638,355 of record CAUJNA010003394.1, on the reverse strand, counting down.
CCTTACTTTCACAGGGGTAATTCTGAATAAGAAGTATTTTACAATTTTCGATTCCGTATTCATCAAATATTAATCGCACTCTTGTATCAACATTGCCAGTTTCCAAATATGTCTTGTAGAGTTTCCTGTGCCTTTCCATTCTTTTGCTTAATGGCTCGGTCGTAGACCCAATGTAGCACTTTTCAAAATCAGGACTTACTATTTTGTAAATTTTCCCTTTTTCATACCGGTTCATACCTCTATATACCTAAAATAATCATTCTTTAAATCTGATATGAACAACATATTTATCAATATGTTATTTTATCACTGAAGCATCTATTACAAGAAGCACAGAAGGCAATGACATTATCCTTTGTATGGGGGAGATCATTACATAACCTTTGACAAGTCAGATTAGAATTTATATTACCAGAATCCATGGACAACACGAAACCACAGCCACAATTTGCACACTTTCCGTTGACATTGTCCTTCAACCATTCGGCATCTACATAATTTTCTTTTGGAATGTCAAAGCCATTTTTACGATCCTGTTCCTTGTATGCTAACACCTTTCTATCAAAATAATTCATAATGCATTTTGCGTTAAACTCTTCATTTAAATCACTACTGTATTTGTAAAATTTTACTCTGTTTAAATCCCTTGCTCGTGTGATTCCCGTCCAAAGCCACTCGCGAGTTATCAGATGATGGTTCCAATCAAATATCACGACATCGTCATCAATGGAACACCCCTGAACAGAATGACAAGTATAACAGAAGGCAAAGATAAAATGACTTCTCAAGATACCAATATGTAATGTAATCTCTTCTCGTGTTTTGATATTAGCAATGGTAATCCAAGGATCGGAAATATTAATTATCTCATACCTAAAATTCACATTTAACTTATAGGTTTTTGTTTTCTTATACTCTCTGCATATCATGATCTCGCCGACTTCAAACTCATTTTGTTTGCCCTGTCGTTTCCTGATCTGCCTTGAAACCTCTCTACAAGTGTTATTTAAATATGCGACATTGCTTTCTGTTCCTGCGATGTCATCAGTATATTTAAAATACTTATTGATGACATCATGTAGAGACAACTCATGCTCAAAGATGTCGGCATAAATACTTTTAAGTTTATCCTTGTCCTCCTGAGTCTTCAATCGCTTGCACTCTTCCAAAAACAAATGATGAGGAAAAATGCTGTCAATACATTCATTCATATAAATCTCGTGTTTCTTAGTGTTAGTCAGTGCTTTTATAGGGCTCAATTGCTTGGCGTCGCCAGTAGCTAATATGATTTTATTAGCCCTATGTTGCTCTACAAAGCCCTTAATTTTTGCCAATACAAAGGTATTATTAAAACAAATCTCATCAAACACAATGACATCAAACATCGAATGATCGTATTTATCTAGCTTCTCGTCATTGACTGCTATACTGAAGAATTTATTTACAGTGATGCTTTCCACTTCGCACTCCAAACCCAGATTATTGGTAGGAACCACGAACAACACTTTATAACCCTTGAGTCTCTCCATGTTCTTGCAGATGGTGGACTTCCCCGCTCCTGCGAATCTGGCTTTGATCATGATGCACCTATGTTTCTCAACAAGTTCAACCAATTCATTTTCATCATACTCATTAATGATGTTAACTCTCTTACTTTTGACAATCGGGATATCAACATATTCACACTTCTTCTGTTCATACAACTGCTTTCCTGTATGATGGATCTCATCGTGAGTCTTGGCTAATTTCCACCCACCGATCCCATCGTGAAAATCTAGCAACTGCTGAGTCTTTCTCAAACCAAACTTATTAAAACCCGAACAGTCCACGACAAAAGCGTCGCATTTGACACTCAATACCTTAACATTGTTCTCTGTCAATTTTTGATATGCGCATTGCATTTTAAATTATGATACTGCAATAGCATTTCTTTAATAAAACGAAACCCATTGGACAACTCGCACCTATCAACCACATTCAGAATATAATATAAATTGTCGTTTTGTTCAGATACTTCTCTATCACGGCACCACATGCCATTATCATCATATTCCTCAACCCACTTGGCAGTATTCCTGCTCATCATGTTTAACTTCCCCCCTGCATCTGCCTGAAGGCTGATCGCCTCATTGAGATCATTAAAAACGAATGATCTCTGACTGCTGTTCTTACTTTTTTCCAACAAGCCAAAAATCGAGTTGGCTATTATTTTTTTAATTGCCTTGTCTTCTTCAATATTTTCGCTTATTCGCTTTCCCCAGAGTTCCTCAACCAACATTTTATTATCTACCTTGTGAATGAAATGTGGCTGTTTGTAGTGAGTAATGGACAACTCGCCAGATGCAACAAGTGGCATAAAATGCTTAAGAAACATACCATAAACTATATTAGTATCATTATTAAAAAACAGATTGCGATGTGTCAGTTCTGCTTTTACCAAATATATATTTACATCCTTGATCTTACATTTACTATTATAAGCTTTCCAATTATCAAACTGATTAAAAACTCCAATTCTGGTAATCGTATTAAATGCATCTGTAAACGCTTTGTTCATGTCGATCTCCTGTTTTGGAACATCCAATTTATCCAAGCCCTTGAATAACTCGCCTTGTGGGACGATGGTTCTATAATTATTTAAAACTTGTATATCGGTAGGACTGTAATAAGACTTGTGATTTGGATTGAATAATTTCTTTTTGAATGTAAACATGCTTCAGTCATATTGTTGTAAACGGTTTCTCTGTCTACCGTGATGTCGCTATTGGTTTGGTCATCGACCAAACACTGCGACCTAATATTTAGATATACATTATTGAAGTCCGCCCTCAATTCTGAAATAGTCCCTGCTTTGTGAATAATCCTGCATTCATACCCGATATTTTTGAAATCGCAAAATAATTTATTTAGATCATTCTCTCTATGAACTAAATCTAAAAAGTTCTTTTCCTGTTTGTCGGTTCTGTTTGCAATTGTTGCCTTAACCATTTCAAAAATGTCATCAATAGTAGAAAACATTTTGCAAATCGATGGCTTCTCTCTATCACTTATATGATAGTCGGGCCGTGCCTTTACTACAAATGCATCATCAGTATTTTGTTTTTGTTCCAATCTTTTAATATTATTATTCAGTGTGTAGATATGATTATTTTTGACCATTGCATAAAAGGCTCTGATGTTGCGGTCAAACATCTCTGGTGAATAAGAATAAATGATTTTGCCCAGTTGGTCTATTATTCTCACACGCATTCTGTATTTTATAAATACCGGGATCATGTCATCAATTGACGCCCCCGACTCTGTGAATTCCTGTTCTGTTTTATTTATTAGTTTTAGTATCATCCCTCGCGACATTGGTTCTTTCTTCTTGTTGTTCATTAGGGTATCTTTATAATAATCTGTGAGTGTATTCAACCAACATTGATTGTCTACATAATTACCTTTCTGGATTGCTTCCATAAATGTTTCTTTCGATGTATCCAATTCGGTATACATGTAAGTATTATACATACTGATGTTTTCCGATCTTCTCAGGTTGGCTTGTCGTGGATTACTAGGCTGTCCACCTTCCACCTTTCTGGCCCTCAAGATCTTCAAGGCGCCAATATACCCCGTCTCTACGTTGTAAGCCACAGCGTTAGTCTTCTTGGTTAACCTCTTCTTCTTGTTGATCTCGATTGTTTTTTTCTGATCAACGCCAACATACCCACCCATAATATTTAGCATTGTTTCAAATTCTGGATCTTGGGCGAGTGTTACAATGAACTTTCTGAATAGATCATAATCCTTGGTTTTTACAATTCGTTTGCCTACAGACTCGTCTATATTTGTGCTGGTGTTAACGGTGTATGTTCTCTCCTTACCGTCCTTTGTTATGGGGTAATATTTGAGTTCTCCGTATTCTGTTTTGTATGTGAAAGCCGGCTTTTTGTTATCACCTTCCCTAACACCTTCGCGGTAAAGCATGACGTCTAATGTCCATGACTCATCGTTCGCCTTAGACTGCTTTACAATGTTAGATACAGTGCTTTGTTTCATCCTAACATTCAACGGTAGATTTATACGGTTGTTTTGGATCACATCGTCGTATTTTTTGTCCCATTTCTTTTTTTCCTTTGGGGTGGTGGCATTGATAAACCCATCAATAATAGTTGATGCGGTGCTAAACTGTGCAATTTTTCGCTGTTCATATAGATCTCTCAATTCGGTTGCTTTTTCCCTGGTATCGCCTGCTAACCTATCAATTCTTGAATTTAGAGACCTGATGTTATTTCTTATAGTTTTTGACAATGACATAATGTAATTTAGATATTAATTATTAATATTGTTTTTTCTTTAGGTGTAATTTAGGGAATAATTCATATTTAAATTAATTTCCTATAAAATGTCTTAAAGAAATATTACATATAATATTATAGTAATGATCACAGACAAACACCCCGACGACTTGACACTGGAAGAAATAAAAACAATGCTGGCGTATTACAACCGACTCTATTATTATAAAGTCAGAGACGATGAAGCATACAAGGCCAAAAAAAGGCAAAATGCTTTAAACACCGCACATAGAAAAAGATTAGATAAAATGATTAAAGAGAGTGGCATTGAAATGGCACCCGAAGAACAAAAACCAAAACAAAAAACTGGCTTCCCGAGAAAATACAAATTTGAAGATTACGGGCTGAAAATGCCGAGTGGTGTAGAATAATTGGTTTATTTAATCATTGATTATGATTAAATTAATCATTTTTTAATAATTTTAATTCTAAATCGTTTCTCCATGTCTTGGATCATATTATATTATTTTGACTTGTCTTTTTTCTTTTTCTTTTTAAAAACTTCATTTTCCAAATACTCTACACGATCGATTAGTTTTGATAAAGCATCCCAACTAATACAAGCCATACGATCATAACACATCGTTAAGTATTCTCCCGAATCATTTACAATATTATATTTCGGATTTGTGTATTGTTGAACATCTTGAGCAATCCATCCTAATTCAGTTTTTCTGGTTTTTTGATTCTTAACAAATGTTTTAATCTTAATGTTTTTTACCATATTTACAGTATCATCTTCTACATCTTCTATATTATCTTTCAGTCTCTTATCGCTACTTAAATTAAATCCGTTAAATGATGAAAATTGAGTATCATCCAATTGTAAATATTTAGTGCCATCAATATAACTATCAATAGTTGTTGATGCTTCTAATCTTAAAACAGCATCACTATTTAAATGTCTCAAATTGATTTTATGAGCAATTCCAAAAGTCATATCACCGTCAATAGTCCAGTCGCCTCGTAATTCGCTATTACTTCCACTATTCAAAATAATTTTATTATCAGCATATGTTGCAGATAATCCAACAACCAAATTAATAGAGTTTGAAGTGTTGCTATTCCTAATTATTAAATCATTTGTATCGAGATACATTTCAGCATTATCAATTATTAGTTTTGATGTGTTGCCAAATTGAACATTGCCACTCGGTGAATTTTGTAATAATAAAGTATTTCCTGATACTGACTGAACCTGATTGACTTCAACTTTCTTACCAGAAACCATTGTTAAATCGCCATTTGTATATACATCACCTAATATATCAACTGGTTTATTGAATATGGTTTTTCCTACAGCACCGTCGCACATAAAATATTGGTTAGAAGAATTTGTAATATCGCCAATACTACAAGCAACAAAATTAGGATGATGAATATAAAAACCTTCTGTTCCCGAGGGAGTGTATATTTCTAAATACGGAGTTAATGCACTGTCTAAATTATCAATTTTAGTTTTAATATCTGTTGAGAAATCATTATTTACATATAAATTACCTTTCATATAAACAGCACCTTCAAAATATGATGTTCCGTGTGCTTGAGCAAAATTGTATGAAGTATGAACATTACCATTAATTGTAATTCTTGAAGCATTATTAGGTCTTCCAATAATGACATCGCCTGTATTCCATCCTAACCATAATCTATAAGGAGTAGCGCCTTCTAACCCCTGATAAGAGTCTAACTGACAACCTCTTTTAAATTCTAAGCGTTGATTACTTACAGAATCTTGAATCCTAAATATAGGATTAGTTGTATCGGTTAAACTAAGTATTAATGGAGAGTTTACTGTTTGTGCAGTTGTGATTGTTTTATCTAACTTTTGTAAATCTGCTGATATTAAACTATTTATTGTGTTTGAATTTTGAGTTATTAATACATCTTGTATATTATTATCTGATATAATTGAAGCAAATGTATTACTGTAAGCAGTGTTAGTATTGAATAAATTAGTATCGTTTGTATATAATGTTGATACATCTGCTTGAATAGTTGTTTTTTCAGCTGTAGTCCAAGAAGCGCCCGCTCCTGCTTGTAAATCTGCTATATCTGTAAGAATGGTTGTTATTGTGTTTCCGTGTCCTGCTATGTTATTAATGTTTGTGTCAATTAATGATATATGCGATGTTATTGTAGCATTTAAATTACTGATTAAATGTGTATTTGAACTAATGTTATTAAAATTAGAATCAAGTTTAATTGTATTTGCTGATATAGTCGGTAGTATTGAAGTTATGGTTAATCCGTGTGCTGTTATATTATTAAAGTTGCTTGTAATTGTTGCGTTTTGATTTACTTGTTCATTAAACATAGTTGTTGATGTTGCGTTTAATTCAGTAATATCTAAAATATTGGCATCTATCTTATTTTTCTGTGCTAAAATAAGAGCATCAACTTCTTCAATTGTATAACCTCCACCTAATGATCCTGCTGTGTCTGCTAATTCTTGTTTTGTAGCATAAACACTGCTTAATGTCGATGGTTCTGTTGAATTTATTAATACTAATTCACTTGCTACAATTCTACTTGAGCCGTCCAGTGATAATGTTGAAAACATAATTATTATATAGTAGGTTATATAATAATTATATTTTATCTTTTCTTTCCTCTTGAACCAAATATATTCTTATTTAATGCATTATATTTTTCTTGCTTCTGTCTTAAATATTCATTTTGCAATAATTGGTAATGCTGTGCTATATTGTGTAGCGGGTTTGGAGGCGGTTGTGGTTGCGATCTTCTTGGGGGCGGTGTGTTCGCTATTATATTATTTTGTTGCTGTTGTGGTTGTTGCATCTCTTCGCGTGGTTGTTGAATTTCTTCGTAATATTCTACCTTTTGGGGTTTTGCTATCGGAATTGCTTTTGGTTTAGGTTTTATAGGCTTAGTTTCTAATGGTCCTTGGCAATTGCGTTCATGACTGTATCTGTAAGATTTTAATGTTAAAGTTTTGGCACATTTTGGACAGGTTATTTTCTTTTCATTGCGTGCTTGAGTTTTTGAGTTGTTTTTAAGAGGTTCTACAGGTTTTATTTCTTGTGTTGGTTCTATTGTTGGTTCTGCCTTTGGTGCTTCTTCTTCTTCAATTGGTGGTAATTCATTTACTGGTGCGTCTGCTTCAATTGTATTAGTAATTTCAGGTTCGACTTCTGACATATATAATATATTATATATTTTGTCTATATGTTTTATATATTTTGTCTATATGGACAAATTGAGAAATATTAATAATTTAATATTATTAATTTGATATGTTTAATATTATTAATTTGATATTTTTAATATTATTAATATTAATTTTTAGGGGTTTATTTAGTTATCTAATTGAAAGAGAATGCTAAAAGAAATGGGAACGCCGTGAAAATCAATTAATTCGTTTCTTGAAGTTGTTATTCTAAAGTGTAGTCTCTTAATATTTTTACCGCCTACATCAATAAAATCTGCATATATGGGCGCTGTAAAATCTGTTATAACTCCGCCAAGTTGTTGATTAATTTGAACTTTTTTAATTACTGAACTGCTGAAATTATTAGGCGCTGAATATTTATAATCGCTTAATTGAGGACAATTTATGTATATATTCTGAAAAGGAACTAAATTAAAGTATCCACTTAACCAAGATGACGCAGGATCATAGGCAATATAATTACTTAATAAATAATTAATAGATTTTGGTCTTAAATTGTCATATTCAAACTGTCCTCTGTTCCATTCGCCATTTACATAAGTTTCTAATTCTTCATCTGTAGGTATTTTGATTTTGTAAGTTAGGGGGTCATTTAATTTAAGTTCCATTTTGCGTTCGCTTTGTCCATATACTGTTAAGAATAAGTCAGGCACAATATCATTAAATGCCGTGTTTAATTCCGTTTGTATTTTGTATGATAATTGATTAGCATAATAAATTTCACCGGATACATCAACGGCAGTGCTTCTTAATAAGACATTTGAACTATTATATAACATAATATACATAAATTCGTAAAACCCTTTCTCTGTCGTATAAAACGGAGTGCTGAATGAACATTCCGTTACGAACATTTTTGTTCTTGGCGGAATTTCAAAGTTTTGGTCAAGTTCTATAATAAAATCGCTCGTAGAATTACTTTCTTGTAATCTGTAGGCACTATCAACATAGATTTTTTTATATGTTAATCTATCACTCATAAATATAATATACAATAGAAATTATATTATAATTATTATTGATAATTACTTTGTAAATATTATTATTAATAGATATTTTAATAAAATATCTATGAATAATATATGATAGGAAGACAACTATTATTAGGTGCTATTGAAGGCAGGACGCCTACGCAAATGATGGCAGGCGTAGCAAGTGATAAAGCGTATACTGCAGGTAAGGATTTAATAGAAGATGTATTTTTTAACCATAAAAAGAAAATGGAAGACAAAATAGGAGGTTTCAATAAACATTTTGATAAGCAAATAATGAAACATAAAACACGTTATGCTGAAGAAATTAATGTTCAAAATAAAAATAAAATTGATGATGTTAAAGGGTTAGACGCCGCGTATTCAAATATAAATGGAATAACAAGAATAGGCAACACTTTATATATTGGTGGTACTGGTGCCAAAACGGGACTAAATCACAAAGTCAATGATGTAATTGCAGATTTGTTTTTTATTCCTACTCATAATATTCAATTAAGCGAAAGATATAAAGACGCAATGGAAGAATTAAGTAAAAATCCAGATATCAATAGACTCGTTGGACATTCCCTCGGCTCATCCGTTGTTCAAGAAATTAACAATAGACACGGAAACAAATATGCTACCACTGTTTATTCATCACCTTTTGTATCAGGGATTAATCAACCGAAAAACCCGCGATACTTACGATTTAAGAACAAAAATGACCCTATAGCAATATTAGATGATGCCGCGATTACTGCTGATATTGGTTCAGTAAATGTGCTAGAAAACCATGGATATCAAAATTGGGAAGGAAACGGACTCACAAGTATAAATCCTACTACCAATATAGACACAGGCTTTAATCCTAATTCAACACCAGAACAATAAAATATCAATAGTATTAATAATAATATGTATAGAAATAAAGACAAGCAAAACAAAATTCCATTAGAGAAGAAACTGACAAAAGAACCGTCAAAATACGATAAACAATATAAGAATTTAGATTATGATACTATAAAAGATATAGTTGATACAAAAAACAATTATTTAATAAATACTATAAAAAATACAACTTCAAATAATTCTACTACAATGCTTTCACATAAGAAAAATATAAAAATAAAAAAATAAAATCTAAGTTTATCATATATAAGTAATGGATAATATAATCGCCGAATCAGAAACTACAATGATTAACTCGCTAAATTTTGGACTTCCAGAAACAGCACAATATATCACAGACCGACGACACGTTAATTATTTTCCATCGGGTAGTAATGTTTATAATCCAAATTCAGGAAACAAAAATATTAGATTTCATATAACAGGTGAAGACAACACATATATTGATTTATCTTCTATTCGTTTATTTGCCAATCTTCAAAACACAGACGGAACACGAAGTCATTTCTTACGCCCGTTAGGTAATTTGTCATCCTTCTTCAGTCGTTATAGATGCACAGTAGGCGGACAACAGGTTCAGGATATTATTGAATACAATAGACACTGTGAATTGTATAATTCCTTTAAAAGTCAAGATGCCAGAGATATGGACGATTTAGAAGGTGGGGCTAATCCTCGCTGGGATGATGACTGGCGACATACTTATGCTACTGGGTTAGCAGAATTCATTGATGTTAATAATGAACGAGGAACTACCGGAACGGCACCAACCGAGGCAACATTTAAATCAGGAGACCATAATAATTGGGGTGATTTAACTTCAAGATACACTCGCCATTCAGTAGCAGGTATTCCCGGAGGTGTAAATGGTTATATGAGATTAGGACATAAACCGGTATGTGGACTGTTAGAAAGCAATTATTATTTACCGCTTCGTTATGCGCCACTTGAATTAGAATTTACAGTTGTATCGGATGAGCACGTACCAGTAATTACACCATTTGCTACCCGTGGTGCAGATGGAAATTTAATCGACAACAAATATACTGACAAATACGGCTACTATTTCACAACCGGCGATACTTCAACACAGTGGGAATTAAATAACGTAATCATTAGAGCCGAGGTAATTCAATTGGACAATACGGTCAACAATAATATAGTGAAACATTTGTTAGAGGGTCAAAGTTTGAAATTAGTATTTCCTATGTATCACACTATGACACAATCATTCAACGCGGGAGGAAATGAAATTAATATGAATATTGTTAAATCCGCTTCTAAATTAAATGGTTGTTTTATCACATTGTATCGTGCACCAAGAGCAGGAACCGATCCACAAAATACTGATTATTACAGACAAGACAACTACATTTACAAGCGATGGAATTATTTTTACAATCCTATGATTAATTCTCGTATTTTTGATGGTCCTGATCCAGATGGAGCTGATCGCGCGACATACCAAGGAAAGGGCTTTCAAAATTCAGATTTAAACTTAACGTGGCAATTACAAATCAACAACAAGAAATATCCAGAATTTGAATGCCAGAGCCTCGCCGAGAGTGCCTACTACCTCCGAAGAACATTACACTATTTGAACCCTGATCAAGACGCCTTTAGCATTTCATATAAACGCTACAGAGAAGACAAGTTCGTTATTGGGATTTCATTTGAGAAAATGGCAGACACTAATTTTACTGGACAGAATACTAAAATGGGAGGTCTGTTAGTATTCAAACTGAAAGGAAGTAATAGAGCACTAACAACTGATGAAGATGTCCGCGAGGTGTTTGTGCATATGATTTCGGAGTCTGTTCTGGAATTACGCGAATCCGGCTCGATCTTGTATGATTGAACTCAGTGAAGGAGATTTAAAGAGATATTTACTTATATTACATTATGATTAATATAAATAAGTATGAGAGTGGTGTAATATACAAAATAACAAATACAGTTAATAATGAAGTGTATGTAGGTTCTACTACAACTGATTTAGAATTAAGAATGGTAAAGCATAAGTGCGATGCCAAGAAACGACCAGAATTATCAAAATTTTATACCTTTATGAATGAACATGGTGTAGAACATTTTGAGATCGAAATTGTTGAAGAATTTCCGTGTGAAAGCAAAACTGAGTTAGAAAGGCGTGAGGGTGAAATCATCAAGGCGATAGGAACATTAAACCAGCGTATAGCAGGAAGGACTAAGGAAGAGTATGTGAAAGAATTTGAAGAATACTTTAAAAAATACAAGAAGGAATATAAAAAGAAATGGAAGATTAACAACAGAGAACATTATTTACAGAAAGAAAGGGAATATAAAAAAACATACCGTGAGAAATACCACGACCAAATTAGAGAAAAGGCAAGAGCAAAAGTTGAATGCGAATGCGGGGGAACATACACATTAAGCCATAAAGCAGAGCATATGAGTAGCAAAAAGCATTTAACGTATTTAGGAACATACAACGAAGAGGAGTATAAGAAAAGCAAACGATACACACAAATTAAACATATATACGCAAAACAGAAAGATAAACTGGACGAAGAGAAAACAAAAGAATACAAAAAGCAGTGGTATGAAGAACACAAGGAAGAGACGAGCCAGAAAGCAAAAGAAAAAATTACCTGCGAATGTGGTGATGTTGTTTGTAGAGGTGCTTATACAAGACATTTAAAATCACAAAAACATCAGGCATATTTACAACAAAATAATAATAATCTAATTAATAATATAGATAATGTATAAATTCCACAAAATAAATAATAAGAAAAATAAAGGTAAAGTATTTTTACAATCCTCACAAATTAAATATAGTCCATTTGATCTAAAAGATACAAAATATTTAGAACACCTACATGAACAAATGAAATTAAGAAATTCACAAGAAGCATCAGTAGCCTTAAGGAAAAAGATTGACGAAGGAAACAAGAGAGCAAACTATGTAAATGAGCTGGATAGAATGATGGGCGAATTATATCGTCCTAACTTACCACACGCAACAAAAGAACATTTAAATAAATGGTATGAAGATACAAAAAAGTTAATATTTACTTAAAATATATTGATATAGATTAATAATATTTTTCACAAAATATTATTAACAATAACATCTTATTATTAATTATATTTTTCACAAAAATATTATTAACAATATTTTCTAATTAATATTATATCAATATGGCAACTACAGCAAGTTTAGAATTAATAAACCCATATGCAAAATTTGGATTGAAACGACGACCTACCTATGAAGAAATCGCTAATTTAATAGGCGAAAATGATTTAATAACGGGAAAACTACCTAACAGAGATGCTACCTTTTTTAAAGCAAGTCCTCAGGGTAGTTTTTTTGATGGAAACGACCATTTTGAATTATTGAAAGACCAACAAATGAGAATATTAGACAGGCAAATGAGAGAGATAATGATGAGACAGGAAGCACACAGAAACGGACACACTTATGCAGTTCATAAGATGGATACAGATACACCACAGCATACAAACGACCAAGCAATAGCAGACGAATATGATTTTTCAACACCACAACAAACGACAAGACAACACGAGGCAATGGTAGATACACAATTACAAGATATAGCAACTGCAACAAAGCGGAGGGCGGAAGAGGTAGGCAGAGCGATGGCATCAAATTTAAGAGATATGGGCGGGACATTATTTCATAGAATGGTAGCAAACAGACAATCAGCACCAACAGAACCACGACAAGCGCCAGCAGGTGGAGCAGTAGCAGACGACCAGCAAACAATGCACGTAGAAGATGTTGAACAATCACCTCAAGCAGTAGATGACAATTTTGACGCGACACCAGTTCAACAAGCAACAGGAGCATCAAGTTCAACAGCCCAACAACCACCGCCATTACCGAGAATGCCATTATTCAAAACAACACTGGATAATACTATTAGTCCCGCTTACTGGAAAGACAACTCTAATTTAAAAGTAGATGATATTAAATTTCAATTTTATTTAAGAGGAATTCAAGTGCCAGAAGAAAGCGAAATACAAGAAGAATTGAAACACAAAGGCAGAGGCAAGGCGAGAACCTACAAAGAATATTTAGTGGATATGATTTTAGACACTATTGATAACGGCGGTTGGATAGCAAATTTAAGCAGAGGTAGAATAGAAGAACTCAAGGCAAGTTTTAAGGGTAAAGGTAAGAAATAAAAATATAAATAATAATAATAATGATAATATTAACTAAAAATATACTGAAAAGAAAGAAGCAGAAGTTCAATGATAATTATGATCACGACGACAGTTTTTCAATACATAACCTAACAAAACCAAACACACCAACAACAACACAACCACCGAAAATGATGAAAAAGGGCATACCGAGAGAATTTATTGACATTGCAACCAATACAGATACAATCGCCACAGAAACCAGAGAGACTCAAGAAAAGTTATACAATGATGCAAATCAGCAATTAAATATGACATTTGAAGCGTTTAAGGTCAGGGAAAACCAGGACAATATGTTTAAAATAATGCTTAAAAACTTTTGGCACAACACATACAAAAGACATGAACCAACAAGAACGCAAGCAACACAAACACTGAAAAACCAACGCGACGCAATGGTGTCAGCCTTTACTACAATGCTTGACAACAACAAACCACCAGAACCACCGCCAAAGAAACCACCAGACGAGGGGGACAGCGATGAAGAAGAAAAGAAGTTCAAACTGACAAAAATGATAGAAATAATGCTACACAACGGCGCTACAGTAGCAGATATCATATTAAACTTATCACACAGCACAATTGCAACAACAATAAATATTGCAGATTTAGTTAATCAGATAACAGCAGGAATGCACAAAGTAGCAGTAGCAATTCATCAAATGAAGCTATTAGTGTTCATAGTTCTCCACCTATTACTGTTCATAGTTCTTCATCTGAAAGTCCAACAGAAATACCAGCACCAACTGAAGACGAAGAAGAAGAAGACGGAGAAGAAAAACAAAAATATAATTTTGAAAAATTAAAATCTAAATAATATTATATATAATGGGTTCAAGTAAATCAAAACCAGTAGAAATTGATGATGAAGAGGCTATTAAAGTAATAAAAGATATAGATGTAAATACGATAAGTGAAATGTCAAGAATTGATATTCTACAAATAAATTCATTGAAAGCAATAATAAATAAATTAGAAAAAGTTAATGAATGTAAAAAAGATAAAACATATTATAAATTTCCTGCCTTAAATTTATGTAGCTATTCCTTATTCTAAATTGATAATATTAACATACATTAATATTATTAATTACTATCATAATCTGTCATTTCATCTTCTGGTAATTTTGTTGAGGCATTGCTACACATATCATCTATTAAATCTTCTTCATCAACAAAATTATTTTGAAATCTTAATAATTCCTCGTCTGTTGGTCGTCTTTTTAACACTTTATAAAGTTTATGTATCCAAGAATTAGTATGAAAATTGTAATTACCTCTACGATAAAATCCACCACATCTACATAGTTTCATTAGCATATTATTATATTATATTAAATTAGAATATCTTTATTCATCATTTGTAATTTGAAATGCCTGTTCAAAATTGATATGAAACATTTTGTTAATGTCTTTTGAATTCATATTCACGTAGAAAAAAGAATATGGAGCAAAATTAACGGCTTGATGATACATATCTAATAATTGCTGTTTGTCAACAATGGCGCTATTTTCTTCAATAAAACTCATTAATTCACTGGCATTTTTCAACCTAAAAATATATAATGAACTGGCATTTAAACGAATGATAGGCGCCAACACATTATATTTCTGTGTTGAACAAATTACGCTTACTGCATCGTGCCTACCTCTTGTAAATAATCCATGTAATAATTTACTATATCTAACAAATTTAGGATCGTCGGCATGATCGTCTATAACGATTAATATTGAATGTAGTTTCTTTATTTTTTTAGATTTCATATAATTAATTATTTTCTTCTGTCTTTCGATTACATTTTCTAAATCACTTGGATTATAATTATCAAAATAGATTTGTTCTTTTTCATCATCTACATGTAGTTCATCCCTAATATATTTCTTTACTTCTGTAAAAGTTGGGTCATTATGAACGCTGGGTGAAAATATAAATATTCTTGCAAATGAATTTCTATAAACATTTAAGATAAGGTTCTGAACCAAGACCGTTTTGCCGCCTGTCGAAGAAGCAACTATAATACTTCTAAATGGTAATTTTGGCACGTGCTCATATTTAGATTGTTTGAATTCATATTCAGTTATGTTTATTGGCTTTATTATTGGAACATCTGACATAATAAAATAATATTAAAGTTATTTAGAAAATATTTTATATTGATTATTTTATATGAATAGAAGCTATTCAGATTATATCAATATAATAGATGAAGTAGAGAATATAGAACAAGTTGTTATAACTGATAATAGATGTAAAAAAATATGTTATTTTATTTTAGAATTAATTAAGTTTGTGATACAATATATCAAAAATAAAAATGTAAATATTAATATAAATGCCTCCAAAGAAGAAGCAAGAGAAACAAAAAGAGATTGAATGTGTCAAATGCGATAAATGCGGTCAAGCAATTAAACCACTAAATGAATTAGAGTTAGATAAAGAACATGTCAAAGTTAAATGTTGGCCGTGTTCATGTGGTCGAAACATGCATACAGTACATACAGTAAAAAAGAAAGATGCTGACGGTAGCACAGTTGAAGAAAGTTGGGTAGAAAACTTCAAAAGTGGATTTGGTAGGTTATTTACACCACCGGAGAAAAACGAATAGATATGTAGAAAATATTTAACTAAAAACATAGTTAAACAATAAAAAACAATATATATCAATATGGAGAGTGGAAAACCCAGTAATTCAAAGGATTTCAAAAATGGAAAAATATATTGCATTAGAAATACAACTACTAACGATTTTTATGTTGGAAGCACATGTCAAAAACTAAGTCAAAGAATGGCACTTCATAGATATGATGCCATTAAAGCAAGCAAACAAAACACATTGCTTTATCCATTTATGCTAAAACATGGAAGATACAATTTTTACATTGAATTGATTGAAGAATATCCATGTGGCAATAATGAACAGTTGAGAAAGCGTGAAGGCGAGTTAATTAGAGAAATGAACGCATCATTAAACTATGTAGTGCCGGGCAGAACACCAGAAGAGCGAAGAATTGAATGTGCTGAAAGATGTAAAATTCTAAAGGCAAACAGTGATAAACGATATAGAGAAAAGAACGCAGAACAATTGAAACAACGAAAGAACAACTATTACGAGCGAAAAAGAGATGAAATTCTTGAGAAAAACAAGGAACAACATGTATGTGAATGTGGAAAACCCTATACAATCAATCATAAAAGTAGGCACGAAAAAACAAACAGACATCAAGAGTACATAAAGTCCTTGAATGAACCTGAGAAAGAATGATGAAAAAACAATAGTTAAAATTATTTCTATTATTATTTATAATGCAAGATGTTATAAATAATATTATTAAATTCATTGATGTAAAAGAATTGAAATTAAATAATTTTATTGAAGAATATAACGAACATGATATATTATTTAATTTTGTTAATGACTTTAGAAATAGTAAAATTGATTTTAACATGTTTTATAATTCTATTAATTATGCTGATTTATTTGAACAATCAGATTTAAAATTCTATTGTAAAAGAATATATTCATATACTTTAAGATTTATTGCTAATTATGATAATAAAAATGCTATTCAGTTTTATGAAATTACATTGAGAAAAATGAATAATATTTACAAGAATAGTAATATTAATGTTGTTAATGTTTTTGAATGTATTAAATGTTTAATAATCTATATTACAGATAATATTGAAAAGTTTCATAAATATTCAAAATTTAGAAAAACTATTATTTGTAATTTAATTGGTAAATTGAATAATCATTTAACTAGTTATACAATAACTAATTTTGAATTGACTTATAATGATATATGATTTTGTAAAATAAAAAGTTTAGTTTTAAAAGTTTTATTTTATAATATAATATATATATTTACATGGATGAAGGATTAGAAAAGATTGTTAAAAAACTGAATAAGGTTTTGGAACAGAATAAACATATTTTAGAAATCTTACACGAAATGGAAAAGAAGAAACCATTAACAAACAGTTATCAAAGTAAAGAAGTAGATAGAACCAGTGCTGAATATAAAAATAAGAAACAAACGTATTTAAACAAACTTAATAACAAAGAAATTAAAGAACCGAAGGCTTCAACTATGACATTTTATCAAATTGACTATGATGAAGATACAGGGATTTATTCTTGATTGAAAACATTTTTCTCTGAAAATCCGTTTAAAGACATATTGGCATAACTAATATTATGAGTTCTACAGATGATGAAGAAGAAACAGGATGCACAATGGTTTATCCTTGCAGTAAATGCGACGAAGCAAAGCCAAGAAAGGACTTTCACAAAATGTATGATAGAATTAAAATGGAAGAGATATTTTACAAAACATGTAAGGAATGCAGAGACAAAGTAAAAGCAACAAAAGAGTTAAGGAAGGAACAGAAGAAACGAATACAACCCATGGAAATACATAGATTAAAGCCTTTGATACCATAGTTTTCCTATACTTATAACATGTAAGATCTTATATGTTGTAATTTTAGTTTAATTTTCCCGTATAAGCCGTGGGGGTGCTTTCCTACCTAGGCCTTTCCCATCCGCATTTTGCCATCCATATTTTACTGGGATTGTTTTCAAGATTTGGGTTAACGGTTTTAATTATCCCTTTTCCATTGGTTAACCATTTTTCGGGGAGTGATAATTGACAATGTGTTATTTGGATGAACAAGGTTGGGTTTATTCATGTTTTAGGTATGTAATCTTGAAAGATCATTTAAGGAAATGTATTCATAACATAGTATGGAGAATTCAGAGTGTAGCAGTTGTAGAGTCAATAAACCAATTACTGAATTTAACGGGTTCAAGACATGTAATAAATGTAGAGCGAAGAAGCGAGAGAGGACAGCGAATAATGGATATTTGTATTGTCATATTTGTGAAAGAAGAGTGAACCCAGAGATTTGGGATTTCCATTTGGTTGGAGGTTGCCACCAAGATAATATGCTCAAACACTTGAAAGCAGATTATCAGAGATTAGTTGAAGAAGCACCTACACAAGAATTCAAGGACAAATATTTTCAAGAAGGTCAAGAGAGGATACAAGAACTCAAAATGACAATGCCTTTGTATAATCCAGCTTTGAGAAGAAAGAAAGTTGTTCAGGTTGATGGTGGTGAATTGGACTAAAAAATGAAGTTGATGATGAGAATACTGATTTTTTCTCATGATTAACTTAGTAGGTGTTTCAATTTGGGGGTTGAAAATGGGGTGATTTGATAGGTGTATTTAAAAGGCGCTTGAAAGTGTGGGGGGGGGGGTAGGACAACGCGGACGGGAGAGGCTATCTCTAACTTTTACCCCCCCGTGCTGCCGGCTTGGCCGGAGACGCCTGCTGGCGCTCCTTGGTGGGCGCCGAGAAATTGCCGGCCGGGACCCAGTGGGCGTCACGCGCTTCGTACGTGGCCTTGATGACCTGGCCCAGCGTCAGGGTGGACTCCCTGAAACGGCTCACCCAGTCTGCCCTCTCCTCGGTGTCCCTCTGCAGGAGCCATGCAAGTCGGCTGGCATGGGGCAGTCTGGCCGAAGTGCGCCGGGCTCTCGCGTGGTAGCGCATGACCACATCCAAAGGCACGAAGACGAACCTCGTGGTGTCCGCCCCGAGCACATCTTCCTCCTTGGCCGAAGGCGCATTATCCAGCGCCTTGACCCCGCCCAGGGCGTAGGCCAGCAGCAACGTGAACAGCCTGTCCAGGTACGTCTCCCAGTCCTGATGCCCAGGCTGCTCGTCCTCAGGCTCCTCCGTCCACAAGCCTTCTCCAAGCTTGCGCTTCTTGCTCGAAGTGCCGAGCTGCCATTGCAAGGTTTTCACCTTCCAGACGGATGTCACGCGCAGGAGACGCTTGGACATTTCCCTGGAAGCCCTGGACACGGCCGCGTCGCTGGGGTACACCTCCGTGGGGAATCGGAGCTTGTAACGCACCCAGAAGGCTTCCTTGGCCGATCTCAACTCGGTGTCCCCGAGGAGTGAATCGAGGTCCTCGATGGCGACCCGCGAGCGGTCCTGCTCGGCTGTCTTATAGTACAGCGAGACCGCATGCCAGGCTCTCCGCAATCTGGCTGCTTGGATTTGAGCCTCCGCTCCCAACTGGATCTTCCCCAGCCAAGGTTCCACCTTGGCCTCGGCATCGAAGAAGAAGCGGAACTCTTCCAAATTGGCGATGCCCGCCTTGGAAAGCGCTCCCACTACCTCTTCTGCCAATTGAAAGTTCTTGCCGAGCCTGTCCAGGCAATCGGCTCCGTCCGACGGCACGAGTGACGCCGCCATGAGGCTTCCAAGGGGGGGGGACACAATCACTCGGGCCTCAAAGACTCCCAAATTCAAGAAACGGAGGGGGGGAGAAAAAGGTGCACATCCGAAACCAACTCAACCCTCGACTCGTTAAAAGTTGAAAGGAGCAAAGACCCCTGGCGTGCACTCGCCGGTTGCCCCGCGGTCCGCGGCCGACGGCCATGCGGGAGGTAACGCCCCCCGGCCTCCTCCCTGGTATCCCCAGGGTGCCTGCCACGGTGCATGGTGACTCGTTGAAAACTGTCTGAAAAACGAATGCAACATGGTCGATCGGCTGTGCTCCGTGACTCATGCATGTCGGGGCAATCTGGTGCCTCACCCTGCCGCCCCCCGTTTTCCACACGGAAGAGGGATCAAGCAACTGCCCCGCGGCACTCCTAAGGCGTGCAAAATGGGGGACTAAATTCGGGCAGCCCGAATCCGGCGCCCAAGGCCAAAATTGGCTCACTGAGGGAGGAAACTAGCCGGGCACTTGCTCAGGCAAGTCCGGCAAAAGCGCTGCTCCCACGCTATGGCCTCGAACTTGTCCGAGGTGGTCAGCGGGTAGGCCAGACGATCGGCACGTCGAGCTGCCTGCTTGTGCTGGCAGAGCGGGTAGCCCTTGGCCGTGCTGATGTGGACCTGGCTCTTGGCAGTGGCCATGAAACCGGTGCACACCGGCTCAGACACGCCTGCTGACGAGCTCGCCAACGCCTGATGCACCCATCCGGCCAGCTTGCGGTCCTGCAGCGTCTTGGTGATCTCCACGTCGCGGCATCTCCGGATCTCCCCCGCCGCGTCTGCCAAGCTGATGCCCTTCAGCATTGACAGCCACATTGCCGCCGCCAGGGCTGCTCGGTGGCGCCCCGCCATGCAGTGGACAATGACGACGTCCCCATGGTAGAGCGAGCGCCGCACCAGGGGCCAGATTCGGTCCCAGTCCTCCTGCCTGCGGTCGGCGTGGGCGATGGCGAAGTACTCCACGTGGGCCCCGGACAAGGGAACACCTTGCCGCTGAGCCAGCCTCTCCGGGAAGCAAACCACCTGGAGGCTACATGCCGGGAAGGCTGCCGCCGTGACCGACGTAGGGATGCCCGCCAAGAAGAGGGCTCCTCCTTTCACGTTGTTGTAGATCAAGGATGGGATCTGGGCGGATTTCCCCCTGACGGTTGCCAGCCGATCCCATTTGCTGTCAGCCGGGTTCAGGCCCAAGCACTCCGGGATCTCCAAGAAATTGCCCGGGACCTCAGCTGGCTCTGCTGGGCGCCGGGTGTCCACCGAAGCGGGGACCTCGCCGATCTCCGCATCCTCGATGGCCACCACCTGGTCGGCTGCTGCCGCCTCCCGAAGCTCCTCGGCAGACGGTCTGGAGGACATAGGTCCGGCCGGGGCGATTGGCAATGGCGGGGGCAAAACCCTTCGGCGCTTCTTGGCCGGCGCCTCCGAAGGCGTCCCTGCAGGGCGGGTCGCTCCCACCTCCGCCGGGTCGGCCGGCACAGGCAGACCAAGCTCGCGAAGCTTAGCCTCGGTCATTCGCCGCTTCGCTCGGCACTCACTGGCCGGGTGGCGCCCTCCGCATGCCCTGCCCGTCTGCTGCAGCATCGCGCACATGTGCTCCCTTGAGCAAGGGTCCTGGCGGCACTCCCCCGTGTTGAAGTCCGGGCACAGCGCTGTGCCATTCTTCAAGTGCCCTGTGAGGAAGGTCTCACCCAGCCGGGCTGGCATGGCACTGACCGAGGGTGCCGGCCTCCGCATCCGCTCGCGGGCGTTGTGCACGAGGGACTGGCTCAGGGAGAAGCGCCTCTTGAGTGCCGTGGTCTGCGGCGCCTGGGCCCAGATCACCTCTGTGTCGCCCCGGCACGCTTGGGCGGCCTTGATCTTGGCCTCTCCATCGGCCTCGGAAATCTCCTCCTCCGTGACCGTCTCCCAGGCCTCGCAGTCCGCGACCTTTGCGGCCACGAAGAAAGCTCTCATCTTCGTCCTCATGGAAAGGGCGTACTTGCCACCGCTGTAGTGGAACGGCATCGAAACTCGCTCCTCCACCTTGTCCTGCCAGTCCCCCAGGGCCACGATCTCGGAGTCCTGAAGACGAATCAAGGACCCTACCGTCGGCAGCAAGCGCCTTCAGGAGTAGCTGGTGAGCTGCTCGAGGGGCTCCACCACGCCGTGGAAGATGTGCTGAGTAACTCTCTGCACCTCCCGAATGGGCCAAGCCTGGCCAGAGACCGGATGGAAGCAGATGCCGCACTTGTCGTGCTTCTCCGGCGCCAGCCCCTGGTATTCTTCCAGCCACTTGTCGGCCCAGTGCCAACCGTTAGAGAAACGGGCTGGTGCACTCCAGTCGAATCCCTGCCGGTTGTGGGCCTGCTTCCCTTTGTGGCAGTGGCCATGGAAGAACTCCCTGCTGATCTTCACCGGGCTGGAGAGGCTCAGGTGCTTGTAGCGCAGGCATCCCGCCGCCACAAGCCAAGACGCCAAAGATGCGGTCCAGGCAGGATCACGGGCTTGCTGCATCTCGATGATCTTGCCCTCCAGGGTGAGCAACATGGGTGGTTCCACCACCACCGCTTGGGACCTCGCCTTGCGCACCTTCCCAATGACCTTGGGGGGCTTCAGGCGGTCCAACTGCCACTGCAGCCTGCCGTTGTTGGACAACCAGCGCAAGGATTGCAGAGCTCTCGAGGGCGACATGGCCTGCTCAAGGAAGGCGTGGAAGTCCAACTCCTCTGGGTCCTGCACATCCCTGGCCGCAAGAAAGAGCGAGAGCTCCTGGAACGTCCTCACGGCGTTCAGGATCGTGGTCGCCTCAGACTGGGTGACTCGCTCCTGAGCCAGCCTTCGAACTGCCTGCTGCCAGTCCGCGTAGCGCCTCGGGTCGTCATGCCGCCGAGGCCGGAGGACACCCAGCTTCATGAAGGCCTCTGTCAGCAAGTTGACCCTGCGGCCGACCGCCTCAGCGTTGTCTGGGTTCTGCCTCAAACGCAGGCCCACATTGCTCGTTGGGAGCCGCACCGCTGGCCGGCGGAGGGTCGATGGCCCCACCGGCGTCACTCGCCAGGGATCCACCTCCACCACTGCCGCAGCTGCCGGGAGAAGGTGGGCTTGCTGCTCCGCCCGCACCCGTGCCCAATCAGCGGCCACGAAGTGGCCCCCCACGCGCACAGCGTCGTCAAAGGCCTCGAAGGCGAAGCCGAAGTCGGAGTCCTGCATCAGCCCATGCTTTTGCCGAAAGGCACGGACGTTGGCCTCCTGGACTCGGGACATGAGCCCTTCACCAGAGCCGCCCGGGTCGCCCCCGGAGTGCTCCATGGCCTCAGTGGCATAGCGCCCAGGCGTGGCATCACCGCGAAACGCCATAGCTACGAGCAGCAACCCCCAGCGTAGAGCCTTGGCAGCAGCGGATGGGGCAGGCTTCACATCGGTGGATACCACATGACGCACAAACGGAGTGAGCCCTGCTGCCGCAGTAGGCGCAAAGCCCGCCCAAAGGGAGGTTCCTCCTCCCTTCGTCCAGCCACCCACGGAGAAGCCTCCCCGCTGTGGCCAGGGAGTCGCTCTCCCTGGGCCATGGCTCGGTCCACCTCCGAGACCCCAAACACCATCGCCTCCAGGCCCCCAAGAAGCCCCGGAAGGAGACGAAGGGAAGGTCACCCGACTCCACTCGCCCAGCGATGGCGGAGACGTACATCGGGATGATGTCCTGGGCGCGGAGGCCACTGCCTGCTTCAGCCACCATGGCCTCTGACAGGCGATCCTCCTCATAGCACCCATTATAGGCGGCCCAGGCCTCCTCTGCAGATGCACCGTCTTGAACCAAGACTGCACGCCGACACCAGGTTCCGATGAACGGGAACTTGAAGCCGCCCCGAGACATGTCACATCTTGCACACTGGTCAACGGTGCATGGTGCAAATTGAAGGTGGGGTATCTCCCCACTAGCAACCAGGGGAATGGGTTCCTGCGTGAAGGGGGCATGCAAGATTTCCACAGCCGAAAGCCAGAGCAGCCGGGCCTGGCCATGATTCCCCTGCTCCAGCAGAGTGCCCACATGGCGCTTGAAGTCGATGTAGGCGCCTGCAGACAAAATCGGCCGATCCGTGTGGACGGCCAAATCGACTCCTGGAACTGCAATCATTCGACAAGTAACCCTTGCCGAACACGCAAAACCAGCAGTTAAAATTTAGCCAGTTTGGATCATACTTGAGCCAAAAGGCCCCGCATGATCCAATACGCTCCTTGTAGAATGAAGCCTGTAAACCCAAGCCTTCCAACCTGATACAGGATTAGACTCCCCTTCCCACGAACAGCCTTCCAAGCGCAGAGTTTCTTTGTTTTATATGCCACACCAGTCAAAGGTCGGGGTTGAAACCTTGACAAACAAGAGGCGACCAAAAAGGACACCACACGGGGAAGACCACAAGAAAACAACAAACATCTTTCAACGTAGACTGAAAAAAAAAAACACCAAGTAGGATCAAAATGGATTACATACCAAGATTAAAGACAGAAAATCGAATAGATACCAAAATGGATAGGATTAGGTAGGAATTGGACTAAAATGGATGAGATAGCATTAAAATGGATCAGATACCAAAACTAAAGACAAAAAGCTACACACAAGCCAGATGAGGAACAAAGCACCAACAAGTTCGAAGGTCGACTTGCTGTGATTTAAGGTCCCGGCCACTGCCACGGGGTCGCTGACAATCCCTGGCCGGAAGCAAGGGAGCAAGGGGGAGGTGTCATTGTTCTGAGGCGATGGTCAAAGCTTAAACCTTCAGGTCGCCATGGCAAAAACAGCCCATCCTGGGCAAAAACCGGTTCTTACCCCTTAAAACTCCCTGCGCCCTGGGGAAGTTCTCATCTTTTACAGACATATAGCCCATGTTACCCAAAAAGGCTGAAAAGTTGTGTTTTTAAGAGGTAAGTGTTGTTCAGCTTGCAAAGGATCCAACTTGTGGAGGAAAATAGCGTGTGTCAGCTTTCATGTTCGAGTATGGGAGAGTAACTATTCTCCCTAGCAATGGCCACGCTTGCGACATGTGAGACATGGACGCACTTCTTGGAAGCGTGTCTGTGAGGATACATCTCAGCTTCAGCTCTCCATCTAGTTAAGCGCCCCTGCATGCCTTCAAGCCCATACACCTGAGCACTTCCTTCTGGCAACTTTCCCCATGGAACCTGAGGCTTTGGGGCAGCGCAAAGTTGGCTCTGACTTCGGCCATCTGTGCCTCCAGAGATCCGCAAGTGGAGGCAGAGGAGAACCTGCCAAGCCAAGTAAAACCGCGAGAGCTGGGGTTTTCAAACTCACAGTTAAAAGTTAAAAGTCGCTTCACCGAACCCACCGAAACTACTTGCAACTATCGCACAACCTCAAAAACCTACTGCTTGGCACAATCATAAACATCATCAACCAGGTATTTGTTGTCCCAAACGGCTTCTCTGACCTGCTTTGTCTGTAGCCTCATTGAATTGTCGCCAGCTGGAGGCCCTGGACCCAAATAGGACATGGCCACAAGGCGACACTCCAAACTCGCCAAGAAGCCCGTGGATTCTGCACAGTGTTTTGTGGCTTTCTGTGTCTATGGTAACCAACCCAACATTCTAGTGGGCTCGATTCCCTTTAAAACCATCTTAAGCAACTGGAAGTGAGGTGGTGGATTCTGGACGTTTGCGCCATGGCATGCTGTGGAAATTGCCCGCGCGCAGCCTGCCATAGCAGCATGGGGCTGTTGAGACCGCAGCGCGGCTGGGTTCGTGTAACGAACGGATGTGTGGCTCTGGTGCTTGGGGCGTTGTTTTTCACCGTCGGCACGGGGCAAACCGTTAAACCACATGGCTGTGGCTCCAAATTGAAGAGTTGGGGGGTACAGAAGTTTGTGTTATTGTGGGGGTCTATTGTTTGAGTTAGGGGTATTTATTGTGGTACACAATTTACCTCATTTATGTATTATTGTTTCAATTTACCCCTTTTCCATTTACCAAGGTGCCTTTGTGGTACATTGATGTGAGCCACATCCACATTGCACCTTGTTGAGCTTGTTGTGCTAAGGCGTGGCCAACGACCGATATCTTTCACTGGCGAAGCCAGTCCGCACACTCGGCATGCTGGTGTAACGCGTTCGGGCTCGAGTGTGCAAGCACTTGTGCATCCTATGTTGAGGGGGTCCCAGACCAGTTGGTCCCCAATCTGAGCCAGCTTGTTACACATGCGCGGATGCATCACTGACAGTCGCGCACAGTGCACGTCTATGCGATTACATGTCACACATCTAATCTAGACGTGCCCTCACGAACATCTTGCCTCGTGCAACACAAACTCGCATTCGTACTTCCACACGACACGGCAAAGCGGGAAAATAAGTATACTCGGTGAGTGCTCCGGACTGCTCCATGTTCAAACGTGCCATGCTAGCTAGTGACATGTTCAGGCACAAGAGCTGTACTCAGGGCCTCAAGTCGTCCCCAAGGCTCACATGGCCAACAGCACCGCCAGTTTTCTGTCAACACCATGCAGCCACTATCTGACAGCTACTGGCTGGAGCCTTGGTCGCAATCTCGGTTTGCACGGCCCTTTGCACCACGCCCGCTGGTTTAATATTCCAGGTCACGTTCAAAAGGATCCTGGAAGGCATCTCGTCTTGGAATGATTGGCGACCATTCTCCACTAAGACTTTGCCCTGGCCCATCACTCTGGCGCAGGTCATCGCGACAGGGGTCAATCAGCTCTTCGCTTTTTCCTTGGAATATCGTGTGTCTGGAAGGATGCAGCAATGACTGGCTCAAAGTAAGGAAGCAACAATTCTGGGATGGCTCCCTCACATGTACGGAACGTGAAAAAAGGCCTTTCCAACGCAAAAATCATTTTCCAAGAACCTTGAGTCAGGTGCCATTGCTTTCGGCAACCGAACAATGTCTGACTCTCGCTCACGAGCAAACAGCTTCATGACAAGGTTGTTGGCAGCGTCGATGAAGTGCCTATTTATAAAGATCTTGATAATTGTGCCAGTACACCATAAGCACCCTTGCTTCCAACATGGTCGACTTAGAAGCTTGTATTCCAGTCCACCCATGATGTGACAAACATTCATTGAGTATCGCTCAGCGCAACACTTTCCTTCAGCCAAGGTGCTTATTTGTTCCGCCGGATCCACCTTCACAGCGAGTAGCTGACCCAAATATTAGCTTTGATGGGGTAACTTTGTGCTACCCACACATGCTTTGCCAGCCCTCGCAAAGCCTGACCCTCTACACAACCTACTCATCACTGCCCTCAGGTCAAGCAACTCCACATTGCACACATGGCGTCACGTGCTGCTACCGTAGCTGTTATGGCGACTGTCGCCTCGGCTTCAAAACCCCGCACGATGCTCAGGCCGGGCCTGTTGCGCCGAAGGCAAACATATTGCCCGAGCCTTGGGTCGCAAGTAAAAGTTCAGATACTCTTCAGCCAAGTGCCTCCCCACGTGCGAGCCTCTGGCCTGGCTTGTGGTGACACGTTGAAAAGACAAGGTATGCTGACTGAACACCGTATGACACATGGCAGGGCATTCAAGATGCTGAACACCAAATTGCTATCCACACGAGCCTGTTAAACCAGTCATCGTAGCAGCAGAGCAAATCTATATATATATATATGTGTGCATATGTGTGTGCATATCTATAGTAGGTATATAGCACACCCTCCATTGCATAATCAGGAACAAACACATGAGTGGACATGGATGCCCGACTGAATTCTCTGTCACAAACATGCACACACGCACACACTCCCGATGAGTGCAAGCAATCAGGGCCTACCCTCAAACCTCTTGTGCAGTGCCTATAAGTAAGTACATAAGTACATCGCAAAAGAAAAACAACATAGGTATGTACATATGCACATATAATCACATATATATATATACACCAACCCAAACCGTAGATCATCCCTAAATAAAACCTGAACCAATGTTAAACCAACCCCTAACCCCCCACCCCAACCCACCCTAAACCAACCCAAAACCCACCCCCTAAATTCAACCCTAAACCAACCCCAAACCACACCCCGACCACAGGACCACAGACCACAGGGGGGGAGCGGCTGTGACCATGACAATGGGGGGGGAGGGGGGGTTGCTGACCTCTACCACATATCGTTTGTGTAAACCATTTTCCCTTGAGAATCCTGAATTGTGGCGGTTTCGCTGGCAAATTGTGAGCACCCTCCACCTGAACCTGCTGACAACAATCAACAAAGCCCAGCCAGCCAGCCAGCCAGCCAGCCAGCCAGCCTGCCTGCCTGCCTGCCAGCCAGCCAGCCAGCCAGCCTGCCAGCCACACATCCCATCAACCCTGCCCAATGAAGCAACCGCAGGACTCTTTCTTCATGAGCCCTCCCTGCTTTTGCCGACGGCTGAGCGCCATGCTGCTTCCACTGCCGAAGAGGGAGGCAGATTCGCCGCCTGCCCGAAACGCCAGGGGGCGTCTCCATTGGATCGCTGCATCTGACATGTTGACCGTCTTCTTCGGCTATCAGGCAGATATGAACAAAAATAGACACTGTAATATATTTGTTTTGTATGCATGGACATTTGCAGAGTTCCTAAGGCGAACAAAGTGCCCGAAAATGGCCCTCTCCACCTCACAACCTGAAATGGTCTGAAAAGGTCTGCCCAGCGAACTTTCGCGAAAACCTGCTTCCATTTGGTTAAGACCCCCGGAAAATAGATAACTTACTTCCAGTAGTGATAAATTCCTGTTAAAACCAACAAGGGATTAAAAACAAAAAACAACTTAAGCAAATGGAAGCCTGTAGAAGCCATATCTAGCATATGTACCCTATGAATCTCTGTCCCTGGTAGGTTCATTGACCGTGGGACCTGAGGCGGGCCCAAATGGCCATTGCATGGATGAGTACAACCAGCATTTGAGGCAAGACAAATGTATTTCTGCAAACGTCCAAACTAATACCCGAGGTCCGAAAGCTGCCTTCTTGGGAAGAGTCCTCTATGGCTGCATGGCATCCTGTTGGGCATTTCGTACACCGGGAACTTCCTCGGAACAGTTGGTTTGGGGTTGCCCTTTGAAAAGCGGGTCTGATTCCAGGAAGACCTGTCAAAACGAAT
This sequence comes from Effrenium voratum, assembly GCA_963377175.1. Taxonomy (NCBI): domain Eukaryota; class Dinophyceae; order Suessiales; family Symbiodiniaceae; genus Effrenium; species Effrenium voratum. Next base: position 1,609,345 of record CAUJNA010003394.1, on the reverse strand, counting down.
TGACATGGGATGACTGTTGTGGCGTAAGGTTAGGGGCCCACCAAGAAACACACAGGAAACAAAGTTAGCAACAGAACACAATGGGCAACATGCTCTTCAGCACCAGGGAGGTAAACATGGCAAAAAGGGAACCTGAAGACTTGTCATTTCCTTTGCGGCCAAGAGATGATTGATCCGCAACAAGTCCATTACAGTGACATCATGTGACATCCTCACAGTTGCGCTCTAAATGATTCTAGGGCCTCCAGTAGAGAGGTTAGAATAAGGGTACCCTTTTTCTGTAGCCTATTTTACCCCCCCCCCTCCCCCCCCAAAAAAAAATGAGAGCAAAAGGGCACTACTGGGGGACCTAGGATTGTTTGCAGGCGAGCCACGCCCCAAAAACGTCGCTATGAGAGCCCCTGGATATATGCGACCAGTTGGAGGACTCAAAGCCGCGCTTGGCCTCCAAAGGGCGAGGAACCAGACGAGCCGCCACAGAAGATGCTGCCTGAGTATTGCGCAGGGCCGGGAACCTGCCAGCCTCGCCCGGGAAAAAGGGAAGCCCTTTTGGAGGTTGGCTGCTTTCAGCGTTCAGCGGGAGGCGAACAAACAGAAAAAATGGGTTCCATCAAATGGGAGGCACGAGGCCCGGGAAAAAAAAAGGTCAATGGGACGGGATAGTAGAACCAGCTCCTGTTTCATGTCGAATCTGCGACTTGTGTCTTCGCGCGCATCCGGTTGCCAAGAAGTCTTTGGCGACTACATGAGAGTCGGCAGAGCAGGTGTTACAGAGGCCAGCCGGCCCAAGAACGGGCTTCCGGTGATCTAGATGCTGTCCTGGGAACCCTTTAAGCGTGGCATCGTGAGCAACTTGGTATGAAACCGCAAATTTTCGCGCTTGCTACCTCTTGAATTTGGCAGAATCGTTTCTGAGCTCGCGCTTCTGGCACTTTCTGTGAGCCTTGGGCCACTCCAAGTCCCATGATTAGAGTTAGGCCCAGATTGTTTGCTTCACCTTGAGTCACTGGTCAAAAGCTAAAATGTATCCCAAGTCTACCTCAGGTCTTCCCATAAGAAATGGATCTGCTCCGAAACCCGTTGGAAGGCCTGGCCCCTGGTCTCTTCCACCTGGTCTCCCTCCAGAAAACGTCTCCCCGCACCCTTCCACCCGCGCAGCCGGAAACGGACCCCCTCGCCCCCTCGCCTGATGCGCCTGAGCTGGGTGCGGCAGCACCTTAGGGCTGCCCCTGTCTCCCAAACATCCGAAGACGACGTCGGGTTTGGGGGTCGGGGGGTTTTGGCATATGGGTTTGGGGGTGGGGGGGTATGCCAAAAACAACAGCGGACTAGTGTGATTGCAGCGGCCGCTCGGTCCAAAAAAAAAAGGTATGCCAAAAACGCCCCCCCTTTCAGTGTCCGGGGTTATGCAGGATAGTAGGGAGATAAGCTGCAGGCTACCCAGTCGCCCAGCGAGCCGGGTGCAAAAAAAGCGAACCCATGACTTTACTGGACTTGTTCCAATTGCACTCGTGGTCTAAGCTCCTCCCCTGAGCGGTGCGCACCCCGGGACCCGAACAACTTGCATCTTTTGTGGCGCGGGTGTGTATTGTAGAGGACGAACCATCATGTCTCCAAGCTCACTGCAGCACGTCGCCTGAGGGATGTGGCCAAACCCCTGCACTTTCATGGGCGAAAAAGCAAACGAACCCACAAAAAGAGGGGGCAACCAGGTGCCACTGAGCTGGAGCTACTTCAGGGCAGGAATCCGCATGCGTTCGTTCCAAGGTGCCAAATCCGGCCCCAAAGCCACCTGAGCAAGGAATCGCGCAACGCGCAAAGGACTCCTGTGACCAAAGCAAACTCCTTGCGAATGGTCTAAATCAATCGCACGGGATACTTGAGGATCCTCGATCGGGTCAAAGGCATGTGGGAGCAGTGCTTGAGTGATTTCGAATGAAGGGAACAAACTACCCCTGTTTGCCCGCAGCGAACGGCTCAATGATACTCTCCTTTGTACGTAAGTAACCTGGGATTAACCTACACACAGTATCTGAAGGCGAATCTATATCAAAATGTATACCTACGTGCATAAGTGAAAAAAATATTGAGTCCTTCGGGGCACGTATCTCTTCCTTTGAGCAAACATATTTAAGCAATAGTCCATGGTAAGTACAAGTTGTCCGCATCCTGAAGATTTGCTTGCTCAGTCAGAACAAACAATTTGCGCTCGAATGGCAAAGACGACAACTTCCAAAGCCTGCTCTTCGGGTTACCAGCCAACTGGAGCAAGCATGTTTCAAATTTCCAGACCAAGAACATGCACCGGGCCAGTGTCTTAAGCGATAAATACAATGCGGTTGCTGCGGTTGCTCAGCGGCTTTGGAGAGGTACCTTCCAGGGTACTTTGCAGTGTCGGTTTCTTCGCACGTCCATTGGTTCTGGGCATCAAACCAACTGCCAAAAGAGTACGTACCGGAGAGATTCTGAAGAAACAGTGTGGAGATCCGAGTCACTGGTCGCGATGCTAGGAAACCAGGCATTGGCCTGGTTTCAGGGAGCCAACTTCCTTGGTTACCTACTACACAAGGAAATGGAATCACTGTGGTTTAGCCACATCCCTGCGATGCCAACCTCTTCGGACCCGACCATCCCGCCTGAGCTGGGGGAGCCGAAAAGGTTGCCACCTGGCAGGAGACAGCTCTCAAAACCTAAGAGTTTGCTTCCCATATGCAAATGTCAATGTGGGTATGGGTCAGAATTAAACCACCAGAAAACCGCAGGAATTGGTCCATGTTTCCACTTACCCAGGTTCCATTTGGGGTACCTATTTTTGACCCACAGCCATCACAACAGCCAGCAGCCCTGCGCAAGTAGTTCACCCCTGTTTGCCGCTGGCGACCAGTACACGGGCTGTCCCCAAGCCCGGCGCACCCTCAACCCTGACAGCACAGTGCTCCTGGGCACTGATACAAGCAAGTCAACTGACCATTGGGGCGGGTGGGCGGGTGAAAACAGTTTGCTGCCGCAAACGAACACTACAAGCGCAAAGGTTGCTGTTGTGATGGACCACACAGGAGTGTGAGAGGGGCACATGTGTCGGTAGACTTGCAGAGTCCGCGGGGCATGGACTGGAGGTGACAAAGAAGAACCTCCAAAAAACTGCGTCCTGGTTCAGAGTTGCTCGCAAGAAAGGGCGGACAGGTTCATTTCCCAAAACACGTCCCCGTTGAGAAAATGAAGGCAACCCAAAAGTGCAAAATGATGCCAAAAAAGACACAATGCCTCAGTGGCCCCCTTGTTTTACCTCAGTCGCCTCCGAACTGGTAACTTGACTTCTGCCTAGATGTGTGCCCCATGATTCCTCACAAAGTCACAAGCCTGCACCGCAAACAGGCAGCAGGAGCTCTTCTGGGTGTTTCTACTATGGGACAAGAGGCTCAGCGTGTTTTGGCTTGTTTGCGTTTGGTCAAAAAGATCAGCTTAAGGGTTCCTCAGGTTGTCAAAACACCAAAACGCACCAAAGAACCCCCCAACCAAAATCAAGCCAATGACTCTTCATGTCTTGCGAGCGCACCGTCTTATCTCATGAACACCCCCCGCCCCGCCTGAGCCAAACAAATTGCCGCCACCGCCTGCAAAGATGTTGCCTGCACAGGAGCCGAGCGTCAAACATGGGTTCTTGCATAAGAATTGAGATCGTGCTCAGGGGCTCCAAATCAACAAGGATTGAGCTCGAGGAAAAACAGGGTGGGCGCCTGGTGGAGGGCCCAGGAAATGCCTCAAATACAATCCAACAATCTCTGCGGGTCAATCCAAACGCCCTACGAGTACACCAAGCTTAGAAGCACTTGGAAGGCATTCTGAGTTGAATACTTAGACAGCGCTGTTTTCGTCAAGATCTCGGCGCCCCAACGGCTTTGTGTCGAAAAGGGCCCACAAATGGCTGGTATGTTTGTTGCTCGCTCTGTTTCGAAAACAGTGCCAAACAATTATGGACGCTTCTCAAAGTTCCGACTCTGCAAATTCACATAGAATCCGAGAAGGCCTCCATTTCCCCAAACAACACAAATCCTCTCGTGGCTTCTCGGATTCTATGTTACTCCGGAAAGTAAAGAAATCCCTCTGCGCGAGGCTCTTTCGGGGCGAAGCCGACCCGACGCTTCGCATCCCTTTTCTGCCTCCCTCAGGGCTCTGGGAGGCGGTGCTGCCAAAGAGGTTGCCCTTGGATGTGCCAGGGCATTGGTTCTCTGGCGGTCCATCTGTGTTGTTTCTGGGCAAACTGCTCAAGGCAAGCAGAAGGACATCGAGCGGCAAAGGATCATGGGTGAGCTCGTTTCACCCTGAAATTAGGGCTATGCCCAGATTCTCCTCAGATCGCTGAGATTGAAGGTCACGGCCACCGGCGAGGGCCGAGGGGCAACGCCCGAGACTTCCGAATGACACTTGCAACTGGCCAAGTGGCTTCAACGAGTGGCTACGCGCTGATCTCCAGAATGGCAGAGATATCCCCCCTACGGGGAAGGGGGGTCCCCGATTCCATGTATCTAGTCTTCCCCATAAAAGGGAAAATGGAACCACAAATGGAGACCTCCAGGGGTCACCCCCATCCCCCAAGTCCGTTTTTGAGGGGGTGGGGATGTAGAGCAGTTGTCCATTCCATAGGTCCTAAAAGACTTGAACTGGGATCTTCCAAAATCTGGTGGCTTCCAGGGCTAGCCATGACCCGAGTTATCAACCTAGGTAGCGCAGCATTACAAGCTGATCCGCTAGTCAGCTCAAATGAGGGCTAAGCCTCGCCCTTCCTCGACACGTGTCAGACTCGCTGTTGTTGGGGCAATATCCATCTGATTTCCGAAACCAGATGCATATTGTCCCAACAACAAAGAGAGACATTCAAACAGGAGGTTGGCCGTTCCCCGGGTCTCTACCCCCACCTCCCAAATACAAACAGCCCTGGGCTTCCCAACGGAGCTGGAGCTCGCGCCGAAGATGGAGCCGGAGCTCGGACCGAAGATGGAGCCGCCGGACCCGGACCCGGACCCGGACCCGAAGAGAGATCCTGGGCGCAGATGGGCGCAGTGCCGGTGAGGTGTCTGCAGGGAAACTCCTAGGGACTTCAACAATGATCTTGCTGGTGCTCAGCAGGGAATGAGCCCTATAAACCATCCAACTGGTGATCTTGTAAGGGGACCTCTGGGTTTATTCCCTCATTTCCGACTGAGCACCAGCAAGTTCTTCATAAACAGCTTACCGAGTTGGTCAAAGCAAATGGTGCCCCTCTCGCACTGCGTGCTGAAACCCGAGAGCCAGTCACAATGTCACTCTTCCATGCCTGTTGGCCCTTTTTTTTTTTGGGGGGGGGGGGACAAAGGTAGAAAAAAGCCAAGCGTCCCTCCACAAGTTCGAAGGCTCAATACGAACACGGGTTCAACCCCGTCAGCTTTCTCTGAATGGCACCGGAGAAAAAACAACTCCTGCCTGGCCGGAGAAGAAAGCCAGGAAGGCAGCAAGGAAAGGGGAGGAAACACGTGTTGTATAGATGTCTCCGTGTGTCCCCGGATAAGACCTGCCACAAACCCAAACAAATACACCATGGTGAGCGAACAAATGCGCCAAATTCAACTGAACTGCATGCAAAATAACAAAAACGCCATACCTCCTGGACACACGTCACGTTGACAAGCGTCCACTCGCTGGTGCGGTTGGTGCTCCGAAGAGGGCGCTTCCGCCTCCAGAGCTCGCCGCGGAGCTGGAAGAGCCGAAAAGGGAGGTGGCACTGCTGGCGTTTCCTGGGCCGAGGCGAAAATTCTCAGCTTTATCTCAGGTGGTGGTTTGGAGCCAGTGGTTGGGAGCCCGGCGGCTTGTTGGTTAGATGGTTCCCCACATAAGTCACTTACCCCTACAAACACCAGGGGTTCAAATCCCCAAACCACCAACTAGGGGTTACCTAAAACTATGTAGCCAAACGATCGGAGAGTTAATCCTTTGTAATCTGTGACCATCCGGTAGGATTGATCCTGCATCTGTGGGACCTGGAAGGATTCAGCACTGATTTGGCCATGGGTCAAAATCCCGTACCCCCATCCCAATCCCCACTGAAACAGGTTCTAAAATGGGTGGTGCACCTACCCCAAAATGGGATCCCATGGGTTTTGACTTTTGACCCACAGCCATTTTCAGCCCAGAGAGGGCTCGATCCATGCGACCAGTGCCGCCGATGCTTCCAAAGATGGACCCGCCGGAGCCCGAGCCGAAGAGCGAGCCGGAGCTCGTGGCGGAGCCAAAGAGAGAGGCTCCTGGAGCCATCCGCGGACAGGACTACCACTGCCCCCTGAAAGTGAGATGAGTGAGAACTAACCTGGAAGTAAATAGTGGTAGTATGCCTGCTTCACCGCCGAGCTCGCAAGCGTTACAGGGGATTATCCGCGCTAGAAATCATGGCCGGCTGAACCTGTTTGTTTCTTGCTAGGACTGTCCTTTGCTACCGGGTTTTGGCTGTGTGTGGCTCAGATGCCTGATCGAGGTAAAGGGTGCAGCTGACATCGAAAGCTGCCGGCACGCGAAGACTTGGCTAGATTTAATTGCCAGGCAAAAAGGAACATGGTGGACAATGTTGTGCTCATGTTGGGGGTGGGTGGGGTTCATTGAGGGCTTTGCATGGATTTGGGGCGGGCCAAGGCTGGGTGATTGGTCATAGGCTGAGCTTTAGGTGGCCGGACGGCATTTGGATTGATCTAGCGAGGGCTTAGTCTTGGTTCAGGTTGTTGCGGGATGAGCTAAGCTGGGCCGGGTTGATCGAAGGTCTGTGGGAGGTTACATATTTCAGTGGCTTCCAGCAGGGGTTAGGGAGAGGGTTAAGGGATGGCTTGATAAATGTGCGGCATTTGCGGCATTCGCTTGGCCTCCAGTTTGAGGTTTACATCACAAACCCAGCCAGCAAAGAAGCCATGCCTCCCGTGTTGCCGAAGAGGGAGGGCACGCTGACTGCTCCTGGCAAGCACCGAGGGGGCTCTGCTTGAACTTGTGATGTGAGAAGCTGACAATACCGTGGACGAAATCCCGTTGGAAGGGGAGCAAACATTTTAATGTTAGCAGTTAAGTGGGGATTTCCCACTAAACCACAATAAGCAAACATGTAAAATGTTTCCCAACGACAACCATGATTCCTCTGTAAATACCAACAAATAATGGTTTCCCATGGTTTCCAAGTGGTGCGAAATGGATTTCGTCCATCCACAGTACTCCCACAACAAACCAATTAATAGACGGCCGCCCCAGACCGAAACCCATCAACCTGCCAAACGAATGGGAAGTGAAAAAGGCGTCTTCCAGGCATGGGTGCCTCTTTCTAGCCAATCGAAGCCAACTTGTGCACAAAATATGCATCTCGAAAGCCGCTCGTGAACTGCAAACAGTTTTGCTTCATCACTTCATCAGTCATTCCACAAGAAAAGCTGAACTACGCCTGTGGCTTGAATCATAGGATTCGAGCAAAGCGTTCAAAGGGGCCAATAAGGTTTGGCCCAGCCCCCTTCTTCCCATATTTGACCCATCGAAATTCCGTTTCCACCCCTCTCTCCAAACACACACACACAAAACACACACACACACACAAAATGAAACACAATGTGATGGCGTGCTTGCTTTTGTGCTTGCTTTTTGCTTGTTCAAGTATGGACCCAACTAAGTCTGGCAAAAGGACAACTTCGAAAAATCAACAAACAGTCGCTGAAGCTTCGACACAAGGCTACCTCCCAAGAGCCAAAAGGCGTGCAGCTCGTCTCCCTCAGGGTACCGATTAAGCAGTCAGCTGAATTCCCCTCCATTAATGGCTTGGATTGGAGGTTTGGAGGTTGCAGGGCTTCACCAATCAAGGCTCTCTTTGTTGTGGCCCGATGCGCCACGCGAGGGAAAGAAAGGAAATGATGGAGCGGACTGGCGATTATGGTTTCCACATTCCACAAATTGAACAACAAGCGGAGCAAAGTCCGACTTTTGCACCCTTTGACATTGAGCCCCTGATGCCAAAACCAATGCCGCCAAACTTTAGACCCCTCCACAAACTTAACGTCCTTGGCTGGTCAAAAGGTGAAACCGATGGAAACTCGAGCTGCGGCCTTGAATCCCTGGCTCGTGGGTGTGGCTCAAACATGGGGTCCAAAAACGGAACCCTAGCAAATATAATGATAGACTAAAACGCTGCGTATCCCCAGCTGTTTCATTTTGAGCGTGTCCGACTCTTCCGCACTTCGCCTGTCTGGGCTGCTTCCGCCTCGGGCTCCTCGGGGTCGTCCTTGAACTCCTTGTCCTCACCTCCCAGCAGGGCCACACAGGCGCGCGCGCGCGCGCGCGTCAAAGCAATGACCCTAACCGAGGAACCGAGGCGTCGCGTGTGCAAATAGATGCCAACCCAAAGCTGGGCGCAGGCTTCTCTTCCCTTGTTGTGTGCAACGTCCATGAAGAAGTTGCTGGCTTTCCTTGAGCAAAACAACAAAAATGGCCTGTGCGGAAACATTGTTTGAACCGGGAAGCGTCTGGAAAGCAAGGCATAACTTGCACTTTGCCATGACGCCAGCTCAGCCAACCCTTCAAGACAGAACTTCACACTGTGTTTACTGCATTCCGTTGCAGAAGGGACTGTGTGGGAGGTCCATCCCTCGCACAGGAGCACCAAAAAGCCTTGGGTCTCTGAACACCAGCGGTTCTGTCTTTGTTGCGCGGAAACTGGGCCATGCTTGCAGGCTGTCGCGGAGTTTTTTGGCGGGTAATAAACACAAACCACAGCCACATGGCACTGGCCACTATGTCTCTCTAGTTGGGCGTGTGTCTCCGTTGCTTTGAGTCAATCCTTGGGTTATTTGATTGAACTCGCCTCAGTCATGGCTTTCATCGTCGCAGGTGGGGCGCAGTGCAACGGAAGCTGAGGCAGCAGCGTGCTTAAACCAGTGGCCCCCAACACACTGTCCCATTGTATCCCTGGTCACTCTGCCTGCCCAAGCATCATCATTGGTGTAGATCTTGGTGGGGTCCAGGTCGTATCTCTTGCACACCTGCAGGGTTGGTAAGCGTGCAAAGCTTGCTTCCCTCAACATGTGTGAATTCAGCATTTGCTCTGCCTTGAATTTTGGCACCCCAGCCACACTAGCCGTCTCTCTCAAATACGGACGCAAACCTCCCCCTAGGCTTGCCCTTACAAATGAAATTCCTCCCAAGGCTGTCATCGGCCGCCGCCGGGTGGCCAACGATATTCAGACCAGGCCCGGCATCCGCTGATCCCAAGGGGAACAAACGGCAAACACCTGCTTCCGTTTGGTTAAGACCCCCCCCCAAAAAAAAACGGTAGTGATAAATTCCTTTTAAAGCCAACTAGGGAAAACCAATAACACATATTTTCTTAAGCAAAAGGCAATCTGAGGGTTGGCGAGCCGAAGACGGGAAGGCCTTCTTGAAGAGGATCACCTCCTTGCCCTTGTGCTTCTCCATGAGCTGCGGCACTTCTTTCCTTAAGGGATAGAGTGCGCGCCGGTCTTGGAACTGTGTTACGGGCACAGGCAAGCCAGCAGGCTCCGGTAGGAAAGACCACCTCCAGGTGCAATAGCGCAGGGGCATAAACCCACAAAATCAAATCGACTGACTCACACCCAAAAGTTCAGTGGAAGAGCCCTTTGTTAACCTTGATGGTTGCCTGCCTGCCCCAACCGTTGGACTTCTGCTCCGCAAGCAACCAAACAAGTGCTAGAACTGCTCTTCGGCCGTGAATGCCGCTCTCTCTCTCTCTCTCTCTGTCTCTCTCTCCCTCCCCCCCACCCCCCCCCTCCCTCCCTCCCTCCCTCCCTCCCTCCCTCCCTCCCTCCCTCCCTCCCTCCCCTCCCTTTATTTCGTGTCTTCTCTCTCTCTCTCTCTCTCTCGCTCTCTCTCTCTCTCTCTCTCTCTCTCTCTCTCTCTCTCTGGCGCCCCTCATCGAATCCGCCGCCTTGTCTAGGGCCACCCTCCCGCGCTTTCTGATTTCCGGCGAGGCGCAGCTTCATCGGGTTCCTCGCGGAAGGGAGGCCAGGCTGTCATGGAATTTCTAGGGGAGGGCTATGGGGGAGGCCATGTCTGGAAAAGCGCTGAAGGCCTTGTTAAGGGGTTATACGGGGTAGCCCCTCCCCGCATAGCCCCCCTAGGGGTCTACGATTCTGCACAAATTGGGATTCATTTAGGTGATTTAGGTGAATGTTCAAGGAATCCCGGCGTACAGCGACCACAAAGGCCAGTGCTTGTATCTTCACCCGCATCTTACAACAGCAAATTGGATTCATGCACGACCAGTGCCAAACTATTAATTACTGGCCGTATGGTTCGAGAGCTCGTTTGATGACAACACAACCAGCTGCATGCCGTAGGATGCTGTCGGGATTAAGTACTGGCCGTGGGTCAAATATTGCACCACCTTCTATGTGAAGTACCCTGAGGGGCCCTAAGTCCCTAAGCGCAGCACGCCATCAACCAATTGTCCGAAGCCGCAAGTCCCACAAATTTAACCTTGATGCCAGCAGGACAGTGGGCATGCAGTAGCATAAAAGACCAACCCTGATGCCGGTACAACATGGTGTCACACTATGAATCTGCACAACTGATCATGCGCATGACTGTCCGAAAACGCCCTGGAAGCAAGGGGGATAAACACTTCAGGCACGTTCACCGGGCCAATTGTGGCCGAGACGGATGACCATGGCCCTGTAACTGTAGCATCCGCGCAAGCTTGACTTTTTGGGCCGTGTCCTTGCCAAAGCACTCCCATATGTGGCTTGAGGGGGCACGGACACTCCATTTCTGCAACCTTTTGATTTGCAGCATGCTCGAAGGGCCCCTTGCCCATTCCACCCTGTCCTTTTGCGGTAGATGGCCTCAATCTGCACGCGCCACAAATCCTCCTAACACAATGTCCCATCAGCCGTGCGTCACTGGTGCTTTTTGAAAATGCCGTAGTACCTCCTGAGCTACCCCCTTAAGGATGGAAAGCGCCAGAAAGCCGTTCACACACTCATGTTGGATCGCCCATGACCTAGCCTCTTGGCATTTTGCAAGTTCCAAATTGGGCGCCTGTTTGGGGGAAAGTTACAACACCCACGATGCCACCACTGCTTCTCGCAAGGTCCCCCAACTCAGCCCTTTTCCATTCAATTTGAAGCAGGATTCGATGCCTCTTCCATTGAGAGGCTATTGCTGCTTGGAAAAGGCTATTGACTGCTGCTGACTGAAGCAATTCCCTTTTGACTTCCTTCGAGCTGCTTCTCAACTGTTCCGAACTTTCGCACCCAGGCGTGGCCACCTTTCTACATGTATGGAGGCCTATGGTCCAAACAATGGGGCATCTCCTTTCGCAGCATCTGACGGCTTTAAAAGACCATATCATATCTTCTTGACAAGCGTAATATGCCCTCAAGGTGTGGCTTGGAGGCCATTCGGTTGTGAACCTTGATTGCCCCGAGCAACCTCAGCTGAGCAAGGAGGAGCCTTCTAAATGAATGATCGCCTCTGCCTGGAAGGCCTTGACTCCTTGCACATGCTCATACTCGTCGCGCTGGAGCTAACAAATTGTTACGAATGTTATGTGCTGGGCTTGCCCCGCCTACGAAGCAACGAAATAACAAAGAACTTCTTGCCCACAACATCTTTTCACAACGGAAACCTGAAAACACAGCAAGTTTTTGTCTGTCAAGAGGACAGTGCAAGCCAGGGAGGCTCAAGTGGAAAGTACCCATGTTATAAGGTTTCCTTGGATTTGAATGGTCCCTTTGATTTTTCAGAGGTTGCATGTGTGGGTCCTCAACATGGATCCCACCAAAAGGCCTCTTGAAGAGCGAAGCAGTCTTCCAAATTCCAAGGACCTCCTTTTAGCCAGGTTCCATGCTAGGCTCACGTAATCATACGTAATCATTGCTCTCCTGCACAGTCATGGGGAACCGAGCGAGGGGCTCTTCAAAATAAGGATCTTCCAAACATGCCATGTATTTGGGGTTCTGCGTTCGTTGAAACCAAAGGGGACACCAAAGGGACACCATGCACAAAAAGCGACGATTCTAGGGGTACCTTCCCCATTCTTTCCAGGGATCCGAATCTTTTTTTCAGGAAACCATCAAAGACCCAGTTGGGAAACAGATCCGGTTTTTAAAAGAACAAGGAATCAACCCCTAGAATCATAGGGGAACCCCCCCCCCCCAAATCCCCCCAAAAAAAGGAACAGGAAACCGCCATCTTAGGTTTTTTGGGAAAGTCTGCCAGGTACGCCTTTGTGAGCGCTCCACTCCCTTTCAACCCATTTTTGGTCCTTGGTGTCGACCTTCACGGGGCCCTCCGCCTCGCCTGGCCAGCATCTCTCTGCTGAAATCTGGAGGGGTGTTGGGGGTCCCTAATTGGTTTTCTCTAGTCTTACTCTTAACCTGGACACGCATGGAGGAAGCCTTTGTTGAAATCTGGAGGGGGTTGCGGGTTGGAGGTCCCCAATTTGTTTTCTCTACCCTCCCCCAGACTAACATGGAAGCTCCCGAACGGACCCCTTTGGAAGACTTACATTTACAGAGGCCTTCTGGGAGCTTCCACGTTAGTCTGTGTCAGCCAAATCAAATCCAAAGGATGACTCCAGAGATATCCGGGAGGGATATCTGGAGAGGCAACAAGAGATGGAACCCTCGAGATGGACGAATCCAAAACGAGAACCCCTCAGCCCGCCTCAAAAGACCTCAGAAGGAAGTCCAGGGGAAATCCAAAGAGGGGAATCCAAAAAACAAGAAGCTAATATGAAAACCCAAAGAGGAAGCAAGCCATAAAACACCGCCAGCTAGGTACTTTGCAGCAGGTCGGTCTGCAAGATGTGGGGGAAACTGTATCCGCCGGTGTAACCAACGGGCAACCAAGAAGAGCCGGCACGTTCTGATTTACCCGGGCTTCCCTGATTTCGCCGCTTTGCAGGTTCCCCCATCCAGCCTGTTTCTTCCTGCTTCGCCTTCTTTGCCGCCGGCTTTGCCTCTGGCTTCTTTGGTTCTGGCTTGCCCGTGATGCCAGCGAAAGGGTTCGAGCTCCTCAGCCAGGCGTGCAACAAATGACTGTGGGTCAAACATAGGTACCCCAAATGGCCCTGGTAAGTGGAAACGTGGACCAAAACTTGCGGTTTTTCTGGTGGTTTAATTTTGACCCATACCCACCTGACGAGATCGGGCATGGTCAACTGTGGGCTACCAACCCCTCACTAAAGCCAGAACCAACTTGATGATCAATCTGAAAAAGGTGTGAAATCCAAAGTGAGCAACGAGAAACACAAAAACACCCAAAAGGCGATACGGCGCCAGGGGTCATCCCTGTTGTCCTGCCCAACGCACCCTAAAACCTTGCAGGTTCCGGTCCCCCTGTTGCCAAGGAACACGCCAAACTTCAAAACCGAAAAGCCAAAAAAACACACACACACACACACACAACAAAAAGAAGAAACACACAGTTAACCCCAAAATCCACCCAAAAGCCACCCCACAACCACCCAAAAGCCACCCAAAAGCCACCCAAAAGCCACCCACAACCTCTGCCACCCAGCGTCGGCGCCGGCTCATCGCCCGCACTGCCTCGGATGGCCCAGGTCCCAAAAACCGGAGCTTGAGGGAAACCTCCAGGCTCCAAATACCGCCCCCCGTGAGGCCTGAGCAACAAGTGGCTTGTTTTTTGGGGAAAAATCCTTGAGGGCATAGGATAGAAATAGAGGTGGCTGCGGGTCAACACGCAGGAAACGTCCTGCTAAACATCAAAATAGCTGGCAAATGGAGGTTCATCCACCCCAACATGCAGCCATAAGTTATGCCCCATGGCCATGTGGCTTTGTTTTCTTCGGGGGAAATCCCCTTGGAGAGGTGTGGAGTGCATAGGATAGAAATAGAGATAAACAGCTTATCTTGACGCCGCCTAAAGGTTGTGAAATGTGAAGAAGTCACGAACAAACAAAGAGGGCGAGGGCCGATTGGTCAACAAGAACCTCGGGCTCCTTGAAGCTGCACTGCCCACCTCCTTCTCCCACGTTAACTAGCCTTGAAAGCGGGCAACCTGATGAGCCAAGCAAAATGTCTCGTGCTGCAGACTTGACGATGAAGCCGCCCAAAGAGTCGGGTTTTGACCATGATCAAGCGTGACTGCACGTGCTTCAACTGCCCGCGCAGTGTGGCCCGCAGAGCCAAGGTCAAGAAGAGCAGGGTCATCACCGGCATTCCCGACCGGCACAGGCTCTGTGAGCAACTCTGGAGGACTGGTGGGGCTGTCGCTTGCAAGCGAGATGTCATCCCCCACTCTGGCTGCATTGTTGGTGTGAAAACGGGCGGCTCTTTCAAGATATAAGGCTACTCGTCAGAGCAATCAGCTTGCCCCAACTTCACCAGGATCCACACGGCCAGGTAGACAACGAATGTGAAAACCGCAAACCCGTGATTGAAAAACAACCTAATTCCACCTAACGGATTCTGCAGGTCGGTGTGCTTCACAACCACGCATCACCTTTGCCTGCCCGTTGCTTAGGCCATGATGTGCTGTTTTCTTTTGCTGGATGGCACCGCGCTACTCGCAGATGTACACGGCCATCTTGGTCAATTGTAGAAGCCTGTTGCATGGCCTGCCGGAAACTGAGTATGGAATGAAATCATTGGAGAACTCCTCTGCAAACACTTGGTGCACACATCACTCCAGGAACACATGTCAGCCAGCTTTGGTTCCTTTAGACATGTCACGCAAGCAATTCTGCAATGCATTCAACAGCTGTCGTTTAGCGGCGGCACCGATGGGGGCTGCCTAAAAACAGGATTTGAAGGCGTGGTTAAAAGACACTTCTGCTCCTGAGGCAATATGTACATGTGCGGACCCTTCATTTCAACCCGCAAGAGGCGATGGATCCGAAACCGTGATGAACCCTCCCTCACTTCCAGCAAAGGGTTGCTCACAGAAAGGGGTGCCTAAGGGGCTTTCTCTAAAACATAACTTTCAGCTGCACCACCCCCAGGTCAATGTAGTTTTCACAGCAACACTGCTCATGCTCTGCAGATTAACGTGACATAAACAGATCTAATTGTTGGTTCAACGTTAATTTGCAGGAAAGTATTCGTATATAGTGTGTGTGTGTGTATGTGATGTAATTATATATATATATTGTATATTTATATATCATATATATAAATCATATATATATATATATGTGTACGTGCACACTTCTTTCTGAGGCCAGTATCTGTTGACCCCGCCAATCCCTAGAATCTAAGAAGCTGCCAACATTAGATACTAGGCCAAGGTGCTCGAAGCTCCAGGCAGACCTGCGGGAGGGAGGGACCCACAGCCGCTGGCCAGCCGATCCAGCCACCCAGCTGGCCATTTTCAAAAACAGGCAATGCATCCAGACCAAGATGTGTGTCCACAGAAGGGACCCCTTCCCTTCTTTATTTTTTTGGCTGGTTTACTGTAAGGTCACTTTCAAAATCGTCCAACGAGATGTCCAGCAGGTCACATGTTCCCTGACCCAAGTCCATTTCTTGTTGGTTGATTCCATGTGAACCAACCACATAGATAAGAGATCTGAAGGGTGAAAGGTTTGCCAAAAACATCTAACAACAGCCGCCGTCCCTTCTAACCTCGAATGTGTTTTTTTCAGCTTGCATGAGCCACGGGGACCCGTCCAGCCAGGTGCCTTGACCCCCGCACCCCACCTGGCGCCAGGCTTGCTATGGCCGGGTCCGGCGTGAAGAGCGGCTGGTTGGGCGGCGGCGGCGGGAACTCGGCCTCAGCCGAAGGGGTGGTTGGGGGGGCGGAGGGGTGCGGTGGGGTGGGGGTGGGGTGGGGCGGGGCGGGGCAGGGCGGGCGGGGCGGAGTGGGGCGTGGGGTGGGGTGGGGCGGGGTGAGGTGGGGTGGGGTGTGGTGGGGCGGGGCGGGGCGGGGCGAGGGGGAGTTTCCAGCCATGCAGTGAGAAGCACACATATCAGGTCGGCCAACGAAAGAGGAGACACAGAAGGCGCTGGATCGTTGCCAGACCAACCCTGAAGACCATGTGGCTATGCTAACAGAGGAGGCAACCATCATAAACATGAGGGCATCAAAACAGAGCATGAACAGCAATAGCGGCAGCTCCGACGCAAAGAAGAAGAAGCAGAAGAAGAAACAGCCTTGCCACAAGTGACATCAGCATCACCAGCCTGTCCACAGACTCAAACCAAAAAGCAGTTGAGCAATCCCAAAGTGCAAAGGCGGCAGCAAAAGCTCAGGTCAAAGCAACATCAAAACGGAAAGCAGCAGCCAAGCCAACAGAGAGAGAAGAAGCTGAACCTGCAGCGGCGCAGTCATCATCAGCAGCAAGGAAAAAGTGTGCAACTAGACCAACAGTAGCAAATCATGTTGAGTGCGTCAGTGAATGTATACAGATTACTTCTGTTCTATGAGCTCAACAACTTGCTGAAGTGGCAAACCTTGTGGTTGCAGTCCAACTCAGGTTTGGACACCAGTGATGTCAAGCCGCCGCGCTATTTTCGTGCGCAAGAGATTCTTCGGGAACTCCAAAGGAGCAGCCACCAAAGAAAGCCAAGCGCAAGTGATGTAGTCCAAAAGCGGACAGTAAAAAGAAGAGGAGCAGCTTAGATTTCCCTAAAGGCTTAAATGACCCTTAAAAATGCTTAAATCCCCCTTGAACAAGCTTAGGCTAGATTCCCAACACCTCCCCAATTTAACTTCCTGGAGAATATATCCGAACCAGTAAATTCAGAAGAGAACAATGTTGGGATGTTGTAATGCTAGACAAGACTGCCCTTGACAAAACTGCCCTTTGCCCGAGCATGCATATTGATGATGTGAGGGAAGAGGGAGAGCGAGAGAGAGAGAGAGAGAGAGAGAGAGAGAGAGAGCGAGCGCAGAAGGGCGGAAGGGTGTAATCAAGCAAGTGCCCTCTTATTCTGCATTTTGTCGCTCAGCACTAGCATGATTTCATCCACCTAATGCGGTTCGTCTTTCACATTGTGCCTACTTACTCATGCCTTGCCTCTCACACTACACTGATTCTCGCTTATTCACTCAAAGTGTGCACTCCTTCCGTGAAAGTTAGGAAAGGTGCGATCAAGAAAAGGTGAATTCATTTCATGCACCTTTTTGAGTACATACTGCAAATCGCCATGCAAGACAGAGAAGCAGTGAGAGGAAAAAGCTGTGATCAACTAAGTGCCCTGTGAAAAGGCGCGCCTTGCTGAATCGCCAATTTGTCTTTCAAGCGACAAATGGCAACCACAAAAGCTCACCGTCCTAGCGCATCGTCGTGATAGGTGTTTTGTTGATCACACCTCTCCTCTGCCCACGTGTTGTCACAGGGGGCACTTATCTCATCAAATCGCTGTTCACAAAAAGCATTTGACTTTGCACGGCTACCTGCCTAAATTGACATTACGTCATATGTTGGACAGGTAGAGTTTTGATCACAACTTTCCCCTTCAACCAATTGTGCAGGCGAGACCTTTCGGGGCGGGGCGGAGTGGGGTGGGGTGGGGTGAGGTGGGGTGGGGTGGGGTGGGGTGGGGTGTGGTTGGGTGGGGTGGGTTGGTTGGGTGGTTGGGTGGATGGGGTGGTTGGGGTGGTTGGGGTGGTTGGGGTGGGGGTGGTGGGGTGGAGTGGGGTGGGGTGGCTGTGTTGATTTGCCTGGTTGCGTGGTTGTGAAACAGGACCCTTGTGATACCAAAGTGAGATTGCCGTCCCAATGACCTGTCTACTTGAACGGTGTCCCTCCGTACCGCAATTTGCAGCCCATAAAAATAACTTTCCGTGCTTGATTGCTTGCTTGAGTGGGCTTGTTTCCTATCCAAAGGGAGGCATTGCCTGTTTTTCGTGACCCAGAAAGGCATAGCTTGGGGCTCTCTTCAATGACAGAGGATCATTTTCAGAAAAGCACGTGTTGTCCACGAACACATGGCTGGAGCATGCGACCGGGGGACTAGCCAAATATCAAGCCAAATTCCATTTCATGTTGAGCAACCTACAAAGCCAAACGCTCCCAAAACGGATGCATCCTGTCATGAAAGCCCCAATACGGAGGCCCCCGAGCCCTACAGTATCGCGGTATGGGGTTGATGGACTTGGCGCATCGGCGATCGTACAACCAACACTGGGTGATCAATCGACTTTGCTACATGCACCTCGGTTGGTGACTGTCCGAGACACAGTTTATCCTCCTCGGTTGGAAAAGGGGGGTTGCGCAGGACTGGCGACAGGGCTAGAAGTAAAACGGGCAGCCCGATGCAAATGTTGCATTGGAAGTCAATGATGCTTGGCGCATTGGACAGGTACAGCGACACGAAAACGTCTCGCGTTGATGCCAACCCCAGTCCAGTTTAAGGTAGGTAGCCAGTCATTGTTCTTGTAGTCTTCAAATGGTGGCTCCCTGGGATACTTGCTAAATAGCAGGTATGCTACCAGGAACGTGACCTGGATGTCCACCTCAACTGGCCACAGGGTCCATTTGGGTCCGCCCTGCCCAGTGCCAGTTGCGACTGAGTTAGGTGACCAAGAAAACCACTGAAAGACTCCAAGGAAATGCCTGAACATCCTGGTTGAAACCTTGGATCCTTCCGGTACATCGGCAGGCTGTTGTGCGGCTAGCCTTCTATCGCGGGTGGCAAAAGGCGTTAATTCAGATGTCAAAAGCAACAGGAGAAACCTTGCGGGCCCTGCTGAGGAAGACACAAGAATCCCACAGCACAAGAACCAGGGTCATCTTGGTTTCCTCCGGCACGGTGGAGACTCTGAGTCCAAAGCCGAAGGTTTGGCTTGGATCTCCGTGGCACTTGGCGCCTCCTCCTTCTTGGACCTGGAGAAAGCCATTCGAGTCAGCCACTGGGAATGCAAACATGTCAGAGGGGACCAGTGCGGGGGAAACAGTAGCCACTTCTTTGATGGCATCTGGGAAAGGCAGCTCCCAGTTCTTGATGTGGGTAGCAGCTCCCTATCCTGCGAGGGGTGGTTTGCCATCGCAACCCCCGCATCATCCCACCAAAAGGGCTTCAGCATGCTTTAGGCTTTGCCAAGAAGGTGACCTTTCTCTAGTGGTTGATTCCTTTTCCATGCCTTTCAGCCATCGTTCTTTTCAAAAACCAGCCATTTCCCAAGAAATGTTGGTGGTTTTCTAGAAAGATCCGGATCCCTGGAAAGAATGGACACGGAAGTTCAAAGCCCTCACATGGGTATGGGTCAAAATGAAACCACCCGGCAACAACCGCAGGTCTTGGTCCATGTCTCCACTTACCAGGGTTCAATTTTGGGAACCCTCCCACCAGCTAACATGGGTTTGTTCAAAATTTCCAAAAGGAAAGTAGTCTTTCCACAGGGGGTCTGTGCACAAACCCATGTTAGCTGGTGCGAGGGCACCAAGTTTTGACCCACCACCTCTGCGACCATCGCCTCCGCGCGCGGAGGCCTCCGCGCGCGCACGATCTTCCGCTTGGCCAAGACGTCCGCGTGCGCTTTAGAGCGGGGGCCCGGCTCGGCCGCGGCCTCCTCCTGGCGAAAAACCCGACCACCGCAACCAAAGCAACCCATCACTACCTCCCAAAAGGCAAACACGACGAAACCAACCTATCCACTACCCCCCAAAAAGGCAAACACAACGAAACCAACCTGTCCACTACCCCCCCCCCAAAAAAAAGAGAAGAGGACAAAACCCAAACAAGACATCCAAGACATGCATCCATTTGGTTTCCGTATCAAAAGGTCCCACAAGCTTCGGGATATTCCCAGGTCGATGTGCGATCCGACGTTCTCCTTTTGTTCATCTGGCAGACTGCCGGCGCGGCGCTTGCTGCGGGGCTCCTCACAAAATTAGACTCGGGGCGTCTCTGGGTCCCAGACTGATCCAAAGCCATAGCAGAGGGAGGCATTGCAGCCGAAATCCATTTCAGCACCCAAGAAACCCTGGTTTCAGAACTGATTCCCCCTGTAAATGGCAACGAACCATGGCTTCGACCATGGTTTTGTGGTGCGTTTCATGGATTTCGCAACCATCCACAGTAGGGAGCCTTCAGGACGCGTGACGCTTTTGCAGAGCCGAGGCTCCACAAATCCCTCCCGTGTTTTTTTTTGCCATGGCTCGGAATCAATATTGGACTTCCCACCACAGAAGCCATCAGCAGATCTGTTTGCGAGGAACATTGAGGGGCCGCTGCTTTCAATTAGTTGCTGTACATGTAAACGGTTGCTCGAAGGAACTGGGTTGCTCAGAACGTGGGGAAGAAACCTTCATGAGGTCACCATGTTGAGCCGGGCACTCACTCACGAAAGAAATGTTTTTCGGAATTCTCGCAAGAAAGAAACTCACTGATCAACCAAACCTCTGTTCTAGGTCCTCCAGTAGAGAGGTTAGAATAAGGGTACCAACTTGTTTCTGTAGTCTGTTAGGGGAACCCTCCCCCAAAAAAGACACGGGAAAAGGGCACCTAGCTGTTCTTCCGGGGTTCACAAACAGCGCACCAGCGCCTCCGCGCCCGGCACCAGGTCCAAAGGCGCCTTGGGAAGAAAACGGAAACAAACAGTGGATACGGAGGATACCAAACAAATGTGATTAGCGGGCCACAAGCGTCTCGTGTGTCGCGATCAAAGACTTGCGCGTGGACAGATTGTGCCTTTCGCAAGCGTCAAAAAGACAGGAGTTGCACTTGCAAGGCTCAGCAGCTCGCTTGTTTGCAAGGTCGGGCGGTGGTGTGATGGGGGTGGGGTCGGAATAATCATACCCTGAGCAGGTTCCTTATTGATCAAAAAAACATTGCCCCTACTGTATATGGACCAAATCCATTTCGCACCAATTTGAAACCATGGTTGAAACCACGGTTTGTTGGTATTTACAGGGGAATCATCAGAATCAGAGCTTCTTAGGTGGTGCAGGATTTCGTCCATCCACAGTACCACCCCATGTCGTTTCTCAACCAAGCTTTGGGAAGGATTGTTATGCAAGGGAAACGAATAAGTCTTAGGGGCCCATTTGCAAGAAGAAAATAACATGGTCCCAATAGCTGATGAAGAAGCAAAAACAGAGTGGTTGAGTTGCCCCGTGATTTGTTGGTAGATCTGCAAGTTGACCATTCACCACAAGATTCATCTGGATTGGTACCAAGCAACAAGACCCGACCTGTGCTGAGGCCTTCCGCCAATGTTGTTTGTAACAAACATTCTTAACGATTGTTCAAAATAGGGCCGAGTGACACGTGCAAGCTGCCTAGGTTGACCAACCCTGTCAGCATCACAGATCTCCAGAAGCCAAGTGGCTGTTTGAACAACATATGCTCAATACAAGAACTCCCTTAGCCGGCCTGACGAATATCGGGGTAGGGCCCAGTCGGCTAATAAGCTATGCAACGCTCGAAAATGCTCGAAATGCTAAACAAAAGCCTCGCGACCGCCAATAAATCCAAGCCTATCCGGACATCAGCTAAGCCTTGTACAATGCTTTTGGAAACACCGAGAAATGCCGTGCGTTTGGAAGTGCAGGAAGTCATGCAACAAGCACCGCTACAATGGCTTGTGCCCTTGGTACGAAGTGTGCTCAGGACTTGTCATCGCAATGCCCAGGCTTAAAAAGGAAAATTATCGTGTCCCTCTCGCTTCAATGCATCTTGGCGAGACACCTGCATGGCTACATGGGCAGGTGGTGCAAGTTTAGTGCTACAACCTTAAGGCTACGACAGGTGTCCTTTTGGTCAACAAATGGGTTTCCCCACTCCATCTATTTCTACTCAACCCAATCGATCAAAAGGACGACCTCCAGGCTACGACTCTGCAACCCCCGGTGCGAAACCTGATTTGAGTCAAGGTGCGGAGACTTGCCGCCCGAAGGTATCACCCTGGGATGGGCGCCCGGTTTGCCCCTGTCCTACTGAATGTCAAAACCTGAAGTAAGGGATCCTCAAGTAAGGGACCTTCATATGTCAGCTTCCCTTTAGTTGGTGGTTTGGATTGGTGGTTTGGTGGTTAACCAATGAGTGGATACCTGAATATGTTTGAGGTCTTTGTTTACCCTGGAACTGGTGAGCCTTTCATAAAGTGGCAGAAGCTATCTTTCGCCATGAACAGCTGCACCTGAAACCGAGGACACATCAATCCGCAACCAACAGCTCCATTGCTAGGATAATCAGCAGATCTATATATATATATAGAGCTTGGAAGGATCGCATGGCTCCATGGTGCGGGCACCTTAACATACGGACAACCGCCTTAGCGTCGATTCAGGTACTTGTTCCATCTGATTTTTCTTCGCCCTGGGCGGTTACTGATGGGCCACAGGTTCCCATGTTGGCCTTGCAACCCAGCTGGACAGCTGCAATTTGGATGGTGCCAGTCCGGGGTCTTTGAGCGAGTTAACTGATTTTTCTGCTTTGAGTGCCTTACCCAAAATGTTTGTGGCCTATCTATTGGCTGCATCAGGCCATCCAACAACTCAAAAGGCTATGCCTGTATGACTCTAATCCTGAACGGACTATGACTGCCACCAGCTCCACCAGCTTCCATCAGCCACCAGATTTGTAAAGCTGCGATTTCGGTGTGAGCCAATGTAAGCAGTACAACTCGTCATTTCACAGGCAACTACGCCTCCTCGAGCACAACCAAAGGCTACGCAGTTTCCGCCAGGGGAAAGAGATGCTACTAGTACCCCAGTTAAATGGTTGTAGTTCCAAGATAAAGCTTAAAAGCTCAAGTATGCTCCAGAACAAAAAGTGCTTCCGAACATTGGGGCGTTGTCCATGAAATGGCTGTGGGTCAAAAATGTGTACCCAAAATGGAACCCTGATAAATGGAAACAGGACTCAAACCTGCGGTTCCCTGGCGGTTTAAATTTGACTCATACCCAAATGAATGCTGGCTCATGCCCGGCGGCGTCAAGAAAGAAACAACTGAAGAAACCGGTGTGAAAACAATCACAAAATCATCAGGCTCTGATTCATGTCAACTTGGGACTCACTCAGAGAAAAAGAAACACACCAAGCAGAGAGTCAGATATCCACCCGTACAGGAACATACAAGCGATGTGTTCAGGGGAATCTCCTTGTGGGCGACTCCATTTTTTGTGCTCCAGGTTATTTGGGTATGAGGTTTAATGAGGGACCCTTTGGTGGACATCAGAATTCGGTGGGGAGTTACAGTTATGTCCACCACTCACTTTTCAGCGGGTTCCAACCATTAAAACACATAGCCATTTTTTGAAAAGGAAGGAGTCAGCATCTGCAATTCCCGCAATTCCAACGAAGCGCCAAACGCAAACCAAGCAGCTCCCAGAGGCGGGCCTGAGCTGGAAATCCGTGGGCCAGTCAGTTACAGCCATCCGCAACTCAGCCTAGTAATTGTCTGACCTGGTCGAACAATGCAACCATATATCTATATAAGTTGAATTAAGGGAAACCATCTTAAAGCTTCAAAGCCCATTCAATCGCCCATGAGCTCTCTGACAATTACTACTTATTACAGGGGATCGCTTCAGGTGGGCCTTTGTCAGAATTTCAAGTTGATGATGCCTATCTTTTGTTGTAAATGGCTGACGGATGGTTACTCATGTGCCGAGTGGCTCCTGCTTCGCTTCTCAGAAGCCGGTGCTTTGGCTTCGCCCAAGGCAAACAGACCGTCGCCAGTGGCCTCTTTGCCGCCGAACAAATTGGCGCCGCTTGTGCTGCCAAACCCAGCGCTACCAGACGTGCTGCCAAAGCCGAAAGCAGATGATGACTTGCTGCCAGCACCAAACAGGTCAACCGGCTTGCTCTCCGCAGGCTTGCTGCCGAAACCAAATGTCTCAGGAGGTTTGGTGTCCGCAGTCTTGCTGCCAAAGGCGAAAGTCTCACCAGACTTGGTATCCGATGACTTGCCACCAGCACCAAACAGGTCAAGTGGCTTGCTTTCTGCAGGTTTGCTGCCAAAAGCGAATGTCTCACCAGACTTGGTATCTGACGACTTGCCAGCACCAAATAGGTCAAGCGGCTTGGTGTCTGCGGTCTTGCTGCCAAAGGCGGAAGTCTCGCCAGACTTGGTATCTGATGACTTGCCAGCACCAAATAGGTCAAGCGGCTTGGTGTCTGCAGTCTTGCTGCCAAAGGCGAAAGTCTCACTAGACTTGGTGTCCGATGACTTGCTGCCAGCACCGAACAGATCAAGCGGCTTAGTCTCTGCAGGCTTGCTGCCGAAGCCAAATGTCTCACTGGACTTGGTATCTGACAACTTGCCAGCGCCAAATAGGTCAAGCGGCTTGGTATCTCCAGTATTGCTGCCAAAGGCGAAAGTCTCACTAGACTTGGTGTCCGATGACTTGCTGCCAGCACCGAACAGATCAAGCGGCTTAGTCTCTGCAGGCTTGCTGCCGAAGCCAAATGTCTCACTAGACTTGGTATCTGACGACTTGCCAGCACCAAATAGGTCAAGCGGCTTGGTATCTGCAGTCTTGCTGCCAAAGGCGAAAGTCTCACTAGACTTGGTGTCCGATGACTTGCTGCCAGCACCGAACAGATCAAGCGGCTTAGTCTCTGCAGGCTTGCTGCCGAAGCCAAATGTCTCAGAGGGTTTGGTCTCCGCAGTATTGCTGCCAAAGGCGAAAGTCTCACTAGACTTGGTATCTGATGACTTGCCTCCGAAGCCAAGGGTAGTCTCAGCAGGTTTGCTTCCAAACGAAGACTCGCCCGTACCAAAGATGCTGCCGGATGAGGCTGCACTGCCAAACAGGCCACCAGACGACCCGGCTCCAAAGAAGGCACCGGACGCTGAGTCGCCAGAGGTGCCGCCCGCAAAGAGGTTTCCGGATCCAAACAGGTTCGCCCCTCCCTGCTTCTCCTCGCCGGGTGCCGAGGAGCCAAAGATGTTGCCGGAGGTGCCCGTACCTGAGCGAGCTGGGTTGCACCCATTTATGCAAGTCACTACTGTGGATGGATGAAACTTATTTCGCACCACTTTGAAACCATGGCAAACCATTCTTTGTTGGTATTTAGAGGTGAATCGAATCATTCCAGGGTTTCCTAGGTGGTGCAGGATTTCGTCCATCCACAGTATTTAGAGCAACTTTAAGGTCTTGGCCTGCGGCGTGGGTCCAGTTGCCACTAATTACAGGGAGACTAGCCCCACAACGTCTTTTTGTACACTTGCAGGGGAGAAGTGCGTAGGAAGCTTTGACTCAACAAGGGGTGTTCTCTTCACGCATGGCTACCCACCAGAAGGGAAAATGGATGCAGTGGGAGCCAGCATCAGATTCAAACACCACAGTCGACTGCACTTGCGATCCTTAAGGCTGGTCAAATGAAGCCCAGCCGTGAGTCCCCTGGTTTTCGAGTCCACCCAAAACCAGGTAAATACACCACAGGGCGGCTGCACCCCTGGTGAAAATTCCTTCATTTGATCCACTCTATAAACCTCCCATGAATCCCTATGTCGTATCAAGGTGCTTACGCGCAAGCTTGCGCTTTCTTTACGCGATCCATGTTTTGGCTTACGCGGCAGACAGCGAGCATGTTGAGCTTACGCATCGCTTACGCGTGGGCGTTTTGAGTGTTTCCCCTCAAGATTTGCTTACACGGGCTCCTTTTCTCATGCAGCCGCCAGACCTGTTCAACATGATGTACTCTGAGAAAGAAGATAACGAAGAACCACCCTCATCGAGTTTCAGCGGCATGGCGTTATTGTTCTTACCGCAAGTCAAGAAACGGGTTACGCGGCAGCGGCATCCGTCTCGAGGACTAGCGGGCAGCCGAGCTAAGCGAGCTTTCGCGAACCTTACGCGCCTGCTTACGCGAGCTTACGCGCCCGAGCCCCTTTAGCTTTCGCAAATCAGCGGTTTCAGAAGCCTTTGTTTGTCTGAGTAAAGGTTGCAACAGCACCTAGCATGAGCCCCAAGAGCGCCCAGTCAAAGTTCTGCTGGTTGTGTTTTCGATTGGTGCGCACATGCGGTCTTAGACGTCTTCCTGCAGCCAAAGTCTCTGGGCAAGTTGCCAAGCTCGACTAGGGTTGCAACAGCACCAGCCACCAATAAATACATAAGCACATGTGTGAAACAACTCTTCCGAGCATGCTTACAAAGCTTTCCCCAGCAAACACGAAGAAGAGCTTACGCAGGTGCTTACGCAGCATGTTTCCCCAAAAAGTGCTTACGCCGGCTTACGCCGTGCAGGGTTTTGCTTGCGCGGGGCCTTGTTATGACACAACTCTTGCTTGGGATGTAACGGGGGGTTTTTAGAGCTGCTCAAAATTTGGAGAGAAACCCTGCCAACTACCAGCCACAGTCAGGAGTTGCCCTACTGGATGTTGGAAAATCAAAGAATATGTACTCTTTTTGCGAGAAACTTAGCAAGCAGTCCCCCATCCCTCCGCACCTGGACAAATCGGGATATCTTGGCCAAAGCTCGTAATTATGAGCGGGTCTGCCCGCCACCCACCGGGGTGTCTTTTGTTGGGAAACCCCTTCTTTCTGTGCTTTTAAAGGAAGCACTCATTCTCGGAGTTCCCCTATTTTGGGACACCCAGCTTGCACGAGCTCCATCAGTCACTCAGCCCGAGAGATGACTGCGGTGTCCCAAGCCAGGCCGCTCCCAAAGAGGCTGGACACCGCCGCTTCCTCGCCTCAGCTCAGCACGCATCGAAACAAGAAGCCCAGGAGTCTTTGTCGAGGAAATCTGATAACTCACTTGTTGAGTGGCCCAAAAAAAGTCCAAAAGTTATACTTGCCACCAAAGTGGTCTTCCCCAAAAGATCAAAGTTCATGAACTCAGGAAGTGAGTTTAGGGAAACAAACCATGTTGTGGGCTGCTTCAATTTTTGGACTTGCCCGGCGGGGCATACCGCCAACACGTGCTGCAAGAAGACGAGAACTGGCGGCGTCCCAACATTCGGCAAGTTGGTGTGCTTTTGCAAGGCCAAGCCCCGCCTGTGCGGGGGTTGTATGAGTTTGTTACAAACCCGTAATAGACGCACACATATATATATATATATATAGATATCTATATATAAAACACCAACCCCACCCACAACCACTCAGCAAGGAAAACGGGGGTTGTACCGCGACCACGGGTGGATGAGACCTAGAGCAAAATCTATAAGTATACAAATATACATACACACACACATACATATATATATATATACATATGGCCATGGGTCAAAATCCCGTACCCCAATGAACATCCCAATCTCCACTAAAATAGACTAAAATGGGTGGTGCACCTACCCCAAAATGGTACCATTGGTTTTGACCCACAGCCATATATATATATATATATGTGTAAATAAATGTATATGTATATATATATATATATCGTATTCATACTCACAACTCTTCCGGAATATTAGTTTGGGGCAATTCGTGGAGACACGCCGTGCCGAGGCCTGGGCTCACGCAGGCTGGCGCTGGAGGAAAGGCCGGCTTCGCCTGCGGCTTCGCACTGAGGCGACAGGCGCGGCTTGGTGCCTAACGGATCTTGTCCTTCATGAACATCTGGTACTCTTCCTACTTCTAAACAGCTGAACAAAGCTGCAAAAACCGGTTGAACCGAAAACACCCATTTTGGTTGCCCTTTGAACCGCAACAGCATGGAACCCACTACTAGAGGCTTGCTGAGGGTCAGCAGTGCATCTGTCTTTCCTGACAGATGTGAAGCATTAGGATGGTGATGTGCGGCAAAGCCCTTGCAGCGTTACGCATCCAAGGACAGTCCAAGATCGGATTAAGCCAGCCAAAATCACGAAATTCGTGCCACGAGCCACGAAGCTGCCGCTGAAAGAAGGGCTCGCAGCTTGCAATGCCGGAGGATTGAACAGAATTCCGGCTAGAACGGTGCAAGGCTGCCAGGCGTGGCAGCCGCCAGCATAGGCCAACCAACCATGGAATCTATGTAACACAATCCAACCAAGCTTGAGCGTATCTACCTGAGCTTGTACCCAATCAAACACATATGATTGTGTGTGATGCATATGCGATCCTTGAAACTGAGATCATTTGAACAGAGATCACAAATGCCCGAGGTGAGCCCAGCCGCTGCAACCACGGAAATCCACCCTTACTATAGGAAAAAAACAAACAACAAAACAAACAAACAAAAACCATGCTGCATGCTCAATGTACACATGTCGCTTTCCGAAAGCAGCGCAAGAGCTCAACATGTCGCCGTTCACTGCGCTGGAAGATGTCTGGCTTTGGGTCCGAACAGGTGTCGCAGGCAAGAGTCCTAATCCGTGGTTCAGGACGGGATGTTGCTTGTTCAGCACTTGAAGCATTTGTGAGTCACTTTCTGAGTGGTTGTGGGTGGGGTGTGTGTTATATATATATATATATTTGTGTATATAGGTGTTGCTGGGCTTCACAAACATGATTCATTCACCAGAAGTCAGGGACCGGTCATCGATCTCCATCGCCGGCGATCTTTGAGGAACCCTCGCGCGAGATAGCTTGGCTAGCTGAAAAGCGGCAAGGGCTCTCCCCTTGCAGCTGATTCCATGATTGACTGATTCAGGCTTCGGTGACTTGGGTGTTCCACAAAACAGCCCCCCCCACCCCCCAAAATGGTTGGAGTTGCCTTTGTTGCAACCACACGGGTGGACCCTGCTGAGAAGCTCCCATTTGAGTGATAGTCAAAATCCGGTACAAAAAAGGTGAACCCAGAACCATGTAAGGCCGCCCCAATTTATGGTGGGGATCGTCCCTTACCAACCTTCATCTACCCGGGTTTTGATTGTGACTCATTTGGAGCTCCAATTATTTGCTCCGTTGCTGTTGACCCCTCTGCGAAAAGTTGTTAACTTGTGGT
The DNA here is from genome assembly GCA_963377175.1 of Effrenium voratum. NCBI lineage: Eukaryota > Dinophyceae > Suessiales > Symbiodiniaceae > Effrenium > Effrenium voratum. The sequence goes on along the minus strand of CAUJNA010003394.1, from coordinate 1,580,579 downwards.
GAATTTAGGGGGGAACACCACTTGATTCCAACCAAAAAGTTAAAGTCTAAAGATCCGTTACCCAACAGCAGTCAAGTTTGGAACCCACTGATTTACGATTTACTGCAGTCCTCCACCAAAAGTGCGACGCCTTTCCATGACTTACTGCATCCCCCGCCCCCCCCCCCCCCACCCCAAAGAGTGCCTTGGACCTGGGCGTCTTCTCTCCTGGTGGCAAATTCTGCAGGACGCCCAATTTAGTTCCCACAAATACCTGGAGTCTCCTTCTGACCCCTCAATGGTTGGTTATGACCCAACATGGGGTCATGACCGATTTTTCTAAAGGGTCACGACTCCAGGTACATGCCAACAAATGCCAAAAGAAATTGGAAATTGCGACACATGCAACATTACCAATGTTTCCTTACAAACACATGCAACAGTTGCAAGTTCAAATCACACCTGCAAATCCAACAATAACTCCAAAACCTCAAGCCAAGACAAGGGCCCACATCATTTTGCCCCAGGCAGGCTCGCCACAACATAGGCAGATGTCCTGCCTTCGAAAGAAGCGCTCCACTTGCAAAGACATGTCAAAGGCTTGAGGCAGAGGCTTCACATACAAATGGTGCCATGATTGCGGCTGGCAACGCGGGTGCTTGTGTCTGGTGCCAGTTGTCTAGCGTCAATCGCATGCAATGTCCGATGCCAGATTCAACAAAGGAGATCTGCGTCCCACACCCGGGCCGCAGGTTAGGACATGTACCATCTGCTTCGGAACCCGAAAGATCATATTGGCAACTTGTGACCGGTTCAGTTTCGTGACTGAGAGCGCCAATCCAACCACCCAACCCAAAAGCACAAGGCTACAGTAAATGGCTGACCCTACCCATGTCAGCATCGCTCGAATACAAATCCCTCTCCACAAGCTGCGTGGCCCAATCGGGGCTTAAGCTTAGAACATACCCTGATCTGAGGCCTGATTTGGCCCCGGTTGGCCAAACAACGAAGGAAATCCAAAAACAGGAATTTTAGCTTCTCCCCCTTCTAGTGTTTAAGGGTTATTGCTTTGCGTGGTTTCTAATCAGAACCTGGGCCCGAAACCCGCAGCAAATACCCAAAATGGCCAGTGGCATTCCTTGGCTGCTCTGCCCCCCCGCCTGCAAAAAGACCTGTAGGCACGTCGCCTGAGAATGAGAATGCGCTCCACCGAGGTGCGTGCGGATCCATACGCTCCAAATCCCTGGAATTTCTTGGGTGGTCCAGGGATTTCCCGCGCCAAACTGCATGCCCACGGGGATTGTCGCGGGCCAATGGCCACAGAGGCATGCAGCACAAATACCGCCTTGACATGACCCATGTTGGACCCAAACACATGAATCATGCTTTGTCTCACTTGCTTGGAGGGCCATAATCTCCTTCTACTGGTCATTGTCTCCATGCACAAGAGATCTTCCAACATGGCGCATCCGCTTCGCGAGAAAGGAGCAACCAGGTTCCATTTTCGGCAGATGTCAGTGTGCATTCCCAAAGGCAAAGCCTGAGCCACGCAATCGCTGTTCAAGTCGCGCAAACTGAGCTCAAAGTGATACCGTGCAAATTGTTGAGCCCAAGAAGGGAAAAAAGATGGAAAAAGGGGGGGGGGTCCCCTGCAAAACATATTCCTTTCAATTGATGGTTCTGTGGGTTTCTGGTTGAATGGCAACACTGCGCGCAAACCATTTCCATAGTCTATGGTGTTCTTAAGAAAGACCAGCCGTGCGGAATCCCAAACCAACGAGCACCAAAACAAAGTGGGGTTTGCCTTTCCAGCAAGGGCATAAGCTGTTCCGACTTCGTTGATCCAAGGCCCGCGCCGGATGGAAAGGCAGGCTTTGCCTGGCGCGGAAAATCATACCACTCCCAACCCCCAGTCCCAGGAATGGCTGATAATTAGAACCTCAAGGGCCTAACTTAAGGGGTTTTTCAAGGTGTTCTTGAGGAGGGGTGCTTGGACAGGGTCCTTAGGAGAGCACCCGAATGTCCCTGAAATGCGTGACAACGTCGGACTCGGCTAGCCACACCAACGCGGGAAATGCAACAAAACAGCAGCGTGCAAGCCACGAAAGTGCCCTGGACAGTGGCATCCAATGTAGCAAAGGCTGGACGGCACCTTCCATAAAGAGAACCCTTGTAAGCAACCAACAGGCGCCCCAAACGGAAACAGGGATGATCACCCTGGTGCGTTTCCCAACAGCAGCTCGTACGTAGCCCTGTTGCGCATTTTCCATGGACATCACCAAGATACAAACACCAGCTGGCAGATTGGCAACCTGAGTCACAATCAAAACCCGTTACTAAAATGGTCGAACCAGAACCATGTAAAGAAAGGCGGCCGCAGCTATTTATGGTTGGGACTGTCCCTAACCTTCATCTACCCGCGTTTTGAGCAAGTGGCTCACCTGGGGTTGCAAGCTTCTAGGCACACGCCGGCAATCCCAGTGACAGGGTCGGCCTTGGTCGGCGTCTTCTCTGGCTCCAAGCCTCAAAGCAAGGCGGCAAGGGCAAGCTTGCACCCGCAACGCCTCCTTTGCTTTAGGTCTTGCTTGTTGGGAGCTGACACTCAAGAGTTTGCCTGCTTCTCTTGCCAGTGCAGGTCTTTCAGGGTCATTCCTGCGGTCTTGGCCAAGGGAAAGCTCAAACTACATTCAGCTGTCAGCGCCAGTATGCCAAGAAGTGACTTGAGGTGCAACTGCAAATGGAACCCGCTAACGCGCAAGTAAATTGAGGTGCACTTGCGCGGGTTGCAACTTAGTGTGTGTTTGTGTTTGCTTGCGTCTTGATTGAGGCTACCTTCTGTTGGGTGATTAAAAAACATTCTGTTGGGTGATTAAACAAAAGGAAGCATCAGGGAGTGTCCACCATTTCGAGAGCCCAAGGGCAAAGTGAAGCCATGTCACCAACACGGAGACCCAGCTGGAACTAAGCGTTGCGCCGAAGGCCGGCGCGGGTGGAAAGTCGGGCTTCACCTGACTGAAAGCTCCATGAAAAATGCCAAATGAATGAAAACGCCTCCAGGTCAGAGCAGCAGTGTTGGTCAACAACACGCTGGAGAATGGTCATACGATTGTTCATGCCATTCATGAATATGAACTTGCCGAACTGTTCTGTTTAGCTGTGCTGTATTTGCAGTGTTGAAGCTGTTTGTCGCCCTCGACACTCCAGTGAACGGTCTGTCCTTTGCCGCAGATTTATCAACTCATCCGCACTTTGTGCGCATGTGCATGTGCGTATGCAGGAAGGACGTGAATCAACAAAAACCCATGCGCTGTGCACGTGCGCTTGGACAATTATTTATTGCATGAATGATTGCGTGGCATTCAAACTGCTACATATCCAAAAAGTAGACTTCTGCAGCCAAGGCATACCACACTAGTACCGCTGTACCCGTGGGCATGCTAGTGTAGTTCCTGGTGTATAACGCAAGCACACGTGGATAGGGTTTGAAGTCTCGATTCAAATCTGTTGCAGTCAAGGGCATCATGCCTCTCACAACGATCAAACCACGACAGCTTGCCGATAAACTCACAGAACAAGGCAGCTCACACAATATCCGTAACATGTCGTACACTAGAAGCCCACGTTGCACAAATATGTTCAACACTTGCTCCCTGCATTCTTGTTGCCTAGTTTGCTAACCATAAATCAAACACCAACTCCAATTGCTCCTGATTCCCAACCTTGGCGCTGTCATGATCAGAACTGTAGGCGCTCGGCCTTGCTCTTCGGTGTCTTCTCCTCCACATCCGCTCCTGAAACGCTGCTTTGATTCGCGCTGAATAGCAAGTGAGGGGTTTTCTGCTTCTGAGGCATAAGGGGGTTCCCACTCCAGTGCTGTGAGAATCTTCACTGTCAAGGATTGCCGGCATTCTGTGGCTTCTCTTGCAAGAATCACGGCAGGTCCAACATGACTGAGGACGCGACCATCCATCAACCCTCCGACGTGCCGTACTGGTGGGGGAAGGTGCCAAATATGGGCGAATTGAAAAGGGCCAACATCGCTTACAGCCGGGTTACAGTAGGTTGCACAACCTCGCCATTTGGGTGCTCTTATCCTCTATACACCCGGGGTCCGCATGGCCCAGCCGGGCCCCCGCACCAAAAACTGGGGCAGGCGGGAAGTCCGGCTTTGCCTCCAGCCGGAGCAGACACGACAACTGGACCGCAAGGGTTGGCATCTAGACTGCTTGAAAGCAAATGACACGGTGAGCGGCGATAACCAAACCAACATAGAGGGACATGTGCCATCTACTGTCACCCAACTGCAGAGGTTTCGACAGGGTTGTTCACAAAGGGGGGTCCCTGTAATCCGTGCAGCAGGAAAATCAATTTTGAACAAGGTCTGAAACAGCGCTGAACCTGCCGACTTTCCTCATTGGACCTTTTGCCATGGAGCTTGCTGCACTTGTCACATTCACAGCCTGAGGATGGAACCTTGCTGGGTGATCCAGCTCTAACCCCCCGTGATGATTTGCGCAAACTTGTGAATGCCCGACAACTTTTGCCCCGCAAAAATTGTCGGGGACCAGTACACAAATACCCTTGTATCTGCGAAGCCGATAGGGAACAATGAGAATCGATACCCCAGTAATGCTGTCCACGGCTGACATGAGATCGATTCAAAAGCCCTCTTTGCAGGAAGATACGCGATAACAAGTAGTCGTCCGGCCGCCCGCTTAGCCGGGTGGGGACCATTCCCGAATATTCCCGACAATCCAATGAACCCTTAATTGAATGGACCCCACATTCGCAGCGTTCAAGGGGTACACAATTGTTCACCCGGATGAACCAACCCGATAAATGAACATGGATTGTTCTCTCGAAAAATTAATCTGGATTCCTTCTTAAATGGAATCCCCCCAGTCATCAGCCAGCAGGTCACTAATAATCTGCAAACTTTACACTGATTCTAAAACCTAAAAGAGGGGATCCTCAAGTAGAGGACCTTCAGCATAGTGAGCTCGTCTTTTTTTACTCCAGCCTGCCATGAATTAGGCATATTGTTCGTATTCGGACCCCCCACCCCACTAGCAAGTCGATTCGGCTTGCCGAAAAACGCGCAGCCTTGGTTTTGGGCGTAGTCTCCTCTGTGGCTCCTGGCGAGCAAGCACAGCTTGGCTGGTACCTCGTCTAGGTCCTTCAGTAGAGAGGTTAGAATAAGGGTACCAACTTTTCTGTAGTCTATTCTACTAGGGGAACCCTCCCAAAAAAGTAAAAGGGCACTACTGGGGGACCTCGTCGAAATCCAAATGGGCTGCCAGGGCGAGAAAGGCATAGCTTGGCTGGTGCCCCGTGGGCTGCATCCGGTGCTGGGCGGGGAGGGGGCCCCCGAGATGGACCTCCCCGAGATGGATCTTGGCACCCAACAGCTCATCGACTAGACGTCACCGCTGGTGCAATCATCATTTGACAATTGAGTGGCGAGCGTGGCTACTGCTGTTGAGATACGGGGGACCGCAGCCTGACAGAAATGCATACCCAATTCGCACAGTTCTGATAATATGTTGAGAACATTGATGGCAGAATTCAAAATGTCAACAAGATCCGTCCCCCCCCCCCCAATGCTGCGAGAACGTTCAGCTCATTTGCCCTTTGTTTAAGTAGGGAATCGCGGGCAACCAAGGCAAACCAAACCCAACATTACAAAAAAGGCCACCGTTTTTGGCAAAAACCCACCCCCATGTAGCACTTCGTTGTGCTGCTTGCCAACACGGCATCTTCGAAGCCCGGCCTGATGATGCGCCGAAGATACCACCTGGGCAAGAGCCCCGGCCCCCAGCTCACCAACGCAAACCCCAGGGCCCCCCAATTGAAGTCTCCGACTCAAGGTCAATCCAACACCAAAAAACCGTCGGGGTCCTTCGGGGTCCTTCGGGGAAGGCAACAAACCGTCCGCCGACCCCCTCTTTCAAATCGCCAAACAGACCACCCTTGCTTGCGCAGAACAAAAACAACGTTGCCAGTGTCCGTGCTGTTGAGGGTGATCAATGCGGTCTCCGGCTACAAAGCACGTGACTTGGGTGAAGAGACATAAAGATGGGGCGCGGGGTGGGGCATCTTTGAACATCTATGTTAACAAGGGAGGCCATTCATGGCCCCTTCGCAAAACAGTTCACGACCTCATACAGGATTTTGAACGACCTCCAAATTCAATGCGGGTTACACCTTTAACACGTGAAAGCAAAAGGGGATACGGTAAAGCGACCTACCCTGAATTGTTTGCGGTTTGTTGGTAGTTGTGAGGCCATGGACTGTTGGCTCTACCAAGATGGTACGGGACATTCCCATCAAATTAGCAGTATCGGACTGGAAGAAGCCTGCAAGCCAATTCTTAAGTCTTACAAGTTCAACAAAGGGGGCCGGGGTGTTGGGGTAGCGGCACATCTGGAAGGCAAGCCCATGACTAGGTCCTCCAGATTTGATAGGCTAGAATAAGTTGGTACCCGATTTATTTTCTGTAGTCTATTTTAGTAGGGGAACCCTCCCAACTAACAAAGAAACAGGTGAGAAAGGGCACCTAGCTGGGGGACCTAGAAACCCCCAACCCCAGAACCCCTAAAACCGTGTTATTTTGAATCATGCTGGGTCATTTCCCAAGGGTGTAATCCCAGGGTGTAATACAAAAACCCTCAGCGCACATCTGGAAGGCGCTTGCCCATAAGGTCATCTCTTTGGATTGCACCTCTGTCCTGCGTGGATGCAGCGTGGACGTTTGCTCACCGCCTGTCCCTCTGAGCCTCTGAGGCGCAGGCCGCTGCCAAATAGCCCTCCACTCGAAGCCTCGGAAAAACCCAACAGTCCAGGGCTGGACCTGCCTGGGGTCATAGAAACCAGCTACGGGAAAGAAATTCTACAGGAAGTTTTAGCCAAGTACCACCCAAAACCAGGGGTTTACTATAGAATTTCCTGTAGTTGGTTTCCTAGATGGGTCACTACAGAACTTACTCCTATATTCATAACGATGCTTGACTTGTGGGCCCCCGCAACTCTATTCCAACTTTTTGGGCCCTAAGTTCTGGCGACAATCTAACAAACAAACACTGAAGCGCACTGGCTCTCGTGCACAACGTCTCTAATGTTCGTTGGTACTCCTTTAAAACATCAACAAGTGGAGGTCAATTAACTCGTAGGTGAGGATTGTCCGTCATGATATCATCCTTCGAAGCCATTGATTTGCTTCACTCTGGCTGAGCACTCAATGCTACTCAGCCCAGCAGCACCGCAACGGCATGCCGGCAAATCTTCACCATGCCTCTCACACCTGATCCATTCCAGAAAAGGAAAACATGGGATGTGACCAGTAGCTTTGGTCTTTTGACTACTCTATGCAAGCACCCTGCCTGGCTGACTGGCTGACTGAATGGAATGGCTCGAAATCCACATCGGCCCCCTAGGTCCACTTGCTGTTGGTTCAACCCCATCTAAGTCACACTCAAAACCTGGCGCAAAAAAACAACAACGAACCCAGAACCATGATGTAAAGAGCTGCTTAAAGGCGGCTTTTTCCGCCACTACTTCCGCCCTTTGGACCCCTAACCTTCACCAATCCCATAGCGATTATGGGCAAGTGACTCATCTGCCTTCATCCTGGTCCATCGGAAAGCTCTTTGCGGAAAGCTCGGGGCCCCGGCTGCGAACAGGCCTTCGCCGCCTGGGAGCTCGCCATCGTCTTTTTTTTTTCCCGTGCGCCCGAGAAGCGCCAGGGAAACCCGGGCGGAGGTTTGAAACCAGCGCGCATCCGTCTAAGATTTTGAAGGCATTTGGCTGCAGAAGGCAATCTGATGTAGAAAAGGGGCTTGAGGTGAGCTCAAAGGTTGTTGTGTACCGCTGGCATGCCGCTAGAAGTGAAATCTCCAAACAGAAATGCACCCTGGTAACCGACGTAAGTTTGCAGCCGCACTTGGGTCAACTTGTCCTGGAGTTCCTTGCCAGCCACACCAGAAACGTGTGCTTGTTCCCGGATTTCATTCTAAAACACACCCAATAGTTTGGTTTCTTGGATTTCTCTTTGACACAACCTCAACAACTGGTGGATATTTGTGCTTCCCTGTAACGCGCTCCCCCAAAAACAATCCTTGTTTTTGTTGGAACTTCCTGTTTCAAAGTACTGCTGAATTGTGTGGCGATTCATGGATTGTCTTTTGACACCAAACCCCACAATGTTTTGTGGTGTTCCCTTCAAACCAACCCCAACCAGTGGGTCTGTCTTTGTTTGAGGGTACCCCCTTTTTTGGTGGGTTTCAACGGACACCAACCGGAAAACCCACGATTTTGGGTGGTCCCCCATTTTAAGACAAACCCATACTGTGGATGGACAAAAACCTGCACCACCTAAGAAACCCTGGAATGATGATTCTCCTGTAAATGCCAACAAATTATGGTTTCCCATGGATTCAAATTGGTGCGAAATGGATTTCGTCCATCCACAGTATGTGTCTGACGGACTCCTTCCAACCGAAACCAAAACGCCTGAGCCGGTGCTTCCCAAAGCGCTGGTGAAGCGCTTCTCGGCCTGCCGGGCTTGGGCTTTTGGGGGTGTGTGAAGCCGTATGGCGGTGGTTCTCAAACGAAACGTAGAACGGAAACTTGCGAAAGTGAGACTGGCGCTGCAACCTGCGGTCTGCCCTAGCTAAGAAACCAACAGGAAGTTCTACAGGAAACCCCTGAAATTTTGGTGGGAATTTGGCGAGTTTCCTGCAGAATCTCCTGCAGCTGGTTTCTATGAAGCTAACTGTAGCTTTGAGCCACATGCACATGGAAGAAACCCAGTCGCCTTGAAGCCATGGGTGTCACCAAGCGGGTTCGCAAATAATGAGCGATTGCCATCCCCTTCTAGCTTCTGCAGGGTGTCCTAAAGGGGACACCTGAAAAATAGCCGGTGACCAGATCGGTTCCTGATGGCTTCCACTTTTGGCAAGCATCCTAAGTGGACTCTAACTTTCATGGGGGCGGGGGGGGGGGAGGGAGGGGAGGGGGAGGGAGCCCAAAAGAAGCCCTTAATAAGGCCTTATTTAGGGCTTATTTTTCTCCCTCCCCTCCCCTCCTTCCCCCCCCAGCCCCCATGAAACTTGGACTACCCTCATCTTCCAGTGTTCCGGAAAGATGATTACCCTGTAAATACCAGCAAACAATGACTCCCATGGTTTCAAAGTGGTGCAGGATTTCGTCCATCCACAGTATTGTCACTGTGGACAGGTCATTTTTTTTTCAAGCCCAAGGCTGGCTTCAGGCTGGCTCCATGCAGTCTAACCCATTCGCGTGGCCAACTTTGCTGGTTCAAAAGCCAACTGCTATTTCAGTTCCAGCCACCTCGACCAGAAAACCCTAATTTTATGACGTGAAAGTCTGTGTTTTCCGTGGAGCGGAGCTGGTTTTCGAGTATCTTTGCTCCCTGACCCATTTTGGGGGCGTTCCAGCCATTGAAGTCCGCATAACCACTTCAGCCTTCAGCGCCAGTGGCCATCGGAAAATAATAAGAGCATCCTGAATCTTGCGGCTGGTTTTACAGGACCCTCCGCCCAAAAAGAAGAAGTCTTGGGCAACTAGAGGTCCGTTTGTGGGTCAGCCCTGGCAGCCTCGACTCAACCAACTCACCTGTGTACTGCTGCCGAAGATGTTGATCTTCTTGTCCGGGTCCGCCACGGGGATGCTGAAAGGGCCTCAGCCAGCCGCCAAACCGGGGGGGGGGGCTTGGTGGCGTGGTGGCACGGGGTCGACATTGCAGCCAAACCCCTTCGGTAGAACAAGAATTGGACATCGTTGCGGGGCAAAATGTGTAGCGGCCCTAACTCACCCGGGAAAAATGAAAGATCTGTAGGCTCGAATCTGCTTTTGATCACTAAAGCTTGGAACCTTTCCACACGAGTATGCAGTGTAAACAAAAACACCGTTGGCCCCAACCCCGTGTTTGGGTGCTTGATCAGTGTATTTGCGCCGGGGGGGGGGGGGGTGGGGGGAGGGAGGGGATTAGCATTGTCCGGCATCAAGACATAAAGACATATAAGCCCTTGCGAATGTACCCCAACCACTTATCCCCTTGAAATTGGGGGCGGCAATTGGGGCAAATCAACATTTGACAACGAACGCATGCTCAGAGTCCAACTAACAGGACCCCAAAATCCAAGTAGGAAAACATTGCATATTCGAGGCTGACTTTCCTTCAGCCAAGGCAACGCAACTTACAGTCACCAGTGAGTTAATTAGAATGAGCGCCCATGTGTCCTTGGCTGCGTGATATGTTCGCTGCCCTGTCTTCTTTATGATCCCCTTGCGTTTGGATCTTGGAGCCAGCTTGGAGCATGCAAATGGGGCACAAATGGCAACAACCAACAAGCGCTATAGTGTATCTTGCGCAACGATGACATCCAGTGGAGCGGCAATCTTTGAAACTCAACCTCTTACATGTGGTTCTCAATGATGCGTTCTCCATGGAAATGATTCTCACATCACTGCGTGGCTGCGTATTGGCCTTCTGAAGTTTGACAGTCGGACAACTGGATCAATGAAGGATAGTGAGCCAACTTGGCTGTTTAATGGCAAGTCTCTCATCCAGGGTTTGGTTCGAATGCCACGCGCGTCCCATAATGCTCCAAGGCACTCGTGCTGTCCCCTGCAGGCAAAGCGAGGGCGGGGCTAGCAAGATAGGACATAGAAGGACATGTCTGTCAGTGCGGCAGCGTGTTTCCCCGATCAAGGGAACATAAGCACGCAGCTTGAATGGAACATTGAACACCAACCACCAAACAGCAACAAAAACATAATGAACACTCCTAGCCACCATGCCAGAATTCCCAGGAGACAATCGTGGCTTGAGACCATATCACTAGAAAGCGGTCATTCTTACGTAGATCTTTGACCCCCTGCAAATAAGTTTGACTTTACAAGTAGTGAAACAAATAGCATGTTTTTTTGAAGGGTAGAGGTCATTTCGGCTCCAACGAGCAGCTATCCATCGCGGTGCCTCCTGAAGAGGCAGCACCAAAAAGGCTGCCGCTGCTACCGGACCTTTGGCTCGGGCCGGAACTTTCCGCTGAAAAAATCTCTGGAGGTGCAGTTACACTCAGTTGTTCAGTGACCCTGGGAAAAAAGGGAACCCTTTTTTGGGAAGACCATTTTAGTGGGGCAGCCACCCAAAAAGAAAAAAGGGAAAAAGGGAGCCACTGAACAACTGAGTACACAGCCACAGGACCGTCCTCTTCTCGCCCATTTTTGGGCCGAAACTATGAGTTGAGTGTCGCCACTTCTCTTCGGCCGAGCCGTGGAACACATGGACTCGTTGAACACCGGCGGATGGGGGAGCTACGGAAGCCGCAAGAAAGTCAGCAACTTGGGGACACGTTCTCGGCTGTTTCCGGTTCTTTGTCTTCCACGGAGTTTACACTTTAGCTTGACCTTGTGAATAGGAATGCCCCCAAAAAATCAAACTGGGTGGCAACAAAGGGTCTGGAAGAAATGAAGGACTCGTGGCTTCCTTTTGGACAACCGAGACTTCTGGGTGAACTAGCGCCAAGAACTAGCAACTTGTCCATGTCGCGGTCTTTGCTCAGCGGACCCAACTCCAAATGCCTGTGGGGATCGATGCACTTACGAAGTGGTTCTCCTGCAAAAAGTCCTTTCGGCTCCGTGAGGCTCGAGCAGGAAGAGCGAAGGTACGGCGGGAGCAGAATCAAAAAGACCACCTGACGGGCGCGACAAGTTGCTTGCTGCACCATTCCAAATAGAATACAAAAGGTGGTGGAAGGGTTTAGGGCGCCAATAGTTGTCATTTTGGCATGGCGCCCATGCTCCTCTGAGCCGCGGCCTACAAACGAACAAAGTGGTCACTCAATGCCCCCGCACCTGACATAAGAAGAACTATCTAGATTGCATGTTCAAACACGTTTGCATGTAGAACACCAACATAAAGGTGTTTAAGTCTCTGGGATCTTTCAAAAGCCTTGACAATCATGACCCAGCTGCCTGCGCGCAAATGCTAAACGGTATAAAACAGGGACCAACACAAACATTCCTGGGATGTGACTGCCCTAAAAATCACTCTGCGCCAAGGCTCCCAGCTGGCTGCGCTGCAGTGCAGGTTAGCCGCCTGTTCAATATATTTGATGGCGGAATATTGGACAAATTAAGGTGTCACCAGCGACCGGGGAACTTTCAGTGTGAACATCTTGAAGCCCGGCCTCCTGTTGGCGCGGTCGACGCCTTGTCGCCGCCATCGCTGTCTTCGTCCTTGACGTCCTGCAGATGTCAAGTCTCCCCCAGTTGTGTCGCTAGGCGACACACACACACACAAATGCCGTGGGACATAACGGCCTGCCGAAGGGCTCAACCCAACAAGGAATGAACCGAGTCGGAACACGGCTCTTAACCAAAGGTGCAGCTGTCCAAAAAGTCCAGCCAATCAAAAGCCTGAAATCAGCTGCCAGCAACCTCCAAGGGTCTATTTGCACCCAATATGGCTCACACAAGAGCACTGCAGGTACAAATGCACCATGGAGGGTGCGAAGGGTGCAAACAAGTCTTGCCCCTTAAAACTCCAAGCAACCTGGGGAAGTTCTCATCTTTTCCAGACATATAGCCCATGTTACCCCCAAAAAGTTACGAACAGTTTCGTGTTTTTAAGAGGTAAGATAAGTTCCATGGGATTCTTCGCTCCGGGTCCGGGTCCGCGCCTTGTCCTCGGAGTCCCAGGCCTGAGGATCGGCATAGAGCCTGGGCGTTCGAAGGGCGTTCGAGGCGCGCGCCGAGTTGGCCGAGTTGGCGGTTTCTGGATCACTGCTGCCTGGTGGCTGGAAACCGGAGAAAACACACAAATCCATTTGGCTGCCTTGTGTAGGTCCTCCAGATTTGAGAGTTTAGAATAAGTTGGTTCCAACCTGTTTCATGTTTTGTCTATTTGAGGGGAACCCTTCCCCCGAAAGAGGGGCGAGAAGGGCACCTGGCTGGGGGACCTAGCAACATTGGCTTGTGCACATTCCGCCCCTTTCTACAGGGTGCACTTCATGTTCGTCGCCTTTCTACAGGGTGCACTTCCATGTTCGTCAGCGAGAAAGAAAGTAGGCTTCCAAGATTCGCCTGTCAGCTTCCATGATTGTTGGAGGGAGGGTAACTCGAATTCCTCCAACTTCTGCAGAATCTGCAAAACAAAACCTGTCAGATTTCCAAGCAAGTCGGAGCGCAAATCCCAACGCGCACACACACACACACACACAGCAAGGCGCTGCCCCCTTCAGGAATCAACCACGGCATCCAACCCCCGCCTGAAAATGAGGGGCCCGGAGTGGATATTTGGCTGTGGGTCAAAACTGGGTGGTAAATGGAACCAAGGACCAAAACCTGGCTTCCCCTGGTGCTTGAATTTTGACCCATACCCATTTGGCTTTACCCATCGCGGGCAACCAAAAGAATTCTTTCGCAAGGGCTCCGTCAAAGGATGTGGACCCCCATCCCCATACATTCAGTTGGGGGCTGGGGGGCGAAGGTGAGAAGCGGATAATCCTGGAGTGCTGTGAAAAAAAATAGCTCATGGGGGCGATTGTAAAGCAGCTGGATCTTCCCCTTTGAGCAAACATCTGACCTTGTGAAGGTTTCATGGAAACTCCCATGGTTTCTAAAATATAGGAGCCTAAGGATCACTTAAGGATCCACTCAAGACCACTCATGAAAACCACTAAGCTAGATGGAACAAGAACACACAACTGAAACTCCCCACCGAAGAAAAGCAAAAAAACAAAACATGGGGCGGGTACTGGATCCAGGCGTTCAGTACGAAAGGGGGATAAACAAACACTATGGTGCCGTCGGTGTGAGTTTGGCCAAAGCAAAACCCGTCTGCACCAAAAACAAACCGCTCGAAGGCTGGATGTTGCTTGCGACATGTTTCTGACCTAGAAAGCCGGGCTTCAAGAGTCATCATGCGTTTGCTGGTGCGTTTCCATTTCGGACGACCCAGTACCTAAGACAGGTGCCCAGACACGCAGCAAAATGTCGGCTCGATATGGCTATCAGCCCCCACATGCCCCAAGGGTGCCTTGCAGCTCAGAACATCCACTAGAAGTCAAGCAGAATGTTGCTCATTCCAGCGGTAGGCGTTTTTCTGCTTATCTTTAAGTTGCCATGGTGCAAAACAAGGGGGAAGACAAACGACAGGTGGCGCCACGATTTCTGCTGTAGAGTCCATCCATGCCACCCCCCCCCACCATTGGGCCCGCAGCTTCTTGGGGTTCAGGTCATATCGCTGACACACCTCGCAGCTTCTACCCATGCGATTGGACTTCGTTGTAGCGTTCAGCTTGGTTGGCGGGTTCAGGTGATTGCTCCTTATGGCTATTGGAGTCCTTCAATGGTTGACCGCAATTTCTCACCTCATCACGTCCGACTGAACGAACGTATCTCCCGAACTCAGGAACTTGTCCAATATTGGACGGGAGAAGTTCATGAAGGGGTCAATCTCACGGATGTGTCGGAACGCACGAAGAGCAAATCTTGATATCTGCCAAACCCGCGGCGCACAACTGGTCAAGAGCTCATTGTATGGACCCGTATGTTGGACCCTTGCGGGCATGATGCCTCACAGACCGCATTGAGTCATTTAGTTGCAAGTAAGCCAATTGGTAAGGAAGTCAAGTTCCGTGAGCATGGAACATGTCGACTCTGCCCGCCTTTCTGTACAAAACCATCTCCTTCCCTTTGTGCTTCCTTGCGCGGGATTCCGAACGAGACCCTGCAACGCAACCGGAAAACAACGATTCAAGGCGCACAAAAAGGTGGGTAGATGGACGAACTTTCACGAATTCTCAACTTTGCAACCGCCGGCCTGCAGTGGGACCTTAACTTGCAGAGAGGAACGCCAGTAAGTTGAACTGTCCTTGTTGGGAGACCAACTGCCTATGTGTGTTAACGCCATGGCACTTCCCCGCCCAACAAGGAAGCCCTACAAACTAGATAATTACACCTCCCCTGCCAAATGCAAATGGGATATGATATGTACCGTCAAAGGATGTGCTCAATGACGGTGGCCATTCAACGTTCTCCAGAAACCAGAAACATAAACGCACACACAAGATGACAGGTCTGGAAAAATGGGAAAACATCATTCGCCACTACTGCCAGAAGTAGTGTGCTACTGCAGCCCAGGTTCTCGAGCATGTCAGACACATCTGCCAACCTTAGCCCAGCCGACAGCTCCTTCAGGATCCCCTCGCTCTCGGGACAATAGCAAAGGCGCGCACTTTATTATTCTGCGCCAAAACATCACCAAGGGGGGTGTCGGTATCGCTAAAGTGGGAAGAACCCCCTCATTTTTACCACCCTGTGTTGGACTTCAGCTTAATTAAACACAGGCCACAGAGCTTCCACACCACACGATTCTCGGGTTTATGGCCCGAACTCCCAGCTCACCCGCAAGGCAATTCAAAGAGGCTATTCCTGCCTGTGACGCGGCGCCCGGGCATCCATGATGAACCCTCAAAAGGGCTTCTTAAAAACTCTGATCAAACTTGTCTCTGCGTTGGGCACACTAACTGGCTCCAAATTCAGATGCTGCCATGGAGCTTGTGCGGATTCCGGCGGCGGTAAATAGCTTCAATCTGCGCAGGGCAAGGTGATGACTTCATGAACGACTCACATACAAAACCAACACCGAGGGCAACTCATGGGCATTGCATCTACCAGCCACAGGAAATCATTGCACAACATCCCCCCGCATGTCCCCACAAAGTTTAAAAAGCTTTGTGCAGCTTCCTGGCTCCAGCTGGATGATGTCAGGATTGTTGCACATGCTGCATGTTCTTGTTCAACATGTTCGTCACCATTTAACGCCGGTGAACATTAGGTGCCCCCCCCCGTTGAATTTCAATCCTGCTCGCAGGCAATTCCTGCTCTAAGCTGGTTGCCCTTCGCTCCGACTTTCTCAGGGTCATCGGTACTTTTTGCACGTTGTCATGCAAACAATGGTCGGCGCTCATACCTTCAGGGCCGAACATTTGACAGCCGTTCTGGTCTGGGATCCGGGTATCCGTTCGGAAGCGTCAGTTTTGTCCAGGTTCACTGGTGCGCGGGCTTGTTTTATAGCCCTATGTCCACTTCACCGCATTCCTGATTGAAAACTTCCCTTCGCGCAGGGCCCGCGCCTGGACTCGCCAGAAGTCTTCCTTGCTGGTCACCTGGCGGCTTGGCCATGGCTCATGGCTGACAGCAAAACCAGGCGAGTTTTCCCGAAAACTAAAACTAACAATGGCAAACCACTCGGTGTATGGGGCGGCAGGCACTGGTAGTGTGTGGGATGGACCTGAGCAGTAGAAGCACAAGAAGGCCCTTACAAGCAATGGACACTCCACTGTCTTGCCTGCGAGCCAAGTGAAGAGCCTGACAGGCGGCGTTAGGCAGCGTGCCAAATGCTGCATAGTTGAAGCGGCGCAGTCAGAGCACACAGCACCTGCAAAAATGGCCTGGTGCTGCCGCAAGATCCGCGCTGCGTCTACGATTAACTGCGGGGAACTGAAAACCCCGCAGAATGACGGCACGCTCGCATTAGGCTGGGCAAGGGAGTGGCATCCCTACACAAGGTGGGATCGCCATGAACGACGCCGACACGTGGCCCCACCGCCACAGCACGAATGAAAACCTGCCTGCAAGCGCCGGCCTCAGAATAGACCTGGCAGATTGCCCGATGAAAAGCATGGTGAAGCATCTCACGGACACAAAAGGGCAATGAAAACAACGTAAATGAGCTATGATGACACAAACAGCGACGCCAGAATCGTGAAACAAACCAGCCCGCCGAGTGATGACTAACGCCGTGCCACAGTGCTCAAGGAACGGCAAGGCAAGGACTGCATTCACGTCGACATCGCCTTGAAGTGCTCTTGCAACTTGAAACGCGTGTTGAATTGCCAGGAAGCTGTGCTTCAAGCTCTTTCCAAGGCAGTATTGCCAGCGAAACATGGCGCGCAACACGCTCTCCTAGTTCCGCATTAGCTTTGACTGATGGCCTCGGTATCCTCGTCCCATCCGTGGATGCAGCTGCCATCTTCTAGCTCGACATCTTCCTCTCCTGTATAGCGAGCTCTCGTGTCTTGCCTCCCACATCCCTATCCCTGCTCACTGCTTGATCCAAACATGCTCACATTGTGATACGTCAACCTCCTCACACTCCACATGTAATTGTAAGGCATGTTAGAAGAATATCAAGTCAACCATGTACCACCCACACCCCATGTCCACAAGTATTCGCGGTGTCCTTCTCGCCCGCAAAAATACCACGGGGCACAGCCACCCCTGAAACACGTTCAACTTCGCAACATATCAGCAATCATTCCGGGGCCAGCGGAGTGTGAAAAAAGTAAGACGCCCAACCAGGGATCCCGAAACCGCCACCCCCCAAAGATTATTGCAAACACATCCCAGAAATAATCGAAGCATGAAATAGTCCAAGGAGCGCCGTGGTGCCCCGAACATCATGCTAAGCCAAGTTTGCAAGGTAAGTGTGTCGGCCAGCAAGCTTGACGGACGGTGATCGACTTGATAGCAGCGCTCGCTTTGCGTGCTGTGCCGCGTGAGTGCAGCAAGCAAAGCGAGCGCCGCGCAGTGCCTGCAAAAGTTCGCAAAGTAGAATAGCAGCCAGCAAGCCAGACTGGTTGCGCTTGTTCTGCTTGCTGCTTACTGTGCCACATTTTGCTGCATGCAAAAACGGGTCCGGCCACTGGCGGGAGCCTCAGGCTTCGGCCTGTCACAGCTGTCCTGGTCCGGCCACTGGCGGGAGTTGGTGCAAGGTCAGCCTCCGTATGGGGAAAATCCGACCAAGCAAACCCGGGAAACAACTTCAACCACAGGGCCTGCCTCCCGATTTACGACTATTGACAGCCCCCGCCAGCCCCCGCCAGCCACCGCCAAGAATTCTCTCAACTTGCCTTTGCCTGCTACTACGAGCAAGGCGCTAACGACTAAACTTTCCATGATGTCCGTGTTCAGAAGTGCCAGGTTGCAATAGGGTGGTGCAGCTCAGCCCCTCATGCTCAATTTTCGAGGGTCCTACTTTCTCCCGAAGCTTCTCCCACCTTGCCCCTACTTGCTGCTTCTTAGAATGCCCCCCTTGGAGCTTTGAGAACGAGCCCCTACCCCATAAATGTGCAAACGAGCCCGTGACACTTTGTCTAAGGGTCCGTGGCAAAAGGCTAACCAACACCAATAAACCAAAACTAAATCAATGCCCAATACTAGTACCGGAAAGGAAATACCACACAGAGGACAGAACAGAAACGAAAACAATCAATTTGGACCGATACAAAGCCAACACAACACCATACGAATTGAACTCCAGTACGAAGGCAGCACGAAGCTATACTAAACCAACACCAAACCAAGTAATACACAAGTACGAAGGTGGCACTAAGCAATACTAAAACAACACCAAATCAATGCTACACCAGTACGAATGCAGCACTAAAGGCAGCACTACGCAATACTGACACAGAACCAGTACTGAACTAGTTTGAAGGCAGCACTGGGAAGTACTAAACAACCTATTGCAATCAAAAGAGCAAGAAACCCCAAACGCGCGCCGAAGGCTGCGCCCTGAACAAAAAGAGGTGGATTGACCGTGGTTAATCCCTCAGCGGTTCAGGGGGTTGTCTCTAAACTCTAGTTCCGCACTCAGCGCCCTTTTTCAGTGAGCGCTTGAGCCAAACGGCGTTTGCCGTTTGACAAGTCTGTCATGTCATGCAACCCTCAACCTAAACCAAAGTGGCCTCATGCAAACCTCACGCCAGTGAACACACAACTAGGCAAGTTACCATGCCTTTGGGGGCAAAGGGGTCGTTATTTCTTGACTCCCCCCTCGCCGTGTGCACTAAGGCAGGGTAAGCTTTTGCTTTGGAGCGCGATACGCTGCTCCCTGGTCATCAAGGCTTTAAAAGGATGAAGGATATTTTGGCACTTTTAGTACTCATAGCACTGCTTTCGGAATGACTTTCTACTTTTTGATGTTGAATCGAGTATCTTCTAGCTCTTCTGGGAGGTCTGTGCGCATCCCCAGGTCCCACTTATGTGGAGGCAAAGCCTTGGTAAAGATATCGGCAGCTTGGAAATCGGTCTTCACATATTCAAGCTCTACTCCAGTGCCTTCCTGTAACTGTTCTGCAAGGGATGCTAGGTTAACCCTGTGTCCTAGAAATTGATCGCAACTTCGAAGAGTGCCCTTTCCTTGCAACCAGAATAGTAGCTTGATTGTCTTCATGGATCCTGAGGGTCATTGGGCGACCCAATAGTCGATCCCACAGACTAAGCGTCGGGAGTCCCTCCTGATACAAAGAAAATGCTAACGACACAACCTCTGCTTCTGTAGTGGAACGCGACACAGAAGTCTGGCGCTGGCTAATCCATGCTAAGGGGAAGTGGGAATTCGGACCTTTCAGGGCGAGAAACCCCCCTGACGTGGACTTGGCCCCCTCCTCTCCTGCAAAGTCAGCGTCGACGTAGAGCGCAAGATGCAGCTCTCTGGGATCGTCTTGAACTGTGCCAACCAACCTGTGCGTTGTGGTCGTGTTAATGTAAGCTATTAGCCTAGCCAACTGCCTATCATTATTACGCGACCATTTTTGAACGCACGTTGCAAGATCCCCGATGGGCTTGATTATGTCTGGACGTGCAAGACGTCCCAACCACAAGGCCTTCATCAAGATTTTACAAGCGGCTGAGCTCAGTTCACCTGCTTCGGCATCATCTTGTGTTGGCAATGACCCTTCTGGACAGAATGGGGTCAATGCCTTGCGGAGCTTACTAATCGGCTGACCTGAAATGGAGACATATAGATCAACAGTTTGCTTGGCGTAGTCAACCATATCAAAAGCCATTGCGTTGGACAGCGCGCCAAAGGCTGCGCTCTCGGCTGGATTAGGCTCGCACTTCGGGGCGTTAATGATGACATGATTCCTTCCCAAAACACGATATATCGGTTCTGGGGGTTCAATATCAACACATGACATCAGCTTTTCCCAAAAGGGATCATGCTGCTCTGCCGGCCCTGAAAGTGTTAGATCATCCACATAAGTGGATAGCATTAAGCCGGTTGAGGGGAAGTAAAAGTTTCCTGGAAATTCTTGGATCTCCTCTCCGGTCTGCTCCTTCAAGATCTTCTTGAAGTGCTGCTCCCATAGCCCCCCCGCGTCGGGGTGACCGTAGAGTGCTTTTACTAGAAGGACTACCGGTTTTATAAACTTTTCTTTCCACCACTTCGGACGAAGTTCCGGCGGCAATGATATCCACGTCTGATGTTGAGATCGAAGTAGGGCCTGGATATATGCCTTTACGGCGTCTGCCGCCGTGGTTTTGTGACCTGGCAGTGAGCCGTAGGCAAGGCAGTTGTTCAATCCCTGAACGGACGTAGGGTTGGCGCCGAGTTCTTGATAAACGGCCGCCGCCCCATATTCGTCCCGTGCACAGTCCCCTCGGTATACAATACGCCCCTTCACTTTCTGTAGATGCTTTGCTAGCTCAAAGAATTTGATGGAGGCGATAGTCATTAGTTGCGCGAAGTGGACTTTAGTGTGCGTCCGTCGCGCTTCAGCAGCGACCTCTCCTTGTTCTCTCACGGTGCTGAGATCCCAGACTCCCGCATTACCTAAGCCGTCTGCTTCTTCCTTTATGGCCTGCAATGCCTCGGACGAGGCAAGCATTTCTGAACGTGAAAGAAGTTTTGTGACCATGGCGGCTATGTCGGGAGAAGTCTCCTGCTTTGGAATTCCCTGAATTTCCCTAACGAGATTATCCAAGTCAAAGAGTTCTTCAAAGAATCTGCGGGAGGTTGGATCTGATTCAACAACTGTCGCGAGAGCCCCAACACCCGAAAGTGCGGAGGTATGCTTCAAGGACTGCTCCTTTTCCCGATGCTCCTGTTGCACGATGACAGCCTGGACTGGCATTGCAGGCGCGCATGGTGTTGCGACATGTGGGTATAACGCACTAGCGATTATCTTGCACATTTCTTGTGGATAAAAGGCGGTGCGTGCAGTGTTGCTACCTGCGGCCTGCGCATGCTTGAAGGAGTGTTGGTGGGGGCATGTCCTATTCTGGAACCCATCATGAAGTTCCTTGGATGTGGTCATGAGACGCCACGGCTTCTTGATGGGAGTCCCTTCCTTGTCAGTTAGACCTACTGCACACCCGTGGAAAGTCACTGAGTGGAAGCGAGACGCATGCTTCTCGAAGAATGCCTTTACGTCGGGGCGCTCCCATCCCTCGCAGTCGCGAGGCCACTCGAAAGTGACGTGACCCTCTTGTTCTATCACTACTTCGGCGTGCTTTGTGAACCTTGCGAACAACGCCTCCGATCTTTTAACCTGTGCACGGAGATACTGCTTGTATTTATTGCCATATTTATGGACATTTAGCCTTTGCCATGGCGACCCGGAGGTGCACGGAATGGCTGCCCACATGTTAGGCTTGCTACAAGACTGCAACTGAGCGGTCAGTTGCTCATCCCCTTCATTGGTTTCAAGATCGATGTGTTCTTTAGCCAGTCTCACGTGGGGAATGACCAATGCTTGATGCACTGCTCCCATGGTGGAGTCACTTGAACATGCATACTCGAACATTACAGGCATAGAATTTCCCCGCGCGATACGCTTGCGGGCCCTCTTATTCCCTACGGAAAACTTTTTGCATGGCTCCCTTTTGGAACATGGCATGCCGAACACAGGCAGAGTCCGAGCCTCCCTCTTGGTGAAGGAGTCGGCTACGTGGCACGTGAGTGACGTGGAGGTTGCAGTGGTTGTTGTCACCGCCGCGCCAGTTGTGGCTGCAGGCGGCGCGGTTGGAGGAATCCCCCCTGGCCGAGACGGAGCTGGCTTGCCGCGAAGAGCATCATCATGCTCTTCGGATGCCCTCAGTGCTTTCTCGAGCTCATCGGGATCAGATAGATCTGCCTTTTCAAGGCGGGAAAGCTCAAGTGCCTTTTTAAGGTCGGCATCGTCTTCTTCGAGACGTGCCTCCTTGGCTGCATGAACTGGGTCAATCGCTTCGGAGGGGCGAGGTGACCGCTCTACCTCGACGGCAGCCGAGCGCTTGGAGCGCTCCTCGGCTTTCTCTGTATCGACAAGCCTTGCGAAGCGGCGTCGACATTCGGGGGTATGGTACCGGGTGCGCCCGGTACAACCTCGACAACCTGGTGTTTCACGGAACCGGATTATCCGATCCACAGTGATGTACACGCCTCGCGGCGTGCCTGGAGCGGGAGTCGGCGGTGCAGCTACTTCGCTAAACGGAACCTCTTTAAGAGCGACTTCTGGGAGCTCACCCTCGGCTTCCCCCGTCCGCAGCGCCTTGTGGGCTGCTGCCGCAACGGGGAAGCAAGGCTCACCTTCTTCAACGAAGAGTTCTGCTTCCGGGACATCATGCACTACAATCGCTCGACGAGTCCTAAATTCTTGATAATCTAGGACCTTGACCACATGGCGATACCGAAGGCCTGCGTCAACCCTCCAGCCCAAAAACAAAGCAGGTGCCAAGTTGGGTTCTAGAGTGCGCTTATTAATGCCCTTTTTACGGTAATAGACAAGCTGACCAAAGCAATGCCTAATGCCATCGAACTTCGACTTTGTCAAGGCTTCCCATTGGGTCTTAGCCTTGTCGAATGTTGCAGGTCTGTCGAATGACATGGAGAGGCACGCAAAGGGGTAGGAGTGAGTGTGTAGATCGTATGGCAACCCACTCTGGAGGTGGATGGATCTGCAACATTCCTTTTCTTCCCTAATGTCCCTTTCCAACTCGGCATTGTGGGGCCATCGGTTCGGCAGCGAGGTTTCGGGTGTTAATCCGACCTCATGAGCTGCCGCTTCAAGCTCTCCAGCTTCATCCATTTTGACCAGACCTAGGAAGTGCCTTAGATTTTTGGAATGGGCTGCTGTGTCCCTTTTGGATACAGGATATGCAATCCTTGCTCCAGAGAAAACATCCCTGATGACGTGGTGAGATTTAATCCCTCCGACTGCCCGCATGTTCATCTCCTTTCGCAAGGATGACACTGTCAGTGGCGAGCTGTTGAAACGGGGCAGTAGGATTGTCGATCCCGTCATCGGCACGACCATCGGGTTTGCGAGCAACACGCGCTGCGGTGTTCTTAGCAATCGCACATATCCGACAGAATGGATTCTTTGGGAAGTGTGATCGAAGGTGCTCGGGAGAGTTGGCTGCTGCCCGGAGTACCCTCTCATCGCTTGGCTCGCCATCGGCTAGCTCTGCAAGCGGCACCTCATCGTCCCGGTGTGGTGGGACTGGCGGTGCTTCTGGCGGTGGAATCGGAGGAGGTTCTGCTTCGAAGAGTTCCCCATCCGCAACGGAAACGGCATCGTCTCCATCCACCGCCGCGCCTGGACTGGCTGCGGCCTCGACGGGCTGTACATTGGATGGCTGATCAGCATGCTTTGGGATGACGGTTTCGTCATACTGGGGCACATATTCTACAACACGAGTTGCATTGATGCGAGCTCGGCGTGGGACCTTGATGGTGCATCTTGAGATGTCATCGGGTGGAACGAGATATGGCACATCCTCCCTTGGGTCCCAAACGAACAAGTGACCTTGGTCGACGACCGTCTTGCCGATCGATTGTGCTGGAGGGCACTCCTTGAGGACATACACCTGTTCATCCGGAGGGATTACATTGCTGTCCTGGAAGGCTAGGGACGTATTTCCCTGTTGTGCACCTCCACCGGTCGCGAATCCGACGGGTGTCGAACTCGGCCGGACGCACTTGTGCATCACACTGCTGAGGGCTTGCCGCCCAATGAGATGCCTGCCAGCTGCAGTATCCCACAACCAAGTCACCTTATTATCGGTGATGGCTGGGACCGCCGGAATCAGCGGGGCCACAGCCGCGGGCGCCGAAGGCTGCCCCTTGGCTTTAGAGATGGACTTGGGCGGTGGTCCCGTGTACTTTTTGTTCGGATCATGGGAGAACGCGCATTGCTTGGCGTAGCAACAGTTGTACGCAAAGAACATACACGGAACTTTTGCCTTTTCAGCTGGCGTCATTTTTGCAGTTTTGCTTACGGCATTAGAGCGGGGAGTGAGATCACCCCCTTGCTTGCCCTTGGGTTTCGCCTTGGGTGGCGGCCCTCCTGGTGGCTTACCAGAAGGGGCAGGCGCCGCGGGCGCGGTGCTCTTTGCTGCCGGCTTCTCTTCTTTCTTCCCGGCCTTCTTGCTCCGTTTCTTCTTGGTTTCGGCTGGATTGGCAGGAACATCATCCTTTTGGGATGTTGTAGATGTCAAGACCGTCGGCTTAAGCTTAAGGTTCTTTTCAAACCCATCTCTATTCCGCTTTTGCTGGTCTAAATCTATTGCGTTCCTTACCTTAGCCCATAGCCAAGATGTAGAGCGCCTATGGCTGCTCCCGGAGGCTTCGATGGCCTTGTCAACCTTAGATTTCATGGCCGTGCACTTGGCGAGTTCATCGACCAAGTGATTGAAGAGCGTACGCTCCTTGGGCAACTCGTCAATCGGGATCGCGGACAGTACGTACTGATACTTATCGCGAAACGCCTCAAGGTCGGCTACTGACTGCCCGGCTAGTTTGAGGTTCAACAAACTACGTTCACCGAGCACACCAATTCTGTCCCTTTCTAGTTGAAAGTGACGAAAGATGGAAGCCATCATGATGCGTCCATTGGGCATGCCTCCGGTCACGGAGCGTTCATGCTCAACCATTCCCTGAAACAACAGCCCAAACTTACCTTTGCGGCATGTCTTTAGGAGCTTCGCAGTGACTTCGCGATCGGTTCGTGGGAACCTTTGATCAGCTTTCAACTGTGCGTCACTCTTAGTTAGGCAGTCTTGCGCCCACAAGTAAAGTTCATCACCTGGGCTCTTCTGAAGTCTACCTATGGCCATTAAAACCTGGTTTACATAACCTCTTGCTTGGCCCGCATCCTCGGGAGGGGCAGGAAATGTCAAATCCTTCAAGTCTTTGATGCGGACGACATCCTCCTCTTGGGATGCGAAACTTTTGGTCTGCTGTGCGCTGGCGGAGCCTGGGAGTGTGCCGTGAGCATCACCTACCGCACTGAAAGCAGCACTTGGCGCGCAAAATGCAGCGCCCCCCTGAGTTGCATCTCCACTGTTGGCGTCTAAACCCACTTCGTTCATTGAGAGACGGGGGCATGACAATTCGTCGTGGGAACCACCGCAAACCCTACACTGGCCAGTGGGTTCGGGTTCATCGGCATCATCATCCTCGTTCTCGGAACTTGATGAGGACTCTGAGCTCGCGTCTGATGCAGCCTTAGGGGTGGTGTCGACCATTCCCGCACTAAAACTTAGGGGGATTATGGGAACCGGGTATGCCTTAGCAGCTGCCCTTGCGGCAGTTGGGGCAGGGCAGGGAGCTGAAGCCATTGGAGGAGGAGCCGCGCTTTGTGCAGCGACCAAAGTGCTAAGCTGATGCACCATTGAGGCTAGGGAAGCAATTTGCTGCTTAACATCTGCTATCTCACTTCTCTCATCCTGACTACTGCTCTGCGCGCCAACGGCTGCGCCTTTGGCGGACACAGCACTGTTGCTTGCGGCACCTGCACCTACATCGAATGCGCCAGTAGGGGCTGTGCCCTTTGCGGGATCGCTGTTTCGGCACATTGCTCTGAATCGGTAGGGGCAGAACCCTTTGCGAGTCCCGCACTTCCTGCGATGTCCTGTGTTGGGCCGGTAGGGGCGAGGCTCTTTGCGAGTCCCACACTTCCTGCGGCAACATCACGTGGGGTTGCAACATCCTGGAATGTGACATGCAGGTTGGCAGAGGAAGCACCGGGCTGGGCGCCCGAGTCAACACCAGTTGTATGATGAGGACCCACTTGAGGTGCGGCACTATCTAAACCCTGTTGTGAGGATCTATCAAGTCCACTCTGCTGGTTTGCTTGGTCTTGCAATCCACTGGATGAAGCCCCCGTTGGTTACCCATTGACACATCCTGTCCACCCAAAATGGGGGAGCTCCGGTTATGCGACCCTTTGGGTTGAGGGGTATTAGAATCCGTACCATTATCGGTTTGTGCTTGCGGGGCACTTTGCGGCGAGCGAGTCGGAGGCTGACGGACTTCAAGCAAAAGGGAAACCGTCCTTTCAAGTTCGGCTAACCTAGACGCTTGTTGCAAATCCTTCTCTTGCAGAGCTAGAATGGTGGCATCACGTTCGGCTACGGCACGTTGTGCTTCCTGATAAAGGTATTGGGTCTGAGCTTGGGCCTGGGCCTGTTCAGCATTAGCTCTGTTGCGAACCTCTGCTGCGTACCTTTCAGCTAAAGCCCTAGTCTGACCTACCTCTTCATGGGCCTCGGAAACGACTGTTTGCGCCTGAAGCCTAAGCACCTCGGCCTGTTGCCTGGTTGCCTCCTCTTGCTCCGCAGCGCCAATGGCTTGCTGCCTCGCATTGAGCTCGTGCTCACGTGCATAATTCACGGCCTGTTGAGCTTGGGTTACAAGGTTCATTGCCTGATGCCTAAACAACCCTTCCCTTTGTTGGGCGGCTTCCCGGAGTTCCCCCGCCTCCCTTCGGGCCTGCTCAGCCAGCAGTTGCTGTTGCTGTGCATGTTCAGCGGCCTGAAGCGCGACATCGGAAGCATGGTGGGCACGTTGAACGGCGGCACCCGCAACAAATGCAGCAGCTGGGAGGTTCTGGGTTGGATCGGGCGTTCCAGCCGGCTCTGATGAGGATGGTTCTGAAACGAACATGCGCCTAACAGGGGTTGCATCGGAATCTGGTGCAGGGCTATTAGGGTTATGCCTAACAACAGACATGGCTGGCACCATTGCACCCGCAAGGTCTGGGTCATCATAGTCTGTGCCATGTGAGGATCTAGACCTATCTTCGGATGGGGGTGTAATGCCAGAGGGATTCATGCCTGAGCCACACGGATGCGATAGCTTTTCCTGCGCACGCGAACCAAGTCAGTGCGCCAAAGGCAGCACTCTCCGGTGATTTGTGCCTGGTGGGATTATGAGATGTGCGCTTACGGCTACACTCAAAACAGATTATTGAATGATGCAGCAACACACTCAGTCACACAAGGATTGATATGCCTCACTAATTGATAATGGGGAATCTCCTTTGAACCTAAACTTCTGATTGCAAATTGGATGCAAATGTGCAGGTTCACCAATGCAGTTGTGTGCAATTGGAAATGTGTGACTTCGTGCGTCTTTGCGCCACAGTTCTTCGGGGCGCCAACGGCTGCCCCCTGCACAGGTTGGGAAAAATATCCTAGGTGCGCCAACGGCTGCACCCCTGTCGTGAGCACCAGGTGATATGCTACGCGAGTCCCACACTTCCTGCGGCAACATCACGTGGGGTTGCAACATCCTGGAATGTGACATGCAGGTTGGCAGAGGAAGCACCGGGCTGGGCGCCCGAGTCAACACCAGTTGTATGATGAGGACCCACTTGAGGTGCGGCACTATCTAAACCCTGTTGTGAGGATCTATCAAGTCCACTCTGCTGGTTTGCTTGGTCTTGCAATCCACTGGATGAAGCCCCCGTTTGGTTACCCATTGACACATCCTGTCCACCCAAAATGGGGGAGCTCCGGTTATGCGACCCTTTGGGTTGAGGGGTATTAGAATCCGTACCATTATCGGTTTGTGCTTGCGGGGCACTTTGCGGCGAGCGAGTCGGAGGCTGACGGACTTCAAGCAAAAGGGAAACCGTCCTTTCAAGTTCGGCTAACCTAGACGCTTGTTGCAAATCCTTCTCTTGCAGAGCTAGAATGGTGGCATCACGTTCGGCTACGGCACGTTGTGCTTCCTGATAAAGGTATTGGGTCTGAGCTTGGGCCTGGGCCTGTTCAGCATTAGCTCTGTTGCGAACCTCTGCTGCGTACCTTTCAGCTAAAGCCCTAGTCTGACCTACCTCTTCATGGGCCTCGGAAACGACTGTTTGCGCCTGAAGCCTAAGCACCTCGCCTGTTGCCTGGTTGCCTCCTCTTGCTCCGCAGCGCCAATGGCTTGCTGCCTCGCATTGAGCTCGTGCTCACGTGCATAATTCACGGCCTGTTGAGCTTGGGTTACAAGGTTCATTGCCTGATGCCTAAACAACCCTTCCCTTTGTTGGGCGGCTTCCCGGAGTTCCCCCGCCTCCCTTCGGGCCTGCTCAGCCAGCAGTTGCTGTTGCGGTGCATGTTCAGCGGCCTGAAGCGCGACATCGGAAGCATGGTGGGCACGTTGAACGGCGGCACCCGCAACAAATGCAGCAGCTGGGAGGTTCTGGGTTGGATCGGGCGTTCCAGCCGGCTCTGATGAGGATGGTTCTGAAACGAACATGCGCCTAACAGGGGTTGCATCGGAATCTGGTGCAGGGCTATTAGGGTTATGCCTAACAACAGACATGGCTGGCACCATTGCACCCGCAAGGTCTGGGTCATCATAGTCTGCGCCATGTGAGGATCTAGACCTATCTTCGGATGGGGGTGTAATGCCAGAGGGATTCATGCCTGAGCCGCACGGATGCGATAGCTTTTCCTGCACACGCGAACCAAGTCAGTGCGCCAAAGGCAGCACTCTCCGGTGATTTGTGCCTGGTGGGATTATGAGATGTGCGCTTACGGCTACACTCAAAACAGATTATTGAATGATGCAGCAACACACTCAGTCACACAAGGATTGATATGCCTCACTAATTGATAATGGGGAATCTCCTTTGAACCTAAACTTCTGATTGCAAATTGGATGCAAATGTGCAGGCTCACCAATGCAGTTGTGTGCAATTGGAAATGTGTGACTTCGTGCGTCTTTGCGCCACAGTTCTTCGGGGCGCCAACGGCTGCCCCCTGCACAGGTTGGGAAAAATATCCTAGGTGCGCCAACGGCTGCACCCCTGTCGTGAGCACCAGGTGATTGCTACCTGCGGACCTCCTCAAGGAGCTCTGCGGCAGTAAGTGCACGGGCAGGCTGGATGGTCGCTCGGTCGGCTTGATCCAACCACTGCTCAATAGCAATCAACGCGTCCAGAGTCCCTTGCACCCCCTGGCTGGGGTACGCCCGGAAAGCGTGCGCGCCTGTAAGTCGCGCCTCACGACAGATTGTGGCGTTGTCGTCCACAAGGATGTGTGCTGCCCAACCGTGCAATAGGTTTGCTTTGCCAGCGACGCCAACCCTGGAGCGCGTGAACTGCGTTGTACCCACGTAGATGCCCTTGTAAGCCAAGTGTACCCTTGCTGTGGCGATCTCCGGTGCCGTAGTTCGTTCGCGCTCCACCCCACAATAGCTGCAAATAATCCAATTGAACGGACCGTGAGCTGTCTGTAGACATCAATCCGTCCACGATCTGTGGGTGAAGCCTTCCCCCAGAGCGGATGTTCACGTCGAGCACCCCGTGCCAGTCCAGGACGATGTTGAGCGTCTTCCGGTCCGCAAGGGGTGTCCGAGGTGGGGGATCTGGGATCCCGTGGCTGGTCTGGAGCGCCAAAGGCTGCTCCCTGCCCTTTTGGTGGCAACCTCAACGATGCCGGCGGCTGTTTGTACCTGATGTGTGGGCCAGGCCGGCTGTTTGCAGGGACAGAAGCCTTTCTGGCTGGTGGTGCCGCTAAGCGTGGGGGCGAAGAAGATCTTGCTTTGCTCAAAACACGTCCGCGACTGCTTGCAAAAAATGCTGCAACTGTTCCCCGCGCCGCTGGCCGCGTCCCGCACTTTACTGTGGCTTTCGTAGCAGGGGCCGGAGGTGAGGCCGGCACTGTAGGTCTATGAAACGGTGCTTCGTATACCCCACCCGCCCGGAATGCTGCTCTGCCTGAAAGCAAATCTTCTGTGTTGTGCACTGTGTCCCCGTCGGAGTAGTCTGCCAGGTGGTAGACCTCCGCGTTCCCGTAGTTTGGGGTCGAGGAACTAGACCTTTCCCCGTAGGCCTCGGGGCGGAGCCACACGTCCGTTGGCAGCTCGTGAGGATCACTGAACTGCGGTAGACGTGAGCGGGCTCGGCCTGCAAATGCCCGTGGAGCGCCGGAGGGCTGCTCCCTCTGCAGTGTCCACGTGCCGGTCCGGTCGATGCGGACCGTCGGATAGGCCGAGCTCCTTGGCGCCAGCACGATCGGCCTGTCGGTTGGCGAGGTCCTTGATGGCACACTCCTCGATCTGCCACGCGAGGATCGACTGGTCGTCGGGCGAGGAGTTCTGCGGGTTCCCGAAGGCTCCCGACTGCTCGACTCGCCTGCCGCGCCGAGGGCTGCGGCCTCCTGGATCGGTGTCGGAGTTCTTGACCGAGAGCGAGACCTAAGCACGATGGGTACTTGGAAATAAACTGCTCGCAGAACTTGCCTTGACACTGACCGTGGGGAGGTCGTAGATGTCCTTCTCCTCGGAGCTGTACCAGTCACCGCGCCTTGGGCTGCGGTCCTCGCTGTAGGCAAAGCCGGAGCAGACAACCAAGCCTCAGCAGGTGAAGCCTGCTGGGCCACGGAAGGCTGCGCCGCCTGCTGCTGCTGAGGTGGTGTAGATGGAGTCGGAGACGAGGGAGTGGCAGGCACTGGATTTGCACCTGCCGCGGCCCTCCGTTCTTCTTCACGGATTGCCCGGATGCGAAGGGCCGTAGGCTGATGCCACCTGTGAAGCTCCTCCCAGCGCTGCTCGGTGACGTCCCGGTTCCAGGCCCGAAGGGCAGCAAGCTGCACCTCTGATCCCTGTTCCCACTGCAACTTGGGTGGTGTAAACCCAAAACGCTGCTGGACCTCGTCGATCACGTCCTCCTGGAGCTCCCACCACACTCGCTTCTTGTTTGCGGCTCCTCCACGGGTACCACGTTTGTGGTACTCTTCCTCGACGGCCATGCGCGCCCCCTTATGGGGGAACCGCTGAGGGAGGGCCTAGTTAATCCCGAAAGAAAGGCTATACGGCTGATAACCAATCAAAAGAGCAAGAAACCCCAAACGCGCGCCGAAGGCTGCGCCCTGAACAAAAAGAGGTGGATTGACCGTGGTTAATCCCTCAGCGGTTCAGGGGGTTGTCTCTAAACTCTAGTTCCGCACTCAGCGCCCTTTTTCAGTGAGCGCTTGAGCCAAACGGCGTTTGCCGTTTGACAAGTCTGTCATGTCATGCAACCCTCAACCTAAACCAAAGTGGCCTCATGCAAACCTCACGCCAGTGAACACACAACTAGGCAAGTTACCATGCCTTTGGGGGCAAAGGGGTCGTTATTTCTTGACTATTGCTAAACCAAATCTAAACCATAGACTACTTGAGAGGGGGCAATAGGATCCACATTAAACATACATATTATCAGTAGCAGGCATCAACCAAAAGACTCAGCCCAACAAGGACCATGCGATGCACCCAACCCCCCTTCCCTCCACCCTTTTTCATGGGCCCTCAGCAATTTGGGAGATTTGGCGAAAGCTTGCTGTGGGCGCCCTGCCTAAAATCAGGTTTGGGGGGTCTCAAATCAACATATACAGTTGATATCCTTGTTTGGTTTGCATTTCGGGTGCCGCGGACCTGAACCTGGCTAACATCCCCGCCCCCCGCGGGCGCCTTTTGGACCTCTTTGTCCTGAAGGCAGGCGCGCGCAAGTCGTAGCGTGGAAACAAAGCTCCACTTCGTCCCCAAAATTCCAGTGGAACATATACGCATCAGTTGCTCCAGCTGATCTCTTTGAGGGAGATCCCGCTTTCGGAGAGTCCCATCCTGGCATCCTAAGGCCCCCAAACCTGGGGCGAAAAACGGGCATAGGGATGTGTCAAAACTGGGCACCTTTTTTGGACAGCGTGAAATGAGAGAGCCAATGATTCGGCAGGGTCACTAGCTTTGACACGCAAAGCAAGCTCGGCCAATCTCCTCACCTGACGTCTTTGATGCGAGGGTTAAGCTCGACCCCAAAATGGAAACAGCACCTGGACCAGTCCATTTGAGTGGTTCTCAAAACTAGGAACTCATTTGCTGTGCTTCCTCTTGGCTTCCCTGTCCAAGCCATCCAAACGGGGTTCCATGCTTCGGGATCAGATCAACCTGGTTGACCTTTTGAATCAGACAACCGGAGAGTGGACCGCGCCTCCGGCACTTCGACCGCGGCCTGGGCTGCGAGGCTTCGCCAGAGCTTGCCAAAGAGTTGTGTGCGTTTGTTTTCCCCTTTTTTTCTTCTAAAACCCGTTGACCCCCAAAAAGCTTCAGCACAGGACTCACTCAAATTTCCCCTTAACATGTTGCTTCTGGGAAACTTGGTGAGTCCCAAACTGCCCAAACTGGACCCGCCTCCGGCTTCTGGAAGTCCTTGAGTTGCTCCACCACGCCCTGGCGCTCAAAGCGGATCGCAAAAAGGTTCCTCCGACCCCAAACGTGAAGCGCACGTTGCTGTACCATCAATTCAATGTCTAAACTCTCAGAATGGGATTTGGGGGGAGGTACATGAAAAACACCTCTTTGATAGTCATGAGTCCCTGCGTGCCGAAAAGCTCTCCAGCCTCTTAAACTATAGTTATGCTTCAAGTCCTCCAGCAATTCACGCTGCGCACTGCGTAGGTGAACTCTTGGTCAATTTGCTTTTCTCGGGAACGTCTACTTGGCGGTGCCAACCAGAATGCGCCGCTCCACATGTGAGTTGGTTGGCCCATCCATGTTA
This sequence comes from Effrenium voratum, assembly GCA_963377175.1. NCBI lineage: Eukaryota > Dinophyceae > Suessiales > Symbiodiniaceae > Effrenium > Effrenium voratum. The sequence goes on along the minus strand of CAUJNA010003394.1, from coordinate 1,547,988 downwards.
GAAATCCCGGACCGAGCCGCCATTTCTTTCATCCAAGGGCAAGGTTTTAGTTTTGGATTGTCTTTGAACTGCCCTGTCACTGCGCCTTTGGGGCCTTCGCTTGGGATGTCTAATGGCAGGCTATGCCAAAACAACATGCTTTAAGGCTTTAAGGGAGAGGTGTGGGGGGATGCCCCAATTCCATCATAAAATTCCAGGAAGTTGGAACAAGTCACGCAATTCCAGAAGCCACCAGGGGTCAATTTCTGGCAGCGCAGTTGTGCATGCTTTCAAGCAAGCTCGCCAACAGCTTGCGCAACGGGCTGGTACACAATTCAACACATATGGGAGTTGACGAACATTCCTGCCCCCAAAATGACCATGGGCAACTTTAATTGACTTTGTTGGTTTCCGTGGGGGAAACATCTTTCTTGGCGGTGTCCCTAATGATCATTCCATGTTGTACGGACCTTTGGATCAACCCCCATATGTATCAAGGTATCCTGTATCCACTCGATGGGTACTAAACAAACTATGTATCAATGTATCCTGTATCCACTCGATGGGTACTAAACAAACTCTGCTTAGTACCGCTTACGCCACCTGACGAGCCCCACGACGACCTGAGCCCGTGCCTGCCCAAACTTTTCCATGGCCGCCTCCTGGCCGAAGGCTCCGGCCAAGGAGCCAGGCACATTCAGCGCGCCACTCTCAAGACGCTTTGGCATAACCAAGCCAACAAAGAAGGTAGGGAGCTACCTGGCTGCTGAGTATTTCCAACAAGTAGTTTCAGTCTACAACAAGTAAGTTCGCTTGTACACCCCACGTTGCGGTTTGTTGTGGGCCAACAAGAGGGGATTCACAAGGCGCCAACGAAGCCTTTCTGGGCTCCATAAAGCCAAGGCTTTGCTCCGGGGGTTGGTATCCTCCGATGCGCGATGTCAACTGACTGACAGGGGACCATGAAGAGCGGGTTGTGTCGCTCGGGGTCACAATTTTGAGAACATTCCGTACACTAGATGGCACAACCAGAAGAAGAGCCACTCCGCTTCCTAGATACAGGTACCAACGCAGCATCACCGACCGCTTGGGTTGCCCATCACAAAGCCGAGAAAACCGGGGCATGTTGCGCCGAGCGTGTTTGTCTGCCACGGTAAACTCAACACATGCTCACCAGGTTTCATCCTGACTGACGCGGCAAAATATCAAAACAAATCAAGCTGCAGCTGACCTACGTTCTAATTCAAGCAAACGTGTGGTGGTGTTCCTGCCCAAGTCTGTATCTACCCTCCAACCGAAACAGGCACTCTTTCCACGAAAGGAAAGGATTTGCACAAATCATCCAGGGCCGCCTCGTGACGATGGCGGTAGTCTGCTGAAACCCTTCGGTGCACTCACGTGATTGGCAGATGGGAATCCTCCCGGCGGGGGGCGGAGGGTCGTCCAAAAGGAGCTGCGCATCCGTGGTAGGATGAAGGAACAGTTGAAGGCTCCGGGAAACCAAAGGAAACCCAACCCACTTCCTGCTTTTGGTGATTGGTCACCAAAGCAACCCTGATTCTTGGTATGATTCAACTTGTCTCAACCCCATGCTACACAAAGAAAACTCGGCTGTTTTGTTCAGATGTGTGTCCATATGTTGCCTGAACATCTGTTTTTTTGCGGACGCTTGCCTTAAAAAGAAACTAAAAAAAAAAAAAGGGGAAAAAAAAAAGGCCGAGCGGCAAAGCGCCCCTCGCCCACTCGCGCCTTCTTGGGCTTGGGGGCGGACTTGGCCGCTCGGCCTTGGTCAAAAGACGCCCCCCCCCCACCAACCAAACATGGAAGCTGACTGTGGGGGGGAAAGAACCTGATAATATGGTTGCAACATGGTGGGATCATGCTGCCATGGCCACAACACGGCGGAACCACGCCGCAAATCGGAACAACCACGATCCACCACCGACAAAAAAGCCAACCAAGAAACCCACCAATGAACCTACTTATGCTCATCGACAATGGTGGAGGGGGGCTGGAAAACAAGTTGCCTCTGAAAGGAGCCATCTAATGGGTTCCATGTTTGTGGCAATCGCTGCTTCTTGTACGGACAAAAGCATATGAGGCATTTTGTCATGGAACATCGGGGTCTGCAAGATTTTCTCTATAGGACAAAACACATTTGAGGTAGGGGGTGGTGTGTTTGCCTCATTCCAAAACATCTACCCCCCAAAAGAGCGTCAATGCAATGGGTAGATGCGTGCGACGTATTCCGTGAGGGCACGGGCAAGATGGTCCTCTAAAAGGTTGCGCAACCCATCTCTGATGGGGCCAACATGCTGGTTGCAGTCCATAGAGTCTCGGTGGGCTGCGCTGCCAGGTTTTAAGGGTAGGCTTTGGAGTCGTCAGAACCACCGCCGCCGCGCAAAAGGTCTTCCCACAGCAGTGGCTGCGACACGCAGAGATGAACTCAAGGACAAGTCTGGATCTAAAGGGCTGAACGGATCGGATCTGCCAGTGGGCCCCTTCCAATCACAGTCGCAGGAGTGCTGGTACCACTATGTCTTACTCTTTCGATAAATCAGGGATAGAAAAGAGAACCATGTCTTTTTCCAGGTTGATTCCATTTTTGGTTGAAGGGATGCATTGAAGGGGCAACATAGCAATCCCAACGGATGCAGGTTGCGGCAAGCCGCCATGTTCCTTTTCAGTCAGACTTTAAAGGTTTGTTCTCTTGGTTGCCTGTTGCACGTAATCCTCCACGTTGGATCTCCTTGTCGGAACCCAAGGCTGTGGCCTTTGGGTCGTGTCTCGACCTAGGCGACCGGTGCAGAATCACTCTGTTCGACAAAAACCGCCTGAACTCCTGACAAGTACTCACAAAGCAACATGGAACCCAGGGAACCATCTCTTCCAGGAGATTCCTGATTGCTTCAGCAGCAGCTTCATGCGTAGGAGCGTGTGGGATGGCCATTGGAACAAAAGACGGGGGAATCATTCAAGACTCGTCAAGCATGAACTGGTCCGGCATTGGGTCTGGTGTTGCTTACTGGAGCCAGGAACCTTCAAGCCACAACAATGAGGGCTGCCTAGTGCCTTGAATGCCATGCCCACAGCGAGGCACATGCAGTCTCAGCATAGAAAAGCGAGGAACAAATCACCGCGAAACACGTACACGGGATCAGGACCAATATGGCTATGGGTCAAAAATAGATACCCAGAATGGAACCCTGGGAAGTGGAAAAGTAGACTCAAAACCTGCGGTCCCCGGGTGCAACTTATTGTGCCTCATTCCGGCACTTCCCCCAAAGCACCTGCACGTACACGTACAACATACAATCTGCAGCCTACACCCTTCACCAACTACAAGCTACTTCCTGCACCCCAACTTACGAACTTACAACCTACCCCAGGCAAGCTACAAGTTACAAGCTACAGCTTACAACCCAAACACCTACAACCTACAACCTGTGCCCACGCACCAAACAGCGCACTCGCCGAGGCCCCAGCCACCTCCACGACGTCATCGGACTCCTCTGCGACGCTCGGCGCTTTCTTTGGTGGCTTCTCTACCTGACGATGGCCGGGAGATCAAGCGAACCGTGCCTCGGGGGTGAAACAACAAATGGCTGTGGGTCAAAAATAAGGAAACCCCAAAATGGAACCCTGGTAAATGGAACCAAAGACTAAAACCCGCGGTCCCCTGGTGGCTTAATTTTGACCCACACCCATCTACATGCCCGATGCCCATTTCCACCTTTTTTATGGCTGGCGGCGCAGGCAGTTTGTTGCTCGCAAAAAAAAAAAAAAAACAACAATTATATAATCGACATGGACATCTGCCGCCATGTGAACCCGTGCAACTATGTTGAACTCTTGTCTTAATTACTCTTACTTTTGGCCACCCCTGCCTTTTCGAGACTGACATGCGGGGAAAGCAGCGCACAAGTTCCCTGCCGCTCGTATGGACCCGGTCCCTTTCACACCCCGGGCCTCCACCACGTCATCGGACTCGGCCGTGATCAGCTTTCGCGAGGCGGCGTTGGCCTGCAGCCAAGTCGGGAGTGGCTAGGTGTGGGAGCCTGGGGTGGATGGTTGGATCCCCCCCACCCAACGCGTTCTACAATCAGTATCTAGGGAGCAGCTACAACTTGTATTGGAATCCCAATCCCGTGTTCCATCACACTTGTTCAAACAAGAGCCAACATAAGGTTGCATTGGAAGTCCAATTTGATTGTCCATAACCGTTGTCCAAAACCAATTGCAGGTTGGATTCGAATCACCCAATTATCCAGAACCGGTATTTGGAAACAAACCGCAGGTTGGCTTGATTCCAATCCGTTCTACAATATTTTGCAAACTGGTTGGACTTCCCGGACTTTCCGGAATCCCTCGCCACAAACATGAACTACCGGACTTTCAGCCCGATCTTCGGGGGAAACAAGTGGCAAAGGGGCTTGGGGCAGGTGGGATCCTACTGGATTATCAGAATGGAAGTTCGTTGGCTAACGCCATGCTTCCTAATTGGGGAATCGAGTAGGATAAACTAGTTGCCTAGCACACAAGCTGGCTCTTTTTACTTGAGATACGTGTAGCTTCTTGTTTTAGTTCCATTTGGGCGCTGGTTTCTGTACCGGGATTTCCTGCTGGCTGGTCTGAATGTTTCGAGGAAAGCGTATATCGAGCTTGCACAAATCAGTGCTGCCTGTGGCTCTTGGAACGGGAGCCTGTGAAGTAAGAACCGGTTCGCCGGTTTGTAACTTTGATCCTCGCCCGCAAATCAATTACATGGAACCCACAAGGTGGTTAGGTGGTTTCGTGGGGTTCCGTTAAGTTGGGAAGTAAGCATCACCAACATAGATGTGCACAGGCTCCTTTTCAAGGACTGCTTTCCTTTACGCATCTGTGCACTTTCCGGCTTGGCACGGAGGGCATTCCTTTAAAGACATTAACCCACTATATAATCGGGGGAAAAAACAAAAACAACATCCATGTGCGTGGGTGTGTCAAACATAGAGACACCCCCCGCCCCCCAAACGCCTTTGCTGTTGATTTCCCTCCAAAACCAAACTGGAACGGGCACCCTTAAACCTTGACACACGCACACATGTTAAATCAATCTGCCGGGGAGTAATGAGGATTGGTGCAACCGATTGTCTAAACGTGGTTTAATCATTGCTTAACGATCCTGCAAGGTGACCAGGGCCTGTTGTTTAAAAACCCCCAGAGACAGAACCAAAAAGGAGCCCTGATCCCCCTTCCCGCCTTCCGCGTCTTTTCCACAGGCGGCAGTGCTGGAGGCGCGACCACCTCAGGTGTCACGTGCCGCCGCGGAAACAGCCGGACTTCCTGAGAGGATACGCATGGACAAGCCACCCCTCAGCTGGCAGAAGATCCCTTCGAGAGAAAAAAAGATCTGCCAGGTACCTTCCCATAGGTGCTATGTTAGCCGGAGGAATGCTAGACCATTTCTGTGTGCAATCTGGGCAAGGTTGATATCGGATCCTTACAAGGCCGAATCTCCCCCAAATGACCTTTGTTCATCCTATGCTTTTGTCAGCCTGGTGCTTGGACCCCTGCTCTCGGTGTCAATTCAAAGGCTGCGAAGAAAGTCAAAGTTGCTTCACTCCAGCTTCATTCGTTGCCACTTTGCCCTCCCAAACCGAGCCGAACTCATCTGCCAAGCCCTGAGTAACTGCACTCTGTGTTCCTCAGCCCATCCCACGGACCAAGAGCCATTTGCTTGAGCCCCCTGGAAAACATGAAAATATGTCCAGTACTGATAGATTCCCTTTAACACCAAGAGGTGAGAAAACAAGAACAGGTAAGCAAAATGAGCTGCAAGCTGAGCTCGGGTTTTGCAAGCCCCCAGCCAGCCCCTCTAAGTTGGCGTTTTTGGATACATATAATGCGGATCTGGTAGACTTATTCGGTTTCGATGGTTAGCAGTCCTTGGGGCATCCGATGCTATAGAAGGGAACTCCTGTTGCGCTTGTTCTGCATGCCCAGTGGGAACAAACCCACAAGGAACAAGGTGCCACCAATTAACTGGGAAAGCAAGCTTCTAGACGAAGCCTGGCTAAAGCCGACCAACCTGCGAGCGCTGCGTTTTTTTTGCTGAAACCGACTCTCCGCAGGGCGCGCTGCCGCGCTGTGCAAAGGTCTAGGGGTTGATTCCCCATTCTTTTTAACCATCGTTCTTTTCAAAAACAAGCTGTTTCCCCAGGGTTTTGAGTGGTCTTGTAGAAAGAAGCATTGCCTGGAAAGAATGGGGAAGGTACCCCTAGAAAAGGCCAACCTTAAAACTCCAAGAGCATAATCTGGATCTTCTTGATATCGTCCAGGCTGCTGCGCATCACCTGACTCATCCTTAGCGTTCTGGCTCGTGAATGGCAGGCTTCCTTGCTCCCTCTTGGTGGCATTAATTCGAGTTCACGCTGAAAACGAAGAAGCAACGGGAGGGTCCTCTGCGATCCTCCGAAATATTGGTGATTAACTGGTTGGCGCTTGGAAACCTTCGTGTTGTTCTTCGTGGGAGTGTGGCTGGCTTCCTTTGTTCATTCGAACTTCTAGCTTCTACCCGTGATTTCTCTCCTGCAACCTGTTTCTGCAAATAGCACATCTGTGGGTCACGTCCCAAAGGGGCACATAGTGGCACCACAACAAAGGGGTCCAATTCTGCTGTTCTGCGCTAGGGCAATCACACGCAGCAACATGCACGATGGCAACTCCAGACCTGTAGCAACTTGGAAGTTAGACACTTTCCAAGTGACTGTTCAAACCTCATGACCAAATCTTCAGACATGCCTCATCCCCTCAGGTTTTGGGAGGCTGGTTGGTCTCAAGGCGAATCATTTTCCGGCGACTTTGATCTTTCAAGCGTCAGTTTCAACACCAGCGCCTCAGCCACATCCCAAGCGACCAGGTCGCCTTCCGCCAACATGGCAGCTCAAAAAGAAAGCACATCGCCCCTGGCAAAAAACTTTGTGCATCCTTGTGCCTGGTCTATGGGAAAAGGAAGGGGCCCAAAGCTCCTTATACGGCCATGGGTCAAAATCCCGTACCCCCAGTGAACATCCCAAAATGGGTGGTCCCCAAAATGGTACCATTGGTTTTGACCCACAGCCATACATGTTCTTGTGTGGGGAAGGCCAACTCAACCTCGAGCTTTGGAAGGTGTGGCGCTCCCGGTGCATAAGCAGGAAGTAAGCCATAACTTAAGCACCACACAGACTTCCAACAGTTTGGGTCGCCGTTGGTGTTAGAAGCAACTTTCCTAGTCCCTGCTAAGGTCTTGCTTTGTTTTTGGCACATGCTTTTCTCTAACTTCGGGCCACATCTGGGGCACAAAGAACGTCTCTAGCTTGCCTTTTCTAATAACTAACAAGGGGCATAGGACATATTTTCCTCTTTATGTTTATTTCTAGGGCACGGATGGGCCCGCATTCCGTGCAAAAGCTCCAAAAGCAGATAACATCACGGAGGCGCCCCAAACCACCCCAGGGCCATCTCTCCCGCTCGGCCCAGCTCAAACCGGGAGGCAGGTCCACCGCCCCCAAGGCAGAGCGGTGGGGCACGGTCTCGAAGGACAACTCCAAGACCTGCAGGAGGCGCTGAGACCCGATTTTTCAAGCCAGGGCTCTTTCGGTTTGCAGCTGACCAAACCCACCAAAATGGGCTCAACGGTTTACAGGGGCTCACCAAACCCACCGAAATTTCCCAGTTGGGAAAACATTTTTGTGACAGACTAGCAAACACTGACTTCCTGAGTGAATGGCCCAAAATAAGTAACCACACTTCTCATTTGCCACGAAAAAGTATTATGAACTGTTTGCCACGTGTTTTGCCACCAAAATGGGAGTCTAACCCCTCAAAAAGGTGGAGCTTCTGTCCATTGAAACGCAGGCAGCTCATCCAGTGGTTTCCCCAATTCGGAGACCCCATCCGGCACCATTCCAGTAACACCCCGGGTTTTTTTCCGTTGGGGGTCTCAAAACCAGGTTGATTTGAAGGCCCTAACTCAATCGAAGTGGAGCCTCTGGGTGACGAAAAACACAACAAATCCGGCGCCCGGCTGCGGCAATTTCCGACCTCGCGGCGCACCGCCGCGATGCAGGTGTCCAGCTCCAGGGACAGGTCCTGGCCACTTTCGAGAAGCGGCCGCCCCTTCGAACCTGCCCAGAGAACGATTCGGCTGGGGAGGTCTTGCTTTTGTTGTGCAAACAAGAACGAGACCCCACACCTCCCCCTGTTGTTTCTTTAGCGCGAACGAAGCTGTGCTCAGAGCGTGCACGGCAGTCGCAGTGCAGCGCTCTGTCAGAGTCGTCCAGCCTATACGGCAGGCCTTGCAAGGTCTGATGCCTTGCGAAGGCCGCGGCCGTTGGAAAAGATGCCAACTATAAGCCAATCGCTCGCTGGCGATGTGCCTCCGCCAAACGAAGCACTATGCCGTCAGCTCGGCAAGTAATGCGACTACGAGATCTGTCCAGCCCGTCCAGTAGAAAGCACCCCAAACCGAACGAGCGGCAAAGCAGCCGCAAACAAGAACGAACAACCCCAACCAAAAAGGCAAAGGTTGGACGGGTAAAGAGAGACCTCAAAGGCTTCATTCGCTGGGCCCCGGAATTGGCTCGGCCCGGAAAAGCGAAATCAGCTTGCTGAGTGAGCAAAAATGTGAGCTCATACTGATGGGCTCAAGTTGGCATGCAACGTCATCCCACTCCTCCAGTTGAGCAACCAACTGCGCTGTAAATTCAACAGGGCACTGACCAGTGCCAAGGCCGGGGGTCTGAAACCAAGCAAGCGGGAGCTGCTCAGCGAGGCTGTGATGCCCAACATGTGCGGCCCAGTCAAGCTGTGGTTCGTGCCCACCTTGCAATTCGGGCAACTGCGGTTCGCTTTCATGCTGGATCGAATCGGCGACAGCAAGGTAAAACGTCTGCATAGTCCGAGTTGCATGCGTCCAACTGTTGCACCACTGCGTCTGCATTTGCAAGATACGCTCAAGTGAGGGCTCCCGGCTCTCATTGAACGAGAAAGCAATGCTGTCTGCAATGTTGTTCCAAGTGCAAATCCATTCCTCCAACCCGTCTGCGCACTGTACCAAGTCCAAATGCGAAGGTATCCAGTGTATTGAAAGCTGCCGTGGCTCTGTGTGCTGGGTTTGTTCCGCAAGAGCTGCCAAGAGGTCGTGGTTATCCGGCGTGCCACGAAGGCATCTGTGATCGCCCTGCTGCAGTGCTGTAGCTACCTGTACTGTGCTCTTGGAGTCGCACCAGATTTGAGCATTGCACTGAAAAGTGGCAACCCAGGATACTGCTGCGATGAGCGCCCGAAGTTCTGCGCGGTTGCTTGACTGCGTAAGACCAGCCAAATGACCCCCGGAGATAACGTCAGAGCTGCTAGCGTTCACGACCGCCCAAGCTGCAAGTGGAGCTGTACCCCCCGCATGTCGCGTACAACTTCCATCTGTAAAGATGTGTTGCATGCCACCGGTGGGTTTGGAGTAAAACTCAAAACTGCAAGGCGTCTGCAAAAGTGTCTGCCTATACTTCTTCAAGTAGGGTGAGCGTGGGACCAACAGATGTTGCATGAAGCTGCAGGGTTTCGTCTGTAACCACGTCAGGATCTCTGGTTGGTCCAGCCTGTGCTCCGCAAATTTTGGACACTCAACCCAATGAAGCTGCGTGTTCGGTACATTGCAAACGGCGCAGTCTGCATGTTTGGTGAGGTCAAACCGGGATTGTTGCCAGGGGGAAATGAACGAACCTTCCCGTATGCAGTTGATCTAGGCAAGCTGCAAAGGCGTGAGTATGTCATCAAATTGAAGGGTCTGAAACTTGTCAATGCCTGCCAAATCCGAAAGTGTGGAGCGGTGCCGTACTCGTTCAGCCACATGCTGCATCCACGCTTCCTCCAATAAGGAGTCAAGGGCAACCGAGTCCAGTGTGAGGAGGTTGTGAATGAAGCCATCATGATCGGAGAAAAGGGGAGGCACCAAAATCTGCCATCCAATTGTAAGGAATTGTTGCCTGAGCTTCGTGAAAGGTCCTGCCAGGGTGGCATTGGAGCTTGTGCTTTCAGCGGCATTCCATTGCTCTTGCAACTGTGGGGATTTCTTGCTGATGCGCCGAAAATCGTGCACCGTGTGAAGAAGCTGGTAGTAACCCGGATCTGCAGTAGGCTGCTTGCTGATTGAAAGTCGAATGAGCGGACTGGCTCCGCCATGTGCAACTCCCAAGGCACGGACTGCTGATGTACGGAGCTGTCCGAGATCGGGCAACTGCTGGCACCGTGTAGAATGCTCGGCCAGAAAACCATTGGCAACATGGCTACCTTCTTGGCAAAGAGTGCGCGAGAGCGGCGGAGTCGCAACCATCTCTCTTCCTGCTGCGTTCCACGCTGAGCGAATAGGCGATTGCGTCTCTGCTTCGTGAAGGACATGATGCCACCAAGCTCTCGGGCGTCAAGCACCATGGAAAATCCCAGAGGCAGAACACCGCGCCTGGTGTGTTTGGTTGTGCCCCAAGTGTACGTCTTGGAGGAATCCAAGGTCATTCCCCATAGTCCAATCAAGGCCTGTAGTGAAAACCAGGCCGCCGCGATTGCCGGTGCCTGATCTGCCGTAAGGATGATGTTGTCCACGAAACTCAGTGTGCGTACAGCGGGGCAGAACTGCGTTTGGTAGCAGTGAAGACACCAGCTAAGTAAAGCCATGGCGGAAACACTGAGCGGACATCCTTCGGGAGAGCCTACGTTCGACAAGTGTGGGTCCCCAATATGATTCAAAACCTTGAACCGACGTCTGAAGCCAGCGAGGAATGCTCTCCAAGGGCCCAATATCTGTGACGGTATTCCAAGGTGTTGCGCCAACATAAACAACGGATCACGTCGAATATGATTAAAAGCACGCACAACGTCAGTGGATAACCCGCACAAGTCGGCGCCTGATTGAAGTGCAAGTTCAATTTGTCCTTGCAGGGGGAGCCAAACCTGCATTGTCTCACGGCCTGGGATGAACCCAAAGGCGTCTTCATGGATATAACCATCAAGTTGCTCCAAAAGTTGCCTGGATCTGATCGAAGACCAGCATCTGTAAATGGTCGGCAGCAGCACTATCGGCCGAAACTGTCCTGCTGTATGCGAGTCATCCTGCTTGGCTAGAGCAATGACAAAGGCCTCAAGCAATTGGTCAGGCCAAGCAGTTTCAAGGTTCTCAATGGAGTGGATAAGGCTAAGCAATGCATGTATTTGCGAAGAGCTCATATGAGCGAGATCGGTATGTTGGTACCCATCTGCGCCTTGTGCTGCTCCTGGCTTAAAGTGATGCAAAGCTTTGCGCCATTGGCGCTCTGAAATGGGTAGTAAGTTGAAACGAATTGTGGGCATGTAGCCCTTGACAAAATTGCCAATGCGGTCAATATCTGATTCTGATGGTGGTGCTGAAGCAATCCATCTGCTGCGCCAATGTTCGCCGAGTTGGTGTATGACTTCCGCAGGTGAAGAGTGGTGAACTCTCTGGGTTAGACTGTCGCCCGCTTCAATCTGCAGGTTGGTCTGTGCAGTGATGATGTCTCCTTCGATATTGGAGACGAGAACCGGTTGGTCATCGTAAGTCCAAGTGCTCCGAGGCATAGTGGAAACCTCCGCATCTAGGTGGACTTGGCCGCTCGAGATGTCTGTGGCCAGAATTGTAAATTCCTGCTCCTCCCACAATGCATCGATCTGTTCCCGCCTGGTGTTGCGAAGGTCCTGGAAAAGAGCCTGAAATGTATGTTCGCGCACTGCACTGAGAAGTTGAAGCCATTGCAAATAGTGCCAGTGCTCAAATTCCCGGAACCGTCGCCCGAAGGCCGTGAAAATCCATTCTGCTTGTACTGCGGTAGGCGGATACGCCGGCAGAGAGCCAATATCACTGTCAAATTGTGTGTCCCACCAGCGCGGAAATGGCATTTGGAACCCGGAGGATCGGCGAATTGAAGCCCAAAGTTCGGCTCTGTAAATCTGAGCATCAATTGTGGATTTAGCTGATCGAGCCGCATGTAGATATGATTGCAATCTCCTCAGCTGACGGTACCATCGCAAGACGGCTTGTCCAGGTAGATCGTAGCAAAGCTGCACCTCGCCTTGTCTGAACTTGTCTTTCTCGACTTTCTTCTCCGTGCTGATGTTGACGTCGGCACCAAACTTTTCTGCAGCTTTTTGTCTAGTGTGTTCGCTGAGCTCAGATGGGAGCACGAGGCGTAGCATGACCCGTGGGGCGCTGGCAAGTGCTTTGATTTCGGTCCATGGTTGGTTGGAGCGCATAGCCTTCTGGAGATCTGCCTTGCCAATCATGTCAAGTGCCTGTTGCGCTCTTGACCGTGCTGCTTCTGGTGCGACTCCTCTTTCTTGAAGTAGAGCTGCAAGCTGGTTGAGCAGAACCTGCGAGGCGGCGTCAGGACCACACCCCCATAGCTGTCCATCTATCGAAGTGGATTTCAGGTAGTAGTGCATGAGGTCGACATCGAGGGGAGATAACTCAACGCTGATGCCCAAGAATAGCGCCAGGTGTGCGAGGGCAATGGATCCGCAATTCCAGGGTTGGTGTTGGACAAGAACTTGTCGGTATTCAATGTCCTGGAGCTCAAGCGTGAAAAGAGCAGAGATCGCCCAGGCATATGCATGCGCTGCCTCGTGTTGAGGGTTGTGGGTACCGTCGAAGAAAGTCCAGCTGATTGTCTCCGCGTGAATCTTGCCGCAGAGAAGGGCCCAATGATTGTCGTGGTGGAAAATGCAAAGAGCTTGGCCAGCGTAGGGGGGTAGAAGCGTACAGCCGTCGGAGTAGTGGATGAGGTTGAAGGCGGTGGTAGGGTGAATCGCAAAGGTGTGCTGCAATTCATGACGATCAAGGTGTTGGAGGAGCCTGAGGACACCCTGCCAGATCTGGTGTTCATTGAGGCCGTCTGTTAGATGATCACCATCTCCAAGACCAACAAGTGGGCATGGAACGCCGAGTAGGTCCTTTGAAGCAAGCTGGATTGTTGTGTCTTGCCAAATGCGCGTGTCGCTTCCATGAATGTAGCCCTTCTCATCAACGATGAAGTTGGAAGGTGCGATGGGGAGCTCCTTGTACGCCTCAAAGACAAAACTGCCTGGTGCAAGGAGTCGCTCGAAGACATGTCCGTGGTGCAGGATGCGCAGGGTAATTGGTCCGGCTGGTGGTTCGCGTCTCTGTTTTTTTCCTGGCATGCAAGAACTGCAGGCCCTGGAGGCTCCCAAGATTGGCATAGTGGTGGCATGGAGTGTGGTCATCCTGCAGAAGGGAATGTGGGACTCCCCATTCATGGCTGATGCGTTCAGCTGCAACTAGCTGTCCGGCAAGTCTATGCAAACGTTGATTGATGGCTCCTCCTGGGTGTGCACCTGTATCCGAGTAGTTGAAAGAGCTCTGTCTGGCTCATTGACGTGCCAAAGCTTCAGGAGGTGCTGCTGGTACATGCGTAAAGCGATCTCTGGCTTGACCTTTGGCAGGTAAGGGTCGTAGTAAGCGCAGTTTTCCAGCCAGATGGAGTAGATCCAAACCATCTGCATTGGTGAAGCAACAAGGCCAAGTAGGCATAGGTTGTCACGAGGCGGATGGCAGTACAGGACATCATCCGGTATCCCCAGTAGCAATGCTGCTTCTCTGTGGTGAAGGAATCGTGGGGCATCTGCTTCGTCAGTGGTAACATAGAAGCCGCGCAAACCTTTGGTGTTGAGGCTGTAGTGCGAGAATCCTTGCAGTCTACACTTGCAGGGGCAATCGCGGGTGGCATTGGCGTATGAATGCAGGATAGCCGGTGCAATGTGTTCAGTGCTCAGCAATCGCTGGTCCTGGCCAAAATTTGGATTGTTGTACATGGCGAGCTCCTGCGGGTCCAGCTTGAGCTGTTGCTCCTCGGCCGTACTCCAACAAGCAAATGGGCGCATGATTGAACCAACTGTGGGGAAATCGGTGGATTTCGGCCAAGGTCGAATGCCTGTACTGCACCACTTGGAAGGCATCAGGATTGCCCACCACTGATATCGTCTGTTTGGCCACTGGTGAGACTGATCGAGATTGGTCTGCAAACGGTCCAGTTCATTGCGCCTGCAATCTCGCGGATGGCTTTCTGGATTGCGGGGTGTTGCCCTGCGGCTGCAACGCATTCAAGAAGCAACGATTGGCATTGCAACATAAACGCGATATGAAGGCCACTCCACATAGTCTGAGATCGAGGACCCATTTTCCGCCCTTGCTGCGAATAAGGCTGGCACGGAAATCCCAGCACGACCGTGTGAAGGCCGGGAGGACATACTTTGTGTAGCTCACAGGCTGCATCCGGGCGGTTGATGTCCATCTTCAAAACCAGACCTGCTGGGCAGCTAGCTCATTGCAATCGACGCTCAGCACCGTGCGCGCTCCGAGAAAGGTGGTACCGATGCCCATGCCACCAAAACCAGCACAGAGCTCAATGACCGTGGAGGAAATTGAGACTGGGGGATTTGGGGCCTGTCGAAACCACGAATCGCAAGTGTCGAACAGATACTGACCGTCGTGCCCTATCCTGAAATTGTAAAGGGTATATCGCCCTTCGCCAAGCCCAGAGGCGTGTATGGTCACCAATCTGCCGTCTGGGACTCTGCTGCCCATGTAAATACCTGCATGGCCCGTCAGCTTGATGTCAAAGACGCCCTTAGCCAAGCCACCATCCGGTGGCAGGAGCCCGAAGATGCGCGAATCCATGGGTGCGGAAAAGGGTGTCCCGAACTTCGGCTGCCGCAGATCTACCGCTGGCAGGCACTCGGGCCGAGATCTCCCCGTTGTTTCTTTAAAAGAAACAACTGGGGATGTTTGTTTGTTTGTTTGTTGGTTTGTTTGTTTGTTTGCTTGTTTGCTTGTTTTGGGCAAACAAAACGGTGACCCCACACAAGGGAAACCTCACCCCAAAAATCCAGCATTAAAAAGCAAAGACCCCAGGCTGGGGATTTGTGTTTTTTGTTCTACACGGACCCCACAAGATGGAAACCTCCCCAAGTCACCCCAAGGGTCCAGCACCTAAGGAAACCAAATCAAACTGACAGAGCACCCGGCTGGTTTTTGTCCAGCTTGTTGAGCCCGCTGATGCGTGCAAGAGTGCGCTCTAGGCGTGCGTAAAGAGGGGACAACTAGGGCGATTGGGAACAATGTGACCCCCCCCTCCGAATCTCATTTAGGCACGAGTTTAAGGTTCTCAAAACTGCAGATGGCTCTGTCATAGAAAAATCCAGATGTAGCCTCCCAAGTCGTGGTTGCTGAAAAATCACGTTTGCCTGGTGTGGGTCCCAACATCAATGAACAAACAGCGGCAGCTGAAACCCAATTAGATGGTTTTGGAAAACAACGATGGGTGAACAGAATGCTGTATGTATGCGGCAGAAACAGCTTGCTTCACCCTAGCCGAAGCTCCGCAGGAACGTTTCCGTTTAGCCTTTTCGAACAAACTAACGAGAAAGCTGGCTTGGGTTGGCAATCAAAATCCACGTGCTGATTGGGAAGCCATTGCAACAGGCGCGGGCCGCTGTGCTTCGTAGCTTTGGCGTGTGGACACTTTTGGATCAGCTGGATCCCCAGCTAGATATGGCGAACAACTATCCCATCTCCATTTGTACAATGACCCAGCTAGAAAATGGGGACCCGTTGTAGCGCTGATCTTTCGTGGGCTGTCCACACAGAGCAAAACAAAGTATCCCTGAACAACTGGGATCAGGGCAAACAAATCCCCCCCTTCCATTTCCGCACAGGCCCCCCTCTCCTGTGATCTGGGCCTGTCTACCGGCGAGGCGGGTTCCAGCTCCTCACGTATCACCTGGTGAAGGGGCTGAACCCCTTGTTTCTCTCGCGTGGGTCCTCACCACTGTGCTCTTGGTGGAAAATACCTGAGCATGGGTCAAAATTAAACAGGGATCCTTACATGATACACCTGAACATTGCAACTTGTAAATGGTGGTGTCCAACTTTATTTTGGTATTGAAAAAGCAACATGTTTCAAATGGTGGCAAAATGACTTTCTTTTAAGGAGCCCTGTTAAACCACCACGAAAACCACAAGTTTTCGATCCCGGGGACTTTCCGGTTGCCAGAATCTGCCCCTTGTGGCCTGCCTTGAAACAGAGTCCCCTAGAAATCGGCATGGGCACCAGGCCATCCATTTCCTCTAACACTAATCATCTCTACTCTCGGTATGGCAGCAAAAAACCTTGTTTTTTGCGGACCCCCAGTAAAAATGAACAGAACCAAACAACGAAAAAAACAAAAACAACATGCCAAGAACAGTAATGTTCCATACTGCAGGAGCGATCCACCCATGCATAGAAACAAGATGATGGCTTCCACACTTCCCTGCCCCAGGCTTTCGGTTTCAGCAGTTGAGCCCTTACACTGCACCCCACCCCCCCCTCCTCTCCCCGCCGCAGGGTCTGCAGCACCCGCAGCCGTGCCTGTCGGAAGATTTGCTGCACCGCGCCCGGGCGGTTCCCGCCCGCGGCGGCGAGGTCGCCGCCGGAGCCGCCGGGCTTCTTCCGGCGCAGCTCTGGGAGGGAAGAAGCCGCTGCGGCCACCTGAGAGGTGAGATCTGGCCACGCGGGGGCTGAAAAAATCCGAACCCAGCCAAAGGAGAAGGCTTTATTGAACCTTGACACTCTTTCAACCTTAGCCAAAGCAGCTGGTCTTTGGGTGATTTTGTGCAGGCAAATCCTGTAAAAAACAAGGCCAGTGATGGGTGATTTTGTGACCGGGATCACAAAAGGCATCCGACCCTCGGATGACAAGAAGGGGAGAGCGGGATTCCAAAGGAACGTACTCTTGGGATCCCTCCCATCAGCTTCCCTGATTCAAGTCGCGGGCACATTCGGGGCTTGCCTCCCCAGACCGCTGCCAATTGACCGAAGTGGTGACTAAGGCGGCAGCCCATGAAATGTGGTAGAGCGTTTGGGAAGTGGGACACCAAGTGTAGAGTGGCTGCAGCTGGGGTATTTGGAACTCTGATTGGGTACACATGCGAATGCACCCAGGGTTCTCCCGAAGTTGTTGTGGATCCCAACCGTGGATTTGGCATTCAGCTCGCCTGCTAAAGGGGGGAAAGCGCACAGCGGGCCACTTGAACGACCAACTAGTAAATGGTTTATAACCCCAATTAGGATTGATCCAGTTGAGGTTGAAGCCCGCTGAAGACGCCTTGGTCCCCGAAAACGCCGTCCCCCTGCTTTCCCCAGCCGCTTCTTTGGTTCTTGAACTCGTGATTCTTGAACTCGTAAGGGGAAACGAACCTGAGACCAACCACCAGAGTTCCCTTCCAAGAAACAGCTTTGTTTCTCTGGGCTTGAACAGTCCATATGCAGGCCCTACATGTTGCAAGTTCCACGTTGTATTGGGGGAGGGTGTCATGCCGTTGCGCTTCTTTGAGTGAACCGTGCCCTCTGTGTGTCTGCTCCACACTTGCAATACTGACTTCCTGAGTAGATGGCCGAAACCAAACAAGTGACTCAAGTCCAAGAACTCGGGGGACGCCCCAAACAAAGAAAGGGGAGAGAATGGCACTGGGGGACCTACTGTGGATGGACGAAATCCTGCACCACCTAAGAAACCTGGAATGATCATTCCCCTGCAAATAACAACAGCCCATGGCTTCAACCATGGTTTCTAAGTGGTGCGCTGCATGGATTTCGATTTCATCCATCCACAGCAGCTTCGGGCGTACCCAAAACCCGCGCCTTGCTGGCCACTTGGAAGGTGTAGAGGTTGGCCGACAGCTGCTCCCGGATCTCCTGCACGCGGCCGTCGTTCTCCTCCGGGTGCACCAGGCCCTCGCAAATTCCACCTGCCGACAACGGGGGCCGTGCAGCGGCCGTGGACCCCTTTGAAAGCCAAAGGCGGGTTTGCCTCCAACAAAAGGCACACCCAAATGGTGGGGGGCCGGTGTTGTTGGCGTTTTTTTTTTTTTTTTTCTTGGCCTTTCTTCGTCTTTGTTTGTTTTTTGTCTTTGGTTGGTAGGGAATTGAGCTTCGGCATCCCTCAAAAGAAAGAACAAGAGATGGTTCATAAGGGCAGTTCAGGGTATTTCAATTCACTCCCTGCCGAGACACCAGAAAGTCGAAAGGGCAATAGTGTCTGTGTCTGTGCTTGTCTCTCTGTGTCTCCCTCTCTCTCTCTCTCTTTCTCTTCCTTTCTGTCTCTCTCCCTGTCTCTGTGTTTCTCTGTGGGTGTGTCTCTGTGTGTGTGTGTGTTGCGTCTCTGTGTGAGTGTTTCTCTCGCTCTCTCTCTCTGCATCTGTCTCTCCATGTCTCTGTCTCTGTGCGTCTCTCTCCGTGTGTTTGCGTGTGTTTTTCGGAGGTGCCCGTGTCGAGACAGCTTAAAGGGCCAACCAACCGGAAATTCGTCTTTGCCTGCTTGCCGGGTCCCAGTTTTTCACATGCCCAAACAACGCGTCCAAACCGCCTACCAAACCCAGAAACGGGGAGCCCAAAGAACTTGGAACCTGAAAGCAACAGGTCAAGCGGTCGGCTTCGGTGAAATCCTTCACATGAGTCATAATCAAAACCCGGAATTAAGATGGTCTACCCACAACTATGTAAACTAAAGAAGGCGGATATCCGCAGCTATTTATGGTTGGGATTTCCTCTTACTAAAATTTGTCTACCCGGGTTTTGATTGTGGCTCACATGGCCTTCAGATCGCAAAGAAAGAAAGGAATGGACAAAGAAAACAAACAAGATTGAAATCTGCAGCAACTGGATGCCAAGTTGCAAATCTGCTCCCAGCTGTGCGAAGCCTCTCAGGCAGAGCACAAGTCATCTACTGGCATGTACATTCAACATGACGTCATGACGTCACTTTGCAAGGGGACCCGTTTTGGGTTGGCTAAATGGACACCAAACGGAAATCATTTGGCTGTGGGTCAAAACCAATGGTACCGTTTGGGATAGGTGAATTCACCACCCATTTTAGTCTATTTTAGTGGGGATTGGGACGTTCACTGGGGGTACGGGCTTTTGACCCATGGCCATTTGAAGGTTTCCAGCCGATTTCGGGCCACTCTCCATGGAAGCGCCGGTCACTCTCACCGCTTTGCGCGCCTGGCTGTGCCAGCATCTCTGCATCGCGGCCCAGGATTCTAACGCCAGCAACTGCTCAGAGTCCTCAGCTGCGTCTCACTTTCCCCAAGGACCTGGAAACATTCAAAAGCTTCACATTTTGGGACCGAAACAAACATTGAGCCAACCTGGACAGCAAAAACGATGTCACATTTTGAGCAGCCAAAACCGGAATTCCAAAATGGTTTGCCCTGGTAAGTGGAAACATAGACACCTGCGTAACCCCTCCTGGGTAATTTTGAGCCACACCCATTTTGGGACCGAAACAAAATTGAACCAACGTGGACAGCGAAAAAGGTCAAAAGGTCAAATATCCGGATTCAAAGGCTATGACCCGGGCCCAGGTCCAACTTCTGATTCCACAACCCTAAAGAAGTCTACCCCGAGCCCATGGCAACAAATCAAAAAATGGCAAGGTCCACACCTATCCGTGGTTGAAACTGCCCCCTACTGTGGGTGGACCAAATCCTGCACCCTTTGAGGCTCAATCCCGTGTTTGTTGGTATTTACAGGGGAGTCATCCTTCCAGGGTTTCTTAGGTGGTGCAGGATTTTGTTCCTCCACAGTACTAAAGCTTAAATTCCATTCAGCTGGTGATTGTGGCTCTGAGTCGCAGCTTCAGAAAGACAAGGCCGCTAGCAGACTTTCTGCACTGAGGCGAACTGATCGCATGACAGGTGTTCCCCAAGTCCAGAAAAGCTTGAAAGCAGCCCACAGCTTACCTTCCTTAACATGACAACTACCAGGCTTCAAGGGCCTCCAGCCAAATCCCCATGAAAGTGGCGGTTGGTGTGGATCTGAGGCGAGTGTGCCGATGGTGATCAACTCACAATGGGTTCATGGGGTATCCTTGCTGAGTGGGGACCCCTTTGGCACACACCAATTGCATCGGGGGCAAGCCGGGTGCTGGATGCTTAAGAAACGCTTGGATGTCCAGCCATCAAGTAGGTAACCGCGGGAATATCTGCACCAACCATTTTGAGGCTCTTTCCATTGAAGCCCAAAGTCATCTACTTAAAGGGCAAGGTTATAACCCACAAAAGCCCTGGTTATAATTCTCGTGAGTGGGTTATAACCAGGCTGACTAACCACTTACTAAGTACAGTGCCCCTTTCAGTAGGTTCACCCAGCGAGTTGTCGCGACCTCGGCCGCGAAAACTCCTCAGCGCATTGCGAAGCTCCACGTGTTTGGCTCCAGCATGGCAAACACATCATGCGTGTGGAGGGGCCACAGGGGACCCGGCCAACTTGTCAGAAGTTGGGGATGTTCTGTGGGCCGCACCTCTGAAACAAGAAGAACACACTCGAAGCCAAATGAATCTGCACTGGATGGCCCACTTGCCCACCTGGAGCAACCCCGACCAAAGGGCACAAGTTCAACATTGAAATCCCCAACCAAGATATGAAAATGTTTAACATACCTGTTTTGGGACATGATTCATGACGTTTTGCATGTGTTTTTAGCATGTATTTAGTACAAACACATTGTTTAAAATGAGTTGGTGCTGGAACGAACCCAAGATCAACCATTAAGAATCCACTGAATCAAGTCCAGGCAGGCGCCCCAAATGCTCCATACTGTGGATGGACGAAATCCTGCACCACTTTGAAACCATGGGAAACCATAAGTTTGGTGCTATGTATAGGGAAATCAAAAATGCTTCCAGGGTTTCTCAGGTGGGAAATGGATTTGGCAACCGTGCGCAGCAGGACCGCCCTTTGTTTCTGCCCGGCCCAGGTCCCGTGGACTCGAAACCGAGGCGCCGCCATCTGCAGGAGCCAAGCGAGGGCCTCGAAGTGCCAGGAGATGCGGCGCAGCTGAGCCTCGGGGCCCCTCCACTTTCAACGCCTCGCCCAAAGTTGAAAACCCGGCACAGCCTGATGTCACAGATGGTAAAACAAGTTCTAGTCCTTGATGTACTCTTGTATTCCCCTCCAGCCTTGCATACCCCAAATACATCCCTTCTGTACTTAAAATGTAGGTTGGCACACTCCGGCCCTTTTTGTACCCCCAAATGGGCACACGTCGGAAACTGCGCTGGTTACTCGCTGGTTCTTCTTTAAACCACAGGGTTGGCACCCTTTGGCCTTGGGAAGAAAACCTCGCAGCCCCATGACGTATAGGTTGACCTGTGCCATATTTTGTTGACCCCTTATGCTCCTGCCGGTTCACATGCCCCCCTTTAACAAAACCAAACAATGTTTGGATGGAAACCGACACCTCTTGGGGTTCCAGGCATTGACACTCCGCCTGGACTTGGAGGAAGCATCCCCGCCAACGGCCGACGGGTCGTGCCTCCAGGTCGGTGAAGGTTTGGGTCTCGAAGGGCTTGGACCAATAGACCGGCTCCGCCTCCGCGTGCGGCAGCAGATCCCGGAGCTTGTCCAGGTCTTCCAGCAAGGCGCACCTGGCCGAGCCCCAGGTTCCTGATGCTGAAAGCAGTGATGAAGACAAGAGAAAAGCAAGATAGAAAAAGAGTCTAAAGTAATATAACAATGAAAAAATATATTACTAAAGACATCTATACAACCACAGAACAAGTGTATTGTTATTGCGGATGGAAAATAGTTTTTTAAGGTGCTATTGGATATGACCGGTAGATGGCGCCAGTCCCTTGTTGCTGCGGATGAATGGGACGAAATGTGACAGGAGAATGTCCAACTGACGGCTTACACTTGTCTTCATAACAAGGGCCCTCCCCCCGAAAGTGCTCCGAAGGTTGCGCTTGTCTCCATGAGGTCGGATAGGTATTGTCAGCGAAACCATGCTGAAAATAGGAAACCACCAGAAACCAGCAGCTTCCGTTTAGTTTCAGCTTAAAACAACCTCAAAGAGGGTACAACCAACACACGCTCCCGCTCAAACATCTGGAAAAAGCTTAACAGTTCAGGATCGTTTCAGTGACTCCCACATACAAAAACGCACCCAGCGGTAACTGTGCGGCCAGCGCCTGCATTGCTCCAAGCTCTTGATTCCGGCCTCCTGGCAAAGGAGCCACAACCAAAGGTTCCATGTTTGATCGCTTTGAGCTAGACTGAAAGCCAGAGGTAGCGGAAACCAACCACCTCTTGGTTTGTGTTTGTCGTTAGACAAGGGAGGCCTGCAACCAGCGCCATTAGAGAGCTCGACTAGGCCCTAAAAGAAATCCAACGCAGGAGGACTCGATCGCCTTTTCGGGACTAGCCATTGGCCTTCTCCCACACCATGCCACAACTCTCACATCAATACGTCTTTTGTTGCGTGGGCAATATTTTCGAGTTTGTGCAGTAGGAAACCAAGCGGGAAGCACAAGTTTGGCGCCATATCCTATATTGAGATAATGAACCCTTTCAATGCCATGCTTGGCTGTCCATTTCAACATCGCACGAAGTTGCCCATGTTATATCATATGCTGAAGGCGTACGTTTTTCTCTCTCTATAAATATATATCTGTGTATATATATATATATATCTTGCATGTGCATATACAGAAAGATACATATAAACCCCGGTATGAACCCTGTGTTTCATTGTTCCAAGTACCATCAGATATGGTCTGATTGTGCCTTGGCTGCCTCCTGGATTCAGATATGGGCGTGTACAATCAGCCGTTAAGCTTATATAGAGCTTCCAAAAGAAGCCACGAAAAAGATCTTTGCAGCAGCCCAGCAAAGGGTTTGGAACCCCTGCAGATGGACAAAGCTCTGCACCGGAGAGAGTTGGCCCAGTACTTTCAGGGCTTACTCCGACTCAGCATGAACTTCTCCATCTATGAGAATTTGGAGGTTCCACCTACCTCTCCCCCGCCCCCCCCCCAAAAAAAAAGAAGAAAAGAAAAGAAAGAAGCAAAAAGAACACCACACAGTTGGGGTGATGAGCGTCCGGAAGATCCTCCCCTTTGAAAAACAACAGAAATCTAGGGGCGATGAGCGTCCCACTGTCCCAGCACCGAGCTGGCCATGGGTCAAAAGCCAAATCGTACCCCCAGTGAACATCCCAATCCAACCGCTAAAGCAGGTTCTAAAATGGGTGGTGCACCGATTTTTTTAAAACCCAAAATGGGATCCCATCGGTTTTGACCACCGCAGCCACTTGCACAGACCCCTGTAGAAAGACGACTTTCCTGGTAGAAAAAGGCCTTTTTGAACTTCTATGTTAGTTGGGAACTTAGGCATCCACAGCCAGCTCACCTCGCGCAGGTCCGAGGACAGCGTGGCGCAGGTCTCGAAGAGCTTCTGCAGGCGCTGCAGGCAGCGCTGCAGCCGCTGCCGCGCCTGGTGCGTGGCGCGGCTGGCCAGCAGGAAGTCCACCAGCCTCGGTGTCTCGGTCTGAGCGGAGTCGGGGAGTCGGGGGGGTGGGCCTCATGGGGCTGTGGGTCTCAATTTGGGAAAGACTGGGTCCTCTGGTTAGAATAAGGGTTCTTCTGTAGTCTATTTTAGGGAAACCCTCCAAAAAGGGTAAAAGAGCACTACTGGGGGACCTAGAAGAGGTGGTTCGCCTTTGGCTTCATTTCCCTTTGAAATTGAAACCTCAGGATACCCTTTAAAAAGACGCCCACCCAAGAGTGGGCAGTTTCAGGGGGAAGCACAGATTCCGTGCTCCAAAGCAAAGCAGTACAACATTATTGGGGGTGTTCTTCGCTCCCTACTTTGCAACATGTTGAGATTTCGCCACGCACTCTACTCCAAATACTCGCTTCTTGACTCCCAATTTCTTTCGTTTGCCTCCCCTCTTTTTTCATGCAAAAAACATAAGGAGTTCAGGACATCACCAGTTGGATTCACCTTGGGCTAGGTTCCTGTGTCGAGTGGACTCCGGACTCGAAATGGAACCCAGGATTAACATGAGAGGTTGTTTGATGGACGGGCGTCACGGGTGTACGTCCTTGACTCTCACAACTGTTTCGACATCTCAAGCTTGAATGGACCTGTGGTGAAGACTGGAAATTGGAAGGGGAGTAGCCAACAAGGATCTGAGGCAAAACTCTGAGGCAAAATCTCAAGCTATGGACCTATGGGCAGGGACCAGTCGCGCGGCTTGCAGGTGAAAACTGGGGATGCAAACATGGATCTCTGCTTCAATCGCGAGGAATCAACTCAAAGTCGAACGGGCATAGCTCAAAATCGGGGGATCTATGCAAACCAAGCTGGCAAAGTGGGAATTTCACTCCAAACGGGATGGCTCATGGGCAGGAAGTTTCTTCAGGCCGACGCCGAGTCGCAGCATTAGACCGATGCCCAGGACTGTCTGGATGATGGTGTTCCTCAGCTCAATGTTTTAAACAGTACGGGTGGCTCGTCTTTTTTGAGGCACCCTGGGCTCAGTTTTTGCTTTTTTTGGAACAAAAGGAAACCAACCATCAGCTAGGGTATCAGCTGGCGGGTTCCCGTATGTTCAGACAAATCCATATGAGTCTCACTGAATATCCACTGCCTGCGATGGTATTGAATACTTTGCTGAGTTGTCAGATCCGCCACTCCAGTCCCAAAGCCATTGCCCACAAGGACACATTTCCTGCTCGGAACCGGGCAATTCAAAGAGCAAGCAACATTCCGAGGGCCGTTCTCCCCTTCTCTCCTCTAGCCACAGGGTTGGTTTATAATGGGTCTAGGGTTGGTTTAGGCTTGCTTTGGGGCTTCCCTCTCTCCTCTCCCTTGCGCCGTGGTTTGCTGGATTTCGCCGCGGCTCATCAACGTGGGCAGCACGGAGGCCTCAGGGTTCCACCGTACCCGTTTGACAGGATTCCCTACTGCGGAGGGACAAAATCCTGCACCACCTAAGAAATCCCAGAAGGATGGTTCTCCTGTAAATACCAACAAACAACGGTCTCCCATGGTTTCAAAGTGGTGCAGGATTCCGTCCATCCACAGTATGTGTCCCCTTGAAATCAACGGGACACTCTTCTGAAATTGCCCACAAAGGCGATGTTTAGAACCACCCAATATAGGGACTGCCTAAATTCAAGGGAACCTGTTTGGCTTGGTGTAAGAAATCTAGAAAGTCCCCCATGTCGGCTCCTAAGAGAAGACCACCTTCACAATGCATATTTTTCTGGCGACCTCTGGAAATCTGGTCGAGCTTTCCTGTGGCTTCCTTGAAGCCAAGCAGAGAAGAGTACCGTACAAAACACACAAGAACACCCACCTACATCTCAAAACAAGGGACCCCAAAATGTAGTTGGTTGGCGCCCTTTTGGTTTCCGGCTTCCTGTTAAAACCTATCAAAGACGGGCGCCCTCGAACAAACAACCAACAAATAAACGAATAAATACATAAACAAAAATAAATACGTCAACAACTAACATATGTAAACACATCAGCTAAACACTACGACAACAACTAATTACTACTACTACTACTACTACTACTACTACTACTACTACTACTACTACTACTACTACTACTCCTACTACTACTACTACTACTACTACTACTACGACTAATAATGGTAATAATCCATACTAATAATAGGCATAACAATAATGAATCATAAACACTTACAACAAGACCAGTGGAGATGGCCTGGGTATTGACGTCGGCATCCCGCAGCACCCCGTTGGAGGGTATCATCGAGGCGGCCGCGTAGGCCGCCGTGAGCCCGCAGACCCCGGCGAAGTCCGTGGAGCCGTGGAGGAATTGGAAGAAGGTGAGGCCCACCTCGCGAGATATCCCGAGGTCAGTAGAGCACCACCTTTAAAAACCAAAGGACAACTGGTGCTAACTGAAGCCCTGTCAGACCAAAACAAATGCTAGCTGCTCATACTGTGGATGGACGAAAACCATGTCGCACCACTTAAGAAAGTCTGGTTTCTGATGTTTCCCCTGTAAATACCAAAGAACAATGGTTTCAACCATGGTTAGACCGGGGGACCATACTTCTACGTAGGGGTACCTTCCATTTCCATTCTTAACCAACCAGTTCTTCATAGAAGGTCCATATTCTAGGTCCCAGTAGAGAGGTTTGCATAAGGGTACCCTTGAAAGGTACCCGATGTTCGCTGTAGTCTATTTTAGTAGGGGAACCCGGGGGTCCATACTGTGGATGGTTGCGAAATCCATTTCGCACCACCTAAGAAACCATGGGAAGCCATTTGTTTGCTGGTATTTACAGGTGAATCATCCTTCCAGGGTTTCTTATCTGGCGCAGGATTTCCTCCATCCACACATATTCTAGGTCCTCCAGTAGAGAGGATTGAATAAGGGTACCCGATTTTTTTAGGGGAGCCTTACGTTTTCCCAAACGAAAGCCACTGCGCGCCAACTACCAACTTTCTTCCAAAAAAGTGTCAAAGGGTGGGCGACCTAGATATTGGTGGACAGGTGAGCAGGGGGTAATGCGTCGACCCCATATATGAATTTCAACCAACCTGTTTAGTTTCAATTTGGGGGAGTGCTTTTCCCTGGCTGAAATGTGGGGCATCAAACCACTTTGGAGGCGCCCTCACCCCCGTATTAATTAACTGGGGTTGATTGATGATTCATATGGGGTCAGCATTAGTGGATTTCCAGGGAACAAACAGAACACCCGTGATTTCGTTCGTGATTGTGAGGTGCTACGTTGGGGCATGAAACTCTAAGTGTGTACCCCCTCTTTATGCCCAAGAGAAATACAACATTGTGGGCTTATTTTGCATGCAGTACACGGGCATCAAAACACAACAGATAGTCCCAGGCTTACTTCTGCAAAAGGCCTGGAACCACAAGGCAAAGTGCAAGACTGGAAGAACAGGCAATGTCGACCGATTAGTATATAAGCTAAACCCCTCCAGTTCTGAGTCACGGGAATCCCACCAAAAAGAACCCCCTGAGAAAAAGCCACGGCCGCCAAAGGGTTAAAAGCTTGGTTGCTGCTGACCCCCCTGCAAAAAGTTGAACTTTTTGGGAGTTTAGTGGAAAACACCTTTATTTCCAAAGTCTGAAGATCCAACCCAATAGCAGTCAAGAAAGGATCGCGGTGAAACATTTGCCGGGCCGCGATCAGCCACATCGCCAGGCCGAAGGCCATGATTGAGGGGACATGCCTCGCACCGACATGCCAAGCGGAACCTGAGACTGCATACATCACCAGGGGCGTGGCTTCCTGGCTTGCGAATTAATCCATTTGTGTGAATTTGTCAAAAATGTGAGGTCGTTATAATTCACCCAGTTCCTAATTACCACAAGCAAGAGGAACAAAAACAAAAGCTGAGCTGGCCTCAGGATCCCCTGCTGCAAGTATCACTTTTAATTGGTGAAGTGGAAACTACCACTAAACCCTACAAGCCTCAAAAGCTAAGGGGTCGGTTGGCGGCCGCCAAGAAAGAACAAACCATTGTTGTGTAAGCAGCAACCATGAGGTGAAAAGCTTCAGGCGACCCAAGACTCTGGCTAGAAGTAAAGAATCGCAAAGGCTCCCTTCCCCGACCAATGCTGAACCGTGCTGTGAGGTTTTCGGGTTAGAGGCCTCATAACTGACTTTGATCACAGATTCAATCTGGCAGGCGAAGCCAAAGCCCAGAAGCCGAGGGATGGTTGACAAGCCACTCATCCCAACAGTGCCTGGAGTGGATTTTGTCCATCCAACAGTGCCTGGAGGTATTGGGTTGTTCAGGAGGCCAAGGCTGCTAAGAAGATCCCCTTTTCAGGACTGTGCGTGTTTTAGAGAGACTGAGATTTGAGACTGAGACTGTGCAGGACCAGAAGGTGTGGCCAAGCTCCTGAGCAAGGTTAGCTCCGAACCAGCTTCCAGCTCAACAGGAGCTACCAAGGCTTAGTCTAGCCTGAGCCAGACAAGATCAAGAGAGAAAAAAACACACTTTCGTTTCTCTCTTTTTTGTGGGGGGGGGAATGCTGCAATTGAGGACCCCAAAGCAGTCACAAGATCCTGAATTACGGAAAAATGCTACAATAGAGTGGACTATTAATAAAGGAGGTGTAACATTACCCACTGAAATCGAGGGAGGTCGCTCCCCTCCATGTGTACAAACAAAACCACCCATTTAGCCCTTCCAACAACTCAAGAAGGGCCCCCACTGAGCTTCCTTCCACACCCCTTTGAACTTGCTGGTGTGATAGGTAGGGAATGAGGCAATGAACCTGGGGGTCCCCTTAAACCGCCCTTTTTGCTTGGAGTTCCTCGGTGTCATTTCATTTTTCCTCATACCCATCTCTCGCACCCATCGGCAGATACCCCGATACACGTCACGCGCGCATAGTCTCGCCCAGCGCTCAGCGAGCCAAGGCGCTTCACGGCGAGGCCCAGCTGCAAGATGGAGCCCGCCACTTTGCCCAACACCACCCCAGCCAAGCGCCGCAACGTCACCGAGGGCGTGGCGCCCGTGTAGGTGTAGACGATGACCTGACAGCCCCCGGGCCCCAAAATCAAAGGCCAAACCAAAAGAAAAAAAGGCGCCGGACTTAGGGTAGATGGTGAAAAACAGTGTTTGGCAAGCACCTCCCCTTTTCAGGAGTTGACATCATACACTCAAGTTGGAACTTGGAGTTGCGGCTAGGTGAATGGACAGATTCTGCCCATGTGAAATAAGGGCCCCTCATGAACGGATCCTTCAATATGCGTGACGTCACAATATCCCAGAGTTTGCAAAAAAAATCAACCATGTTAACACCTGCTTGGCACCTTGACAGTTGTTGTCCCAGGAACTTGGAGAAACAAGGTAAGGTTGAGGGTATTGGCAGGGAGGATGCGAGAAAGGATAGCCATAGGGGAATCAAGACCGTGGGCCCATGTGGGCCCTGGATGCAATTCAGTCTCTACATCCTGAATCCCAAGCTGAGGGGACGCCATGCTGGATGGCTTTCCTGCTTTCGTTGCCAAGCACTCGGGGAGTCGACAGGCTTTGGGTGTTTGGCAGTGCTCATGCGGCCTGGTGCTAATCGCACTGTACACGATGAATGGCTCAGCTTGTAAGACATGTTTCGCCCCCTGCGTTCACATAAAAACACGGATTGGTTTGTCTGGGTTTGTCTGGGTTTGTCTCCAACTGGGGTGCCAATGGCCCATGCACGCGCTTGTTCCGTCTTCAGGGCCAACTAATGAGCACAAGCTTCCCTAACTCAAGACACAGATTCGCCCAACGTTCTTGACCCGAGCCGCTGCAATGGTCGCCGCAGAGTAGGACGAGTAGCTGGGCATCACATTCCAAATCCCGAGCCAGCCAACGCCTTGGAGGCTGGGCGCCGAGAATGGATCAAGCAAAGCAAGAAAACTTAATTAATCTAGAGATAAATTTAGGTTAGGTTTCGGGGAATGTCTTGGTTTATGTTGGCTTTCCGCTGCTTTGGGTCGGGGTCTGGTTTATTTATGCGCAGCAGCCAAGCCAGCTAGCTAGTCAGCCAGCCAGCCAGCCAGCCAAAAGCTGCAGCTGTGATGCAGCGTTTTCCGTTCTTGAGACGGTTTCCACAATGTTCTGAAAACGTAAGCAAAAGTGGGGGAGCCGTGCCCCAACACTCTGAGAAAAACATGTTCAAGGGCGATGCTTCAAACAAGTCGCAACCCCCAAACAGTGCTCTGGACTCTCAATATGTTACTTTTACAGTGTCCTTGCCATCATGGATGTCCCATTTGCAAAATGATTGCCAATGGCACTTGTTGCTCCAAACCCTCTGCGCCTTCATTCAGCAGGGTTCCTTACAGCATACATCCAAACCTTTGCAAATCCTCCAAACCACACATCAAGAGGCCTGCTTTCGCTGGTCCACTTTGGCATCTTTCAGGGACCGGTCAGCAATTTCTATCAACCACTGGGTCACTGGGGCACATCTGGCAATTCCTTGGGGTGGTTACACGGCCGCTCCACCCCACCAGCCTTCCCTCACCAGATCCCGCGCTTTCCTTCGCCCGCCGCGGCGCCGAAGGCCACGCAGATGGAGATGGCGTTGCGGGCCACGAAGCGGGGGTGCGTGGCCCGGTCGCTCTGGGTGAAGAGCAAGGCGCGCAGGAAGTCCTTGCTCTTCACCTCTCCAGTGGCAAACAAACAATAGGGTCAAGTTTTCTCGAGTGACCCTGGTTTCTGATCTTCACCTCTTGAGTGGACCGAGTGCGGAACCCTGCAGGCGGAACCCTGAGACCCGGGGAAAAAAAATTGGGGATTTAGGGGTCAAGTTTTCTCGAGTGACCCTGGGACCTAGGGGCGACGAGTCTGTTGGTTGCTATGGATGGTTGCGAAAACCATTTTGCAGCACCGTTCAGAAACCCTGGATTCTGATGATTCCCATGTAGATACCAGCGAACAATGGTTTCCCAAGGATTTTGCCCATCCACAGTAGGGGCAATGAGTCGTTTTGTTAGGAACCTGCTCAGGGTATGGTTGTTCCGATCCCACCCCATTTGTTTGGTATCCTCCGTTTTGGGGAAGACTTCCTGTCTACTTTAGTCTTACCCGACGGGACGTGTTTGGGGTGGTGTGTGAGGTCTCCAGAGAAAGGGGGGGAGGGTATGGGAGGGGGGTAGGGCAACCTGGGACAACAAAACTTTGACCTAGGCCTGTTTATCTTGGATGACTTAGGCTTGCGCCGCGGACCACCAACAGCGAATGACGGCAGCTTGCACAAGCTGCCTCTGGAATGGTCTTCTAAACAGTGACAGCTGGTGCGGCGGACCCAAACTCGTTCATCTCAGCCCTGTGAAACTTTCAACAAGCATGTGAATCGCCCCGGAAGCATTGCTATTTTCTGTTGCAGCTATCTGGCACTCGTCTTGACGTACCATGGCATTCATGATGTCAAGGCCACAGCCCAACATAAAGAAGGCCGACCACGGTAATATATGCCTTCGGATTATTATTTGCAAAGATTATGTAAATATGCATCGATCTATCTATCTATCTATCTCTCTCTCTCTCTCTATAGATATATCCGCCAGCCATTTTGTGGTGTGCCCCGTTCGGGGTGACTTCGATGCGAGGCGAGCCGCATACCAACCCGCAGCCGTTGTGAAGGACCCCGAGGCAGCGGTATGTCGCTCAAAGTCCGCGAGGGCGCTATCCACCTCAGGGGCCATGCGCCCGAATCCCGCTGCGTACAGCTTGGCTCAGGATTTTGCATATCCTGCAGCCTTGGCGCAACCCCTGCTTCAAGGTCAGGTCGGTTTGGATCTGGGCAAACTCCTAGAATTCGATCAATTCCCAAAGTAACAAAGGAATCTTCACCCACGCACTTGCCTCAAGCTCGTGATCTCTGTCCCGGAAGGCCTTTTAGACCAGCATGTGCTTGAGCCACACGTGTGGGCCACCAGGCTCTGGCTTTCCAGCTTTCTGCGAAGCCCGGCTAGAAGTTGTTCACTTTTAGTGGTTTCATATGGAAAACACCAGAAATTTGGCAAAAAGCTAAAGTCCCAACATCCAAGCTAAATGCACCAAACTTCTTGATCGCTTTCAATTGCGGGATCTTGCTACGCCGTGTCAAGTCGCCAAGGGAAAGGACACCGCGCATTTCTACGGCACGACCAGCATTGCTTGAGCAACGCGCCGCGCCTCTGCCAGCACGCCGGAGATGCAGAACACAAAGGTGCACACCTCCGAGTTCATCTCTCGGCTCTCCTGGCTTCAAGCGACCAAAGGGCTTCCCCTTTCTGCCCCTCAGGGGAAGCCAAAGCCTACTTGAACGAAGAAGGCTTAGCCATGGTACGTCCCATGGTCATTCGGAGCCCCAAAATGCTAAGCCTACTTGAACGAATCCACCAAACCTTGGCCGCCCTTGAAAAGGGAACCCAAAGGCGGCCTAACAGGTCCCAACCCCCGAAGCCAGACCCTAGCAGTGGCAGTATTAGCCCAAACTTGGCCAGGCTCGGACGAACGTTCTTGCTGTCAAAAGGGGATAATGAAGGAAAACCAAAAGGATCAACTGGCAAAAGGTTGCTTAACTCTGGCAATTAAAGCCGGTCACCAAATGAAATGATTGGCAAACAGGCCTTTCAAGTGTCCACCCCCATGTTGGCGTCTCTCAATTCAATTGATTCAAATCCCTCTCCCAATGCTCCGATGGTTTCCTTCAAATAACACCTCAATCAGGTCTTGTTCAGGGGGAGTTTGGGGGGCAACCTCCTTCTTTAGGGTACTGTATTGGTTTTTGGGTTATCTTGGTTGACATTGGAAGGGGAGCAAAGAAATAAATTTCAGCAGTGAAGTGGGGATTGCCCACTAAAACACAATAAGCAAAAATGTAAAACGTTTGCCAACAACCATGTTATGGTTGCAAAATAAACTCTAGGTGTCCATGGCACGGGGGGGGGGGGTGACACAGGGGGGCCGGGGGGGGGGGGGGTGCTGGGGCCGTGAGGCGGGGCCGGGGTCCTGGCGCCAAAGCTCGGAGAGCAGCTGCTTGCCGTCCTCCTGCGGCATCGAACATCGAAAAGAAATCGAGGTCTCCAACTTGCTTTTTCCTGGGTTGTCTCTCCCTAGCCTTGTTTTCAGAGAATTGTTCTCAGCTTGTCTCCCTTTAGGCCAATTGCTTGGAACATCAGGGTTGTCTCCTTTTAGGCCAATTGTTAGGAACAATTGTTTGGAACATCATTTGCAGGACGTCACTTAGATACGATTCTCCGAAAACAAGGCTTCAAGGGAAAGACAACCCACAAAAACAATTTTGAGAACTCGAAATGTTCACTTTGGACCGAAATTGGAGAATGGAAACCCAGGCGCAAGATAGCACACAATTGCCTTCTGACCTTCTGGTGAAAACGAAGGGCTTCCCTAAAATAGAAGGTGTCTGCACTCAAAAAGGGGTCCCTTACTCCAATTCGAATTCTCAAAACACACGAACAAAGAGTGGCCAAAAGGCAAACCTCCTGTCTGGAGCTTATGGCTTCTTGCCTAAGGGTGCCCTCCTCCTGCCCAGTTGCAGGGTTTGACTTCTCTGCAGGTTCTGTGAATTCCGAGCTCAGCCTTTAGTGCAGGAAGCCAAAGCGACGGCCATTGGAACCGAGCGTTTCAAACGGGCGCTTCCTCTTCTCACCTTAGCTCCAAACCGCAACTTCAGCATCTGGCTGGACACTTCGTCTGACTTTGTGGCCTTTAGGTTCTCCAAATTGGCGACGTGTTGCTGTGATCGCCGCGAGGCATTTTGTGGAAATACACCCCGTCTGGCGGGACCAAAAGCAAACCAAATCTAAGATACCAGTTGGATTTCCCAAACCTACACTTGTATGTGGTTCACTTCCTGTAGAAATTTCTAGACAGCAGGAAGCCACCCATTTATCAGGTAGATCCTCCAGACCATGCACACTTAGAGACTATTTTGCGTGGCCTCCGTCAATCCTGCAGAAACACTGAAATCCCTAAAATGGTGTAACCATGTGTAAAAACATTCCCCCCCTTCGAGGAGGGTTAGTCAAACCATGTTTAAACAATGTTTGAACAGCTGTTGTGTTTAATCATCCCTCCGTGGCCTGCTTGCTCACCATTTTTGCAAAACCCTGGCCCTCGCATATCCGCGCCCTGGGTAATTATAATGACATCCAGTAAAAGCACTGCTGACAGTATTTGTTTCGAGAACCCCAACACATTTTTTTAAAGCTGTTCACTTCAAGCCACTCAGCTCCGATTTGAAGCCAAGGAGCCCGCAGATTTGGTTCGTTTCTTGATTGAAAACACCTGGGAACAACAACCCTTCATCCCAGGGTTGGGCCAAGCTCTTGTTTTAAAAGACACTGCTTGCTCAATACCCCCTTCTGGATTCCCTTTGGGAATCGGCCAGGGGATGATTCAAACAAATTGTCTGACCCCTGCATCCCATCCCCCTACTGCCCTCTGCCCCCCCCTCCCCCCAACCCCCCGCACCTGGGGCGCCTGCGGGGCCGAGTTCTCCCGCAGCATCTCCAGCTGATCTGCGGCCTCGTGGCAGCACCGCCGCAGGGCCGAGAAAACGCTGGCGCTGACCTGCGCCAGAATTCGGGAGGCTGCTGGCTGGCGGGGGCTGGGGAAAGGGGGGGGGGGGGGTAGGAGGTTGTGGGGATGGGGCTGACTGGTTTTGGCTGGGTGTGTCAACTGGGCGTTCAATACACGCTCTGGAAATCAGAAGAATTACCCATCCCTTTTGTTGAAGCTATTAAACAGAAAGTCGATTTGGCACCGAAATCCGCGAACCATTCGACAACTTCGAAAGGTTTGGGTCTTGGGAAAGCCAGCCTTGGTCTGTCTCATAGTCTGCTAAGTGACCTCCGAATGGCGATTTGTTGCGGCCATTTGCCAGCTAGGGGGTGCTGGGGTTTGGTCTTGATTGCTAGGGTCATCCATTGCAATTGGTTTGGATTTGAAGCCCTGGCTTTTGCAAGCCCTGGTTTGGATTGCTGGTTTGGAAGCAGGAAACCCCTCCTGAACCAAACCACCAATCCACACCGCCAAACTCCAATCCGCCAGTTGGAAGGAAGGACTGCCCAGCTCGAGCTCAAAGAGAGCAAAGAATCCGCTTCCCTCTAGTTGGTGCTTGAGATTGGTGCTTTGGAGGTAGGTTTTCTTTGCCCAGAATCCCCCAAACCACCAAAGGTGATAGGTCTTGTTGGCCAAAATCCACGAAACCACCAAAGGTTATGTCTTGCTTGCCAAAATCCGCGAAACCACCAACGGTTATAGGTCTTGCTTGCCAAAATCCGCGAAACCACCAAAGGTTATAATAGGTCTTGCTTGCCAAAATCCCTGAAACCACCAAAGGTTATAGGTCTTGCTTGCCAAAATCCCCGAAACCACCAAAGGTTATAGGTCTTGCTTGCCAAAATCCCCGAAACCACCAAAGGCTGTAATTAGGTCTTGAATTTGCCAAAATCGGTCTTGTTGCCAAAATCCCCCAAACCACCAAAGGTTATATAGGTTTTGAATTTCCCCAAATCTCCGAAACAACCAAAGGTTATAGGTCTTGCTTGCCAAAACCCCCGAAACCACCAAAGGTTGTAGGTCTTGTTTGCCAAAATCCCCCAAACCACCAAATGTTGTATGTGTTGAATTTCCCAAAATTATCGAAATAACCAAAGGTTGTAGGTCTTGAATTTGCCAAAATCCACCAAACCAGCAAGGTTATCGGTCTTGCTTGCCAAAATCCCAAACCACCAAAGGTTGTAGGTCCTGAATTTGCCAAAATCAGCCAAACCACAAAAGGTTATAGGTCTTGTTGGCCAAAATCACCCAACCACCCATTTGGCCATGGGTCAAAAGCCTGTACCCCCAGTGAACATCCCAATCCCTGCTAAAATCGGTTCTAACATGGGTGGTGAATTCACCTACCAACCAAAAATGGTACCATTGGTTTTGACCCACAGCCACATTGCTTTTCCAGCTCAATTGCTTAAAAAGCAATTCTTTTCAAGCTATTTTGCTGAAAAAAAAGGAAACAGAGACTTGGTTTTCACCTTCTTGGTTTTGACCTTTGGTTGGTGCTTGAGATTGGTGGTTTGGAGGTTATAGGATTTGTTTCCCAAAATACCCCCCCCCCCCCCCCAAAACCACCAACTTGGGTTTACCTAAAGCCACGCGCTCGCCCGCCCGTCGGCGCCTCGGCGGCCTTGGCCTCCTCGGCGGCACGCAAGGCGGAGGGGAGCCGCTGCAGGATCCGGCGCAGACCTGTGGATCCGGCCCCTGTTTGTTCCGTTCTATTTCTTTTGTTTTGGGGGGGTGGATAAGTTTAAAAAAAACATGGGGGGGGGAGAAGGTTTTTGTTCTTTTTCCCCAACAGCTGAAAGCTTTGGGGTCTCAGCCCAGATAGGCTCCGGGGTGGTTCGGGGCGACCCTGAGCTAAGGTTCCACCAGGGTTCCACCAGGGTTCCACCATAATTCCACCATCTGCGAGGTTTCCACCAGGGTTCCACCAGGTTCTGCAAGGGCTGCGGGGTGGTCTGGGCTGGTTTGAGGTAAGGTTCCACGAGGCAATTTCTTCGAGGGCTGCGGGGTGGTCCGGGCTTTCAAAAAGGTTCCACAAGGGTTCCACCAGGGTTCCACCAGGGTTCCACCATCTGCAAGGGTGGGGTGGTTTGAGGTAAGGTTCCACGAGGGTTCCACCAGATTTCCACCAGGGTTCTGCCAGGGTTTCACCAGGTTCGGAGAGGGCTGCAGGGTGGGCTATGAAGTCAGAAGGTTTCCACCAAATTCTGCAAAAGCTATGGGGCAGCCCTGAGGAAAGGTTCCAACAAAGTTTCACGCTGAGCTCCACGAAAGTTGCATGAGAACGGTTTGCGAGGTTCACCGGGCCTAGGTCGGGGCCCGATTGCACTGTCGGGGCCCGATTGCACCGTTTGGGCCCGATCGGCCCCGATTGCGCCATCGCGCCCCGATCGGGGCCCGACTCAGTCGGGCCCCGTCAATTGTACCAAGCTGGCATCGCCTCGTTTTTGCTATAGATACAGTTGCAATCCGCATGCTAAAGAAAACCGGCGATGAGCTATAATATGGGTGGCTGGGGTTGCACCAGGGCCCGATTGCACCGTCGGGGGCTTCGATCGGGCCCCGATTGCACTGTCGGGCCCCGATCGGGCCCCGATTGCACCGTCGGGCCCCGATCGGCCCCGATTGCGCCGTCGGGCCCCGATCGGGCCCCGATTGCGCCGTCGGGCCCCGATCAGGGCGAGATTGCGCTGTCACTCGTAGCTTTGCTTTACAAGGCGGCATCCTCAGCAACACCGGCGGTAAGGATGGTCCCGGGGCGTTCCGCGAGGATTGTGGGAGGGCGTGGTGCTGTTGGGGATATCGCCCGAGCTTATTTTTTTGGGGGGGGGGAATAATCGCCTGATCCACAGAAAGAGTCTATTATAGTCTATTGCTCCGTGCCTGCAACCTGAGGTCTTTCTTTCAGGATGTCAAAAGAGTCTATCTGTACCATGGTTGCGTGTAGATTGTGGGGGGGGGTTCTGATCCCAAATTGCCAAAGAGTCTCAACTCGGGGAAATAGGGACCTGCAAGCCTATTTTCCGTTTCCTATGCAAGAGGGGCACAGCGAAGCCACCGTTGTCGTTTTAGGTTTGCCGCTCCCTCCTCCACGAACGTTGCGGGCGACGCGTGACGACCGACTGAGTTCGCCGAGGATCAGCTGGCGGTGAGGTAGAGGCGCCGGTGGCGGAGCGATGCCTCCCCGCATTTGAGCCAAGCGAAACGCTCGAAACAGGAGCTGGCCAACGTCTTTTCCAGCTCCTGCGCGGCAAATATCGACGGTTGACGCATGAAAATTTGGAAAGCATCAAAACAACAAACAAGAAGCTTCTGCCAGGGTAGAATGACAAACAAGGGTGCTTTTCTGCTTGGCTTCCTTTGTTGCTCTTGCGCGGTGGCCTACCTTCTCGTCCAATGGAATCTAACTGCAGGGTCCTGCTTTGGACCATTTTCTCCGAGGCTTCAATGACGGAAGGGTATACAGGTTGGAATTCTTCAGCGATGCCCCGTGGTGGGTGCTAATGTACTATGGAACCCTTCACTTCTAGGTGGACTTTTGGGTGCAACTTGACCAAGTAATCCACCAAGTTGATTCATCCGACTCGACACTACGTAACTATTTACAGGGAAATTCCAGGGAACCCCTCTCGACAAATTGCATTTGTAAGGAGGGAGCTACTATCAAGCATAAAGATTGAGGCTTGATGTAGAACAGCCCAAAAGGGACCGGGGTTGAATTGCGTATATAGTGTATACAGTGGCTGTATAGTGACTTTATATCTGTTTGTTCAATCTTGGCCAAGATCTGAGCTGCACAGGAAACAAATAATGTGGTCAAAGTATGCTTCAACCTTAGCCTATCTTACAAACATAGAATCGGTTCCGGAGTAGACCCCAGGTGCCTCCCCCATCAAGGCAACACCAAGCCAATATTTGAGAAGCCACCAAAAAACGACAACCAGCAGGAAACTCCATCTAAACCACACAGGAAACAACTAATATGCCTACCCTTGAATCTAGGCTCGAATATATCCAACAAATGAAGGGTTGGGAGACCCAAGGAATCTGCCCACCCAAAAAAAACCGATTGATTTGGGGCCTTCAAGCCACCTGGTTTTGAGACCGGGTCCCAACCACCAAATTCCCGGGGGTGTCTGATGCTTCGGGGTTGGGTCTTCCATTGAAATCCGAAGCCAGGAGCCTCCAGGAGCCTCTGGGCATCCAATCCTTGGCCAGTGAGCAGCCCAAGAAAGTGTACACTAGACTTTTTGGGCCACCACTATTTAAAATAAAGGGAGAGCAGACCAAGAAAGAAGTGGTGGTGTGGTGGTGGTGGTGGTGGTGGTGGTGGTGGTGGTGTCCACTGGCTGGGTGAGAAACTACCCATCTAAATTTTGTGTCCTGTACGGTCTTCTCGGCCGCCTCGAGCGCGGACTTCGCCCTGAGCTTCAGCACCTCGTCCAGCGTGTCCGGCAGGTGCCGCCTCGGCGACGTCCGGGTTCAGGCGAACCCCACGAGCTACTCACACGGATGGGTGCCAGTCAGCAAGTAAAAAAAACAAACAAACAACAAACAAACAGGAAGACCCAAAATGTCACAAAAGAACTCATGTCAGACCCTTTCTTTAGACACACCTGCCAAACGAAAATCCACTGCTTTGGGTTTCCGGCTGCTTCGGGTTATTCCGCTGCGTGGCGCCCCCCCCCGGGGCTTCGCTTCCCTTCGCTCAGCTCAGGGGCAGCAGGGCGGCGCTGGTGGCGGTGGCCTCGGCGGCCCAGCGGGCCGCCGCCTCCGTGGCGGTGAAGCGGCGCTTGGGCACGAAGAAGCAGGTCCTCGCAAAGGGGAAACAAAAATAGACCAAAAGCTTTCGCAAATGGGGACGCTCATGGGGAACTCTTGGACAGAATTCGGGGTCCTCTGCTCAAGGGCAAACAAACCACATGCTTTAGCAAATGGAAGCTCTTATTTGGAACTTTTGGACAGAATTCGGAGTCCTCTGCTCAACCAAGGGCAAACAAACCACATGCTTTAGCAAATGGAAGCTGGGAACTTTGGGACGGAATTCTGTGGGTGTTGAAGGGGTGTTGAAGGGGATCCCTTGAGCTTTCGACCTCCAAAAAACCACGACCCAAATCTCAGTTGTTCAGCTGTTCAGTGACAATGGAACAAATAATTGGCTCTGTGTGGGGCGTGGACCATTTGTAGTTTTTGGCAGCCACCCCAAAAAAAAGGAAAAAAGGTGCAAAAAGGAACCTTTTTTTTAAGGGCTTGGACCATTTTTAGTGGGGGCAGCCACCAAAAAAAAGGGGAAAAAGGAATTGGTGCCACTGAACAACTGAGGGTCAAGGCCATCACGGAGGCCAGGGCGATCATCCAGAGGTAGTCCTGGGAGCGAACGAAACGTCCACAGGTCCTGGGATTTTTTGGGCCAAATGTTTTTTTTGGGAGGGGGGACGTGGGATTTGTTGCTACTCGATTTCTGAGGCAGAGAAAACGGGGGGACAAGGTGGGGATTTTTTTGAGTGGAGCAAAAAGGCGGACGCAGGTGGGATCTAAGGAAAAAGAACGTCGTTATGGACAGGTTAAGAACAAAGGTGGTGGGACTTTTTGATACTTTGTTGAGTAGTCCTCGGATCTTGGGAGCATGCAAATACTCAATGTTTGAGTGGGATCGGATCTAACGAAAACGAACGGTGGTGACGCGGTGGGGACTTTTTGATACTCACTGTTGGAGACCTGGTGTCAATTGCGCTTGCAAAGAAAAACTCTGGACAAAGCTCTGGACAAAGCACAGCATAGGAATGGCCAGCCCCCCATCTCAAGTGCCAACTTTTGAAAAGAGCGGCCCTGTTCAAACCCTCCAACCCCTCGCAGTGCCAAGGTCGGCGAAGCAAAGCGGCTGTGGCGTAGGTGGGCTCTGTGGAAAAGCTGTCTCCGGAAGGGTCCACGAAGACCATCCTCGGGCCAAGGGTGGGGAAATGTGGCTCCACCAGGAGGTTTCTGAAAAACCATACTGTGGATGGTTGCGAAATCCATCCAACGCACCACCTCAGAGACCCTGGTTTCGGATGATTCCCTCTGTAAATACCAACAACACATTTGGTTTCAACCATGGTTTCCAACTGGTGTGAAATGGATTCTGTCCATCCACGGTATGGGTGTGAATCTTCAAAATAGAACCTAATAGAACATGCCGAGTGGAGGCAGCCGGTGTCTTTCTCTAAGCGCCCCTTGGTACCTTCAAGGGAGGAAATTTGACCCGGGTGTTCGGCACAATGATTGAAACCGAACCCGGTGAGTCATTTAGCAGCATGGCTGGCAACCAAGGAACCACTCTGTAGAATCCACATGGAACATGTTTGGTTGCCGACTAGTGGTAACTGGGAGAGACCAAAGACGACCTTGGCTTGTTTCAAAGGAAAATCGCCATTAGCAAGAAAGTCAGAGAACCTAAACTCCATCCCCCGGAAAGGGTTCGAAAGGGTTCTGAAGGAACCTTCTGATTGAAGGGACTCTTCCGAGAACCTTCTGAAAAGTCTCGGGATCCTAATATGAATCAAACACAGGTGTGTCTTCTTGGGGGTTGCATGCGTAGGGTTGTTAAACAAATCACACCAAAGGACAACCCACAATTTTCGGCTCGAGTTGCGGGTTTGGGACGAAGCTAGGCAAGAACTAACTGACGAGCTGCAATGAAACCAGCTCTGGAATATCTCGCCCTTTCCCGGCAGGTGAGTTTTCAATTGCAAGAGATTCCTCTGCCCTGGAAATCCATGACTGTTTTTTAAACGTCCCTTGCACTTCGCCTGATTTGTTGAAGCTGAAACCTGCTTTTTGCGCCTGCAATGAGCCGTGGCGTGGTATTTGATGGATTACTCATGTTGTTGCCACCTTTAGATTCTACAAAGCCAGTTCCACCCCAACATGTCTTGACACACCAATTTTGGTGTGAATATAGCGGTCCGTAATCTACGACAAAGCAGGGTGAAATCACCGTGAAAATACCGGGAAATTGGCCTGAAAGCTTGTTTTGTAGCGTGAAAGCACGTTTGCTGCCATTAATTTTTACACCGGTGAATCTATGTGTTGCAGCCTGTCCTTTGGTAATCCGTCCGCTTGTTTTGTTGGAATAGGTCAAGTCTTTGCACACTTTGGTCCTGAGCACGTGCGGCGCCCGAATTGTTCAATGATATCAGCTGAGCTTGGACAAACATACTCGCCTTTCACAGAAAACACGCACAAGAAACCGCCTTTGGACACCGGGGTCTGGAATTGTGGACATCATTGAGGGGTTCCCGGGTTCCCTGCTCAAATTCGGAGCCATCCATGTGTCTGCGTTGTTTAAGCAGCAGTTGGCAGTGCAGTCCTTGCGCCTGGGGTTTGAAGCCCCTGAGCGCCTGGCAGGCCCCTGCAGAAAATCCTACCCGCCGCGACGTTCAGCCAGGCGTCAGGAAAGAGACGTGTGTGGACAGCGCAAAGATCCGAGGGTTCGCCGCGAACGGCAAAGACAAGCCTCAGATCTGCCGGCATCTCACTGGCTCGGAAGCTATGAGAAGGGCCATGAGGCCATGATACGGATTTGAGGGGCAAAATAAATAGTAGTGCCCATATGGACATTGACGGTGGCTCCTGTGAGTGTGGGTTGGTCCGTGGGAGTCTGCTGGCAGTAATGCACTTCGGTGCACATCACCAGGCGAAATGGATGCATACTTGCATAGATACTCTCTGCATACCTATATGCCCCCACTTGGTGAGTAGGTGAAACTCCTGGATAGAAATGGAGCAACCGAGCTTGGAGAACATGAAGACGGTCAAGCATTTCCCGCCGAAACGAAACCCCTCCCAAAGCCAGGCGCAAAAGATGACGAACAGCACAAAGTCTATGGACACGGCGAAGAATGACAGGAATCCTCTCGCGGAAACCTGGCGCGTGTGGAATGCCGCATGCTGCGAAGCAATGTCTGATTCAACTTGCGGTCTGTGAAGTCGAGTGGCACCCATTTGGATGACCAGCCCAGTTGGTAAGTAGCTAATGACCCAATTTAGTAAGTCCCCGCGTGAATGACGAGTAAAGAAAGTGGGGCTCATGTAGAAGGGCTGGATGCTCACTTTAAAACACTTCGGCTTCACACACTACGAGCCCGGGGCCCCTCCAAAGGAATATGTTTGTGGGATGCTGGCTGCCAGTAATCTGAGGATGGGGTGAAAAAGAAGAGTAGAGGTATGCCAGAAGGACGCTCCAAGCATTTGTGGAGGTCCAAGCCAGATTTTGGATACACCCACAAAACCATTCAAACTCAGGACACACGTGCCGGGTCCTTTTCTCTCCCCGTTTTGGAGGGACCAACCACCCTGCCTTGAGTCCAACCCAACCAACCCCAAAACAAGATCCCCGCATTTTTCTGGTGGCCCCCCCAAAAAAAAGAATGAAAAAAGAAGCAACGGGCCTGATCGAGCCAAACGTTCAGGAAGCAATGGGCTGATTCGCTCGCCAGGCGCTGCACCCCGTTGTTGCACAGCGGCAGCCACTTGGACAAAGTTACCTCCAGCCGAACGCGTGGCACGTAGCTGGGACAGGGTTGATGGGTCGGTTTGGTGCATGGGTCAGTTTCCCTGGGTATGTTTGCCTTGTGGTTTCACAAAGAGAGGTTTCTTGGGGTATGGTTTCAAAAAAGAGAAGGCCCACACCCCACTTGTAGAAAGGGGGATCCCATCGAAAGTTGACGGTGCCATCAGGAAGTTGTTGTTTGCAACCCGCCATCTGTTCTACGCGTTGCAAGCATCCCAAAAAAAAACATGAAAAAGGACACTCTTCAACCAACGATGCCAAGAAGGACACGACTAGGCCCGATGGTGCCACTTTTTATATACACACACATAGGTGCTTCTTGGGTTGGGTTCTCTGTACTTTTCCCTTGAGCATCACTCCAAGCCGACACTCAAATTAGCAGCCTTTCCACTGGATTGTTAAACAAATGCAGTGCTATTCAGGAATATCACTTTAGCTAGCTGATTTGGATGACTTTGGTGAATCATGGATGTATCTTGGGAGAACCCTGTTCATCCGTTGCTCTGGGGCAACCTTTCGGTACTGCCCCTTTTGGATCCTTTTGGGGTGCTTCGGCTCTGCCTTGCTCCGGCCGGACCCTGCTTTTGCTTGCCCAAGCTCGGCGCGTTGTTGGACCTCCTTCTTTTCAATCTCTTTCGGCCGGACAAAAAAAAAGAGGCCCCGCTCCTGGTTCCCGTCCGGATCCGTGACGTTGAAGCTGTGCGCATAGGCGCCCCCACCCAGCAAGAAGCCGAGCCCGCGGTTCAGGAACATCGCGTTCCTCAGGCCCGACATCCGTGGAGAGTTGGAGCAGCACTGTTCTAAGCTGCCGCCCTTCTTGGTCGACGTTGGAAGGGGAGCAAAAATTTTGAACTTCAGCAGGCAAGTGGTTGGATTCCCCACTAAACCACCATAAGCAAGAATGTTAAATATTTCCCAAGAACAACCATGATATGATGTTGACATTCTTGCCGGTTCCGCAAACCCGTCCGCGCCCTTGTTCCAAAATGCTTCCGTGGGCTTCCGCGAGGCTCGTTGTGGCTTCCGCGGGTGTGCGGGCGTGCCTGTGCCGAACGTGGTCCAAATGGTTTGACAGAACAACGAACCAACGAACCAACGAACCAACCAACCAACCAACCAACCAACCAACCAACCAACCAACCAACCAACCAACCAACCAACCAACCAACCAACCAACCAACCAACCCAACCAGATGGCCTGGGCCGAGAACTTCCGTCGTGGGCCTCCCGCCGAAAGTCAGACAGAAAGCAAATTGCAGCAAGTCGTCTTTCTACAGGGGTCTGTGCAATTCCATGTTAGTCGGTCCGGGGGTAGTCTTCTTAGTCTTTCTGCGGAGCTTCCAACGGAGGAGACTGCTTGAACACCTTGCGTGGGCTTCCGAACGTGGGCTCTGGGACAGCTTTTTCAGAATCATGTCGGCTCCTTGACTAAGCATGGCTGAGGTAATTTGGAAGGCCTTCGCGGGGAAAGGGAAAACGGCCACTCACCACGCTTCCAGCCTTGTACATTGCTCAGTCGCCACCGTTGGCCCGAAGCTAGAAGCAAAACTGGAAGCGTTTCGGCTTACGGCGATTCAAAATTTGTTGGGTCCCAACACGCCAATCAAAAATGGCAAAAGCGTGGAGTCCACGAGTCACGATGAACATGTGGCATCACATGGAACACAAACGCAATATGTGTAGTACATATGCGTATGCATATTTGTATTGTAAAAATACAGCACACCAAAAAACAAATACAACGTGAAACATGTGTTTCTCTGCGTCTTTGTTTTCACCGTTTTGAAAACGAGAGCGAAACCACACCGATTGCTCCAAGGGGCAGCCAGGCCAAGAAAGTGCCCGCAAAGCCTTGGAGCGTGAGCTGCACCGTGCTGCCCAGGTCCACGCTCACCGAGAAGATGAATCTGGTGGGGTTTGCAGCTGAAAAAAAAACGCACGCAACTTGGTTACTGCTGACCCCCCTGCAAAAAGTTGATCACTTTTGGGGGGGTTAGTGGGAAACCCAACTTGATTTCAACCAAAACGTTACAGTCTAAAGATCCGTTACCCAATAGCAGTCAAGGCAACTCTAGGGTTTGATTCCTTTTCCATTCGTTTCAACCATCCTTCTTTCCAAAAACCAGATC
This sequence comes from Effrenium voratum, assembly GCA_963377175.1. Lineage (NCBI taxonomy): Eukaryota > Dinophyceae > Suessiales > Symbiodiniaceae > Effrenium > Effrenium voratum. The sequence goes on along the minus strand of CAUJNA010003394.1, from coordinate 1,503,380 downwards.
CGTTTCCCATGGGTTTCCGGAGGTTTGCTAGAAAGATTCGGATCCCTGGAAAGAATGGGGAAGGTATGCCTAGAACAACACCTGTGTCATATTCAAACCCGGTATTAACACGGGTCGATCCCTGGAACCACGCTGCAAGAATTTTCAGACAGCGGCCATTTATGGTTGAGATTGTCCCTTACTACTTTTCATCAGCCCGGATTGTGATTGTGGCTCACCTGGGGCTGACCATGTGATGGGTCAAAACTTAACCAGAGGACCGCAGGTTTTAGTCTTTGGCTCCATTTAGGGCTCAGTTTGGGTTACCCTATTTTTGACCAACAGCCATCCGCTGACCATTCTTACTACCTCGGATGGACGGAATTCATTTTCGGTTGAAACCACAACGCAGGTTCGTATTTACAGGGGGGAATCATCCTTCTGGGGTTTATTGGGTGGTGCAGGAATTCATCCATCCACATGGCGCTTCACCAGAGCAGAACGTTTGCAAAATAAGCCTGTAAATACGAGGGCTTGGCGCAGGTCCTGTAGAATGCTTGCTTCTTAGTTCGGGTTGACCATTTTTCCCCAACAGCTGAGAGCTTTGGGGTCTCAGCCCCGATAGGCTCCGGGGTGGTCCGGAGGTAAGGTTCCACGAGGGCTCCACGAGGTTCTGCGAGGGCTGCGGTGCGAGCACTAAAAACTGTTGGGGATATCACCTGAGCTTATTTTTAGTAGGAACCTCACCACTAAAAAAAACACAATGAAACCACTGTTCTTGCAAGGTTCCTGGCATATGCCCGAAACACCAACTACTTCACAAGGAGACGCTCCAAATCAGCCCATATGAATCCTTTCAGGGACCCTGTCTTGGGGTGGATTCCGGCAAATAGGGTGTGGGCATTATAAGGACCCCGGCAGTTGGTTTAGGGTTGGCTCAGAGTGGTTGGTCCCTCCTAAAAGTGCACATATATATATATATACATATATAAGAGTTGACACCTTCAACTAGAAGAGAGCAAAGGTAGGCCCTGGGGGGGAGGGGTGACCATACAGCTACACGGCTACACACGTGTGAGCAACCAAGCCCCAAGTACCTTCAGGTTGGGGTGAATTGTGTTCCATGTGTCTCTTCCAACCACAAAGGGTGTTCCATGTGTTGCGAGATGTCGGTCAACTCAATTCAAAAAGAAACCACACATGATCGGGGAAAAAAAAAACAAAAAACAAAAACAAAACGTGAATCTGTTTTAGTTGGCCTTGCGCGTGTCGGTCAGTGGGTTTCACGGCCCCTCTTAATTGGCTTCAAAACAGGTACTTTGGCAACGTAGCAATTGTTGCAACGGGGCCCCTCTTGGTTGGCTTCAAACCAGGTACCTTCGCAACGTAGCAACTTTTGCAACGGGGCCCCTCTTGGTTGGCTTCAAACCAGGTACCTTCGAACGTGGCAACAATTGCAACGGGGCCCCTCTTGGTTGGCTTCAAACCAGCTACCTTCGCAACGTAGCAACTGTTGCAACGGGGCCCCTCTTGCTTGGCTTCAAACCAGGAACCTTCGCAACGTCCCCTCTTGGTTGGCTTCAACCCAGGTACCTTCGCAACGTAGCCACTGTTGCAACGAGGCCCCTCTTGGTTGGCTTCACACCGTACCTTCGCAACGTAGGAACTATTGCAACGCTGTTCCTTTTTTTCTCTACTTGGGATGACTCCTGACTCTGGTCCATCTGATGCTTGGCCTTCACATCATGTAGCAAAAATAAAGGCGTGGGTGCGAAAGGGAAAGCAAGTAGTTCCTGCCCACCAGTGCACCAATATGGAAGCCTCCAAAGGCTCCCTCTAAAAGTCTTGGAACAGTGTGTTCCAGGACCTGCCTTCCGTCAGGTTCCGTGAGTGGATGGGAGGGATTCTCAAGTAAACCAACTCCAAACAGCCCTAAACCGTTGCCCTGAAGTCTGGCCTCAGTACCATTCTCCAAGGACCATCCCCCCTACCTTGAAGGGGAAGGCCCCAATTCCATTTATCTAGCCTTCCCCATCAAAGGGACAATGGAACCACAAATGGAGATCTCCAGTCACCAAAACCCTCCCCCACTTCCATTGTTGAGGTGGGGATATTCCCCGAACGATCAAACCCCATGGCTTCCCAGCTTGGCCCTTTTGCGGCTTCGGACCCTGAAGGCCCCCCCGCCCCCCCCCCACCCCGCCCCCCCATCAAGCCGAGCATCTGCAGCAGCATGGTGCCCCAAAGGTTCAGGAACGCACTCGGCTTCGCCTCGCGTCGGATCACTTCTCAGCGGGATACGGGGTAGGTACGTGGCTTTCCCTTTTACCCAAACTGAGCAACCCCCCCGGCAAAAGGCATTCCTGGATGTAGATCCCCGAAAAAGGCCCTATATACATTGGCTTGACTTGGATTGCTACCCAAAACAGGCTGGTCTTTTGCCACATTTCTGGCCAGTCTAGCATACATACTGCCTACACTTGCTATAGTGTCACACGTAAGGTCCTCATTTTTGCCGTGTCCCTCAACAATTGCTTCAAGGCAGCCCTTCTCTTGCGACAGCAAACGCTTGGGTTGCTGTCAACAGCTTCGGCAGCTTCATCTGCCCCTGTTAAAAATCGATAGGCCCAAATGTCGCAAGGCTCTTGACGGCTCTCTTCAAAACATGTTGCGAGTGTGTTGTAAGTTGCTAGAGGCAACAAAACATCTTTCAACATGAGATTCAGGCTCCTACCAACAAGAGCATCCTAGAGATGCTTGCCATCTCTCAAAAGCTACCGTCAGCAGGACGGCAAAATTACAATAACCGGGCAACATGTCAGGCAAATCACGCGTGAGTTCGAATGTCTGCTCTTAACAAGGCTGAAGCCAACTTTCCGTGGCCGTCTCGGGTGTGGTGTTCCAGCGGTGGCTTCTCAAGCAAACTGTGCCAAGGAATGTTACATGCAGCGGCTATGAAAGCGAGATCCTACCGTGGGGTCGATTCTGCGACTTTTCCAGACGGCGAAGAATTGCACCCAAAGTTGGACAAACGAACTTCCGCGGGGATACGGAGGGAGCGGGGATATGGGCGGATTCACTTGGCGCCATTTCCCATATCTAACTTAGTCAAGGTGCATTTAGGGGGAATTTTCCAGTATCCCTGGCTCCCCCCTGTATCCCTAGTTGGTTTCCCGGACAAAGTGCCCCATGGCCGAGTGGCTGGCGCGCAATGAAGGCCTGTGAAGGACCAGGACACCCGGCAGACAGCTTCCGGCCTGGCCTGCTCGATGCCGCAGTGGTAGACATCCAAACCTGAGGGGCCTTCATAGCTCCAAGCTTAGGCCATGCCGTGTTCAACGACAAAAAAAACCACTTCTTATGGATTGATCCTTGTCTCGGCACATCCAAGGAATACTTGGTTGACGTTGGAAGGGGAGAACAACAAATAGATTTCAGCAGTTAAGTGGGGATTTCAGTTAAGTGGATTTGGATTTCAAGCACTAAACCACAACAAGCAAAAATGGGGAAACTGTTTCCCAACAACAACCATGAATTGCCCTCCGAGGTTCATGAGCCGCCCTTCGGGGCTTCGGGGCTTCACTGCATCTGGCAGACCCTTCAACTCCGAACCCAGGATTCGATGATCTTCTGTCATTCTCTGAGCAAAGCAACTGTTCATCTCTACTCTTGCAGACCCCCAGTAACAATGAACAGAGCCAAAAAACTAAAAAAGCAAAACACATGCCAAGAACAGTGAAGTGTTCAATAAATTGGTCATTGCGTATTGCAAAAGAACAGTTGAATACAGATACTGTTCAATAATTCAGTGACAAACTGACAGAAGAAAATAATAAATAAAATCAGCAAATGACAAGATTAGGATCATTGAATCCATGAACCTGTCATTCAATGATCTTCTTTCAACCATCTATCATTATTCGAATAAAGAGCCTTAAATGCTAGATGTTGCCACACACCGACCAGGCACGAAATCAAAAGTTCACTGTTCCAACTACTCGTCCAGCCCGTAATCACCCTACCAAAAGGGTGATGCTTGTTTTTCAAAGGAAAGGGAAAGATGCAGGAAACCACCGTTTACTCACCAAAAGGGTGATGTGTTTTTTTTTCAAAAGGGAAAGATGCAGGAAACCACCGTTTGACAGCCGCGAGGCCGCGGCACCACTCATGGTTCAGGTACCCCGCCCAGGGCCAAATGAGGATCGGCAGCGAGAGGATCACCGTCCACGTGGCCACAAGGATGCTGATTTGCACGTCACCTCTGACCAGAGGCTCCAATTCGATTGATTTAGGGCCTTCAAATAACCGCCGTTGCCGGGCCGGGCACAACAACCCTGGGACTGCTTGTCAGCCCAGAGGCTCCCGATGTCTTGGGGCCTTCAAATCACCTAGTTTTGAGACCTCTAACCACCAATTCCCGGGGTGTCTAATGGAGGGGTCGGGTCTTCCATTGGAAGCCCCAGGAGCCTCTGGGTAGTGAAAAGCTTTCCATGGTGTTAAAAAAGGCGTGTCATGACTGTTTCCGTTTGAAAAACAATGCTGAGACCTTACCAAACCAAAAAAAACGGACAAGTCCCATTCTCCTTTACGAAAAAAGAAAAAACCAAAAAAAACAAACGAACCAGGCAAGAAAGGAATACATAAATACAACCATCGGATGGAAGCAGGCAACAAAGGAAGACATAAAGCAGCACCCATAAGCTTCAGCAGTGAGTCACGGATAAAGCTGCGCTTCGCTCGGTGGGAGTGCAGTTTGGCACGGGAATGCACCACGAAGTCTTCGATGGCCGATCTCGGAGTCACCTCAGTCGGATGGCTTCATTCCAACTCACCAGTGGCTTGGTCGTCAGCCGAAAGAATCCTCGGTTGCTTCCGGCTCCCCTGCTAAAAGTGACTAACTTTTAACTAGTGGTTGGATCAAGGACCCACTAGTTGGCCAAAAGTTAAAGTCCGAACATCTTTTGGCAAAATGGACCAAAGAGAAGCTTCAAGTCCAGGAACCCAGGGCGGAATTGCCAAGGTCCAGCTCTGGGTTTCGGGATTCTTTCGGTTTTCCGGGAAACCGGCGAAGTGCCAGCAAGGCAAGGGCTTTTCTTTCTTCTGCCCAGCGCCAAGATTTATGAAGGTAAACCCTGAACGGGTCAAACTAAAAGTGTGTACAGAACAGTAGCCGCGCCTATTGCTCTCTGGCTAAGGCGTACCAAGCGTCGGTAAGCCTCACTTAGGCTTACCAGCATTTGCTTGCCAGCATTTTTGGGGCCACTGCCATGTCTTTTTTTTGAGACGGTGAAGGCTGGGCACGGTCCACCCAAACCAGCCCCCCCCGTTGAGGTTTCGTCTGCTCGGAGCCTCCCCGGCTTCCTCATCCGGGGCCCTCAGCGGCGCCCGCGGGCTGATCTCGAAGTTCGCCATGGCTCCAATGCGAATCCGGACGGGAGCCGTGCCGAGGGACCCGGGCCAGTCGCAAACTCTTCCCTTTGTTGGACTCCTTTGGGGGAAACCAACCAGGATTTGGGACGCCCCAAAAAAGCTCCGGAAGAAGGTCACTAAAAAAGATGCCAGGTAACCTGACCCACCCACTCTTTAAGACCAAGTGGGGCAAGTTGTGGGCCATGCTGCCTCTTTGCTGCCAATCACCGTTGGAGCATCTTTGAATATATATATATATATATATTTGAAGTGAACCATTGCCGCCTGATTTCATTCCCCAAAATATGTAAGTACATGATCGGGGTTGTCTTGGCATGTAGCCCTCTCCCCTATCGCCAGGCGCGGCCAGGGCCAGGTGCCGGAACCAGCGGCTGCGGAAGCTCTCGAGACCCTAACAGATCCAATGACCATCCCCAGCGCCCTCAAGCAAATATTCACGCCTTGCAGCAAACTCCACCCATAAGAACGACCATCCATACATCCGCAAGAAATGCTCTACCCCCAATTGCCCACCAATTGCCCCTGGCAAAAAAGTGGCGAAAAGGAGCCAAATCCAAAGAACCAAAAAACATGAGCGCAAACTTCGCCCGAGCTCGCGCCGCGGGCGCCCACCACCGCCCTTTTTGACGCACTGGCGCCGGCTAGGTGAGCTCTTGTGGCAGGTCCTCCGGGCTCACGAAGAAGTACTCCGTGGACTCTGTGTTGTACCAGCACGGGTGCCTGGACACGGGACATGAAGGGCTTCCATGGCTTGGAGTAACTCGTCGCACTGTTGTCATTGGCGTCCTTGTTCATTTTCTGAAGGGGGCTGCCCCTCCCAACCCCGCGCTTCGCTTGGCTTTGTGATTGTGATCCTGGTTTGTCGTCGCGCAATTTCTGCATTATATAGTGTGCTGATTTGTTTTGATTTGGGGGGGGGGGCTGCGCCCCCCAACCCCTTGCTTCTTTATAGGCCCGTTGTCCGGCGTTGTAATTGTTTGTAATCGCGCGCCTTCTCCAGCCAACCCGTCAATCCCAAAAAGGGTTTCAGTTCTTTCGCGCCGAAAGCGGCGGATGGGGGCAACCGTCGGCCGGTTCCAAGTGCCACTGGGCGTCTCCAGCTCCTCCACCTCCCCTGCGCCGATAAACATCCACGGGTCCTCGGAGGAAGGCAGCGAAGGGTCGTAGAAGCAAGGAACACCAAATAATACACATATTTCTTATAGGTCCCTCTGGGTCGAGTAAGGCTTTGAGACGGGTCGAGTAAGGCTTTGGGAGCCTGATCTTGTTGGCTTGAATCCAACATGTTAAACTTGCACATGCAGTGACAAGCACCAAATCTAGCACCTGGACTCGACTACCCAGTTCCAAAAGGAGCAAGCCAAACAGGGACAAGGGGGGGAGAGCGTGCCCCTCAGTGGGGTTCATCGCTAGAAAGAAAGCGCCCTGGTTGACAGCAAAGGAGACCATGACCCAAAAGAAGTATTGAGGATTTGCCTTCAACCAAGGTCTGAACCGAGAACACGCCACCCTGTTTTTTGTGGGAGAAGGGAATGGAACGGCCGTTCCCCGTGAAAGGACACCTCCCTATCAGCACACAAGAAAAATAGCCATCCTGCGAGCCATTTGTCGTACAAAACGATCAAGGCCAACGATTCCAAACCCTGCCATCAGCCTCGCTGCCCCTTCATCCTGCCCATCTCCCCCCTTTGAAGGCAGGCACCAAACGGCACGAAGGCCGAACTGAAACGCACATCAGGGCTCGCGTCAACTTCCCCGTTCAGGGCCGGGTCGGCCATTTTGCTGGGTCCCGAGCGCGCCAAAAAAAGGTAGTTGAAGGGCCCGGAATCCGCTGATCCAAGGCATGCTACAAGCGCCTAAACAAGTAGCATGGGCTTTTGGAGGTGCTTTCAAGTCAAGTATTCTCATGCGAGCAACATGTTAGCAATCACTTCGTCCCTCATTAAAAAAAATGGACCAGGGTGACAAAGCAGTCCCTGGTTGCGGATGAGTAAAGGAAATGGCCAAATCAGAATGAGGAAATTGCAAAAACAGCAACATTGAACGAACTGTCGACATGTTCGCATTGTCATCAGCATTTCAAAGCACCGCACAACCGCATTCCATTGATTTACTCAGAAGAAAGCCATGGGCAAAAACAACAAGGCACAGGATCCTTTATTGAGTTTCTCGAGTTTTGAATTTGACTTGCAACAAACACCTGGGGCCAAAACGCACCTTTTGATCGAACGAGTTTCAAGTGTTGAGCTATGTTCAAGAAAAATCACTCAAAAGCTGAAAGACATTGGATGGACTCCACCGAAAACCACCCGGGGCCAACTCCGCCACCGCCCTCCAGAAGCGTCCGGCGCCAGCTCCGCGAAGCCTTCCTCCGTGCCCTCGCGCAAGGCCCACCACCCGAAGAGGCCCTCCTTGAGCTCCAGCCTCGCGTCTCACGTTTTTTCGCGCGCGGCTGGTGACCGGAAACGGGGAGATGGATACATAGAGAGATGTATTCCAGATATTATTTCTGTATGCGGAGATATACATGCATGTGTAAATATAGGTATATATGTATACATGATAATATGTATACCTAGGACCTCCGTTGCGTGTGCAATATGTTTCCCGTAAATTACTGCTTCTCCGCTTCTGCGAGCGCTTTTTAAATTTGCGAGCACTTTTTGTTCCAATTATGGAATCTGGACAACTCTGCAAATTCTGCTCTCATGAGTGTTTCGAGCAAAAGCTGATTTTGCCGGCCGGTCAAAAAGCGGATTTTCCCGGTCAAATGACGGATTCTCCTGCCTTTGAACACGCTGCCCGCTACAGGAAAACTAGGGACTAGGGAAGGGAGCAAGGCTTCCAAAAGGCACTCTTGAATCGAAACGGCAGGTGTGAACTGAAACGGCGCACATGTGTGCTTCGTCAGAAGCGGCGAAGTTTTACACATTGGATGCTCTGGGTTGTAATATTATGCGTACATCTCTCTCTGTGTACTATCCTTGCGAATTCCAATGTAACAGTGCATGCATCGTCTACTCTTAATGAACTAGGCTGGAATTAGGACCCCAACAAAACAATATATTTTTGCCTGGTTAGTGGAAAAAAAGGGGACCCCCAAAAAAGCAAAAAAGGAAAAAGGGGAGCTAATTCTGGGGAAGTGAAAACATGGGTTTAGGACCCTTTGCAGGGAATGTGTTTGGAGCTTGCCCAAGCCATTTCGACCTGTCTTGCCGACCCCAATTCAACCTGAACCTGCAGAATCTCTCTCAAATGGGACGCCTATCAATCCAAAATTCCTCCAAAACCCTCATAGGAAAGTCACAGAACGCCAAACCCATCGGAGTAGGGAAATACATGCGAGGCTTTTGCTTGAGGCTACCCTTCTTGGGATTGTAGTAGCCGGAACTTAGGGAATCTGCACATTTAGAGGTTCCACATTGTGGCATTTGAAGATTCGCCGATTTGGGAGGGCCATTCCAGTTTTGCTTTCCAAAGCGTCTTGCTTTGGAAACAAAAGGAGAGCTGAGGGCCCTGGTTTTTGTTCTTGCTGCTGCTTGTGATTTTCTTGGACTTGTCCAGCAGCGGGTGGATGCTTAAATTGCAGGTGGCAGCGGCCCAAGCCTACCACAATATCCAATGTCTTCAGCCCAACATGAGGTACCATTCCCAACAAAAAACAGTGACCCACTGCTTCCATGCCTGAGGTTTGAGCTTTTCGCGCTGACCAAGCCGCAACTCAGAAACACGTGAGGCTTGGGAGGCCAGGTGGCAAGGAGCTTCAACTTCACTAGGTCCTCCAGTAGAGAGGTTCGAATAAGGGTACCCGATTTTTTTCTGTAGTCTATTTAAGTCGGGGAACCCTCCCCCAAAAAAGAAACAGGAGAGAAGGGCACTACTGGAGGACCTGGTTGAAGTACTTCTCGATCCCTCGGTCCCCAACTTGACAGCCGGTTGGACCCCGCCGCTCTCAATGGGATGGGTGAGATTCGACGGGCAAGAACCAAGCCCTAGGAGCCCCTGGCCTTGAACCTCCAAAGGCCTATGACGTATTGGGCTAGGGAAGGGTCGAAAAAACAATTTCATATGGCCTTGCACAAAAACAAGGCAACCGTTAGAGGGTGGGACGGGGACCACGATAGAGGTGGGACAAGCTATGCCGGTGGTTGATTCACGCGGCTTTGTCGTCAGGCTGGATGGCTGGGACCCTTGGTAAAGGGAAACCGACGGAAACCGTTGGCGATGCTTTTAACACACACACACACACACACACGCACATGTGGTTTGGTACTGGCCTTCAGGCTGGGAGCGGTTCCAGGAAATATCCCGCCTCTAAACATGACACCTTCAATAGACCCTTCCCAACAAGGCGTTTGTAACCCAACATTGGGGCGCATAGGCTGATCTGGCTAAAAGAAATGACATTTTGACATTACGCCACGATGAGAAAAACTCCTGGCAACAGAAGCAGCATCTGGAAACTGAAAGACTGAAACATTCCAAGCAGCCTTTTCCCAAGTCTCAAAATCAGGGCTGTGGGGAATGACCACTTCTGCGATACAACAGAAAGGGCTTCCCAAAGACTATTTTGTTCATATAAAGGGGGATTCCCTTGTATCACAGACGTGGGGAGAAACCCCTTGATCCCACAACCCTGCTCAAAATGGACACCCCAATCCCCTGAAGGGAGTAAAATTCTGAGCCCGCCTGGACCACTCCACCCCGAGGCTGGAGAAATTCTTCGCCGCTTCCTCCTTGCCCGCCCAAAAGGTCGAGGGACGGCTCAGGCGATTGCCCTAACGGTGGGTTTAGTCCTCCAGTAGAGTGGTTCGAACAAGGGTACCAACTTTTTTTCTGTAGTCTATTTTAGTGGGGGAACCCTCCCCCAAAAAGAAACGGTAAAAGGGCTCTACTGGAAGACCTAGACTTTCAGTTCGAGACGTTCATTTCTAAGGGAGCCAGCTCGAGGTCGTGGGGTTGGTCCACTTTTGCGCAACTTTCTTCCTGGGCAAAAAACCCGGGGAAGCAGGCAATCAAGTTCCTTTCAGCGGGTGCGAAACACTGGTTCAGCAGACCTGAAACCAAAACCTCGTTCACACAGGGCCTGCTCTCTTGTCTTTGAAAGGAACAACACCGTTTGCCCTTTGGTCCAGAAACACATCTTTACTTGAGAACAAGCCTGAGCAACTGTTCCCGCGTTTTTGCACGTTCAAATGAACTTGTAAGCCCGGATGAGCTTTGGTGCACGCTCGGGAATCCATCCCCACAAAGCCCCACTTGGGTTGCTGACACGCCTTAGCTAAGTCCATTGCCCAACCCCAAAACGGAACCTCTTTGCCGATGTCGAAGTACTGCGGGCTGCCTGGCACAAAATTCGCAAGTGAGGATTTCCGATGGGGCATTCCGCATGATGGCATCATCATAAGAAGGCCCCCTGTCGACTTCCATGATTACTAGAAAAGGGGACAAGGCACACCAACATGAAACCAAGGATTCTAAGGATGAAACCTTCGTCATGGGAGAGGTCGCCAGCCCCCGTTGTGAGGTCGCCATACATGGTGCGAACGGAAACACCAAAACACCAGGCGCATCATTGATAACTTTTTCACTAACCCGGCCCTTCACAGGGTGTCCCTCTTCTCAAGCCAGGAGTCTGGCCAAAAATGCGCGCTCTCACTACCAGCATTTACCCATGGCAATTTCCAGGTGCAGTAGCTTAACATGCGGTCAGGGTCCAGGCAACTTTCTGCTGGCGCATGGCTCGCGGCGCAAATCCATCAACGACTTCCACGTGAGAGACGCCAAGCAAAACGCCACTCTGGCAATTGGACTCGTTTAGGCCGGTGGACCTGGCCTTCCGGAGGTGCGCGCCTAGCATAAGCTGGTCCTTTTGGACTGCCATTCATAGGAGACCAATTTGAGCAGCAAGGGGGGCTACCAATGGTCGAGGTACTGGTCCCAATCGCAAAGCTGTTAGGTTGAAGAAACCTTCAACATCTTTGGCCAACCTCACGGAAACAAATGCTCAAAGCAGCAATGCCGTGCTGCTCTTTGATGCCACACGGCGCATCGGGACTTCCAGCCTTGTGCCAAAGCAGGTGGCCTATTTTTATACCAGAAGGATGATCCCTACCCTCAGGGGGCGGGACCCGGGTGGGTCAACCCAATCCCAGTCTAGTCTCCCCTTAAGGAAATGGAACCATAAATTGAATTCCAGGGGTCAACCCCCTCCCCCAATTCCATATTGGGGGTGGGGATCCAGAAGGGGAACCCTACATCCAAACAGGCTCTTAGCCATCACACACCACCTTCTCCCCGCGCTAGGCACTGCGTAGCCTCCGCCCATCTTGTTCTTCTTGCCGCTCGGGTTCGCCACGAAAGGCACATCCTGACAAAGGGACGGCTGGCTCACTGGCCTCCTTCTTCAAGCGGTGGCTCTTGTTCTGGCCCAGCGCATCCCCCCCGACCCCGGACATGGTTCATTGATGCGCATGGAGAACTAGAAAAGCAAAGAGCCGTCCGTGTCTGCGATGGTAGAAGCAAGGAAAGCAAACCACAAATGGCCAGTGGGACAAGCACATGCCCTCCCCACGACAGCTGTGGTGCGCAAGCGCCTTCAGACACAGGATGTTCAAAGGCGTGTAGCAGGTCCAAACCCCGAAAGTGACCAAAGTCCATGAACTCAGAAAGTGAGTCAATGAAAAACCCCACATAAATTCAACCAGAAAGGTGAGATCAAAGTCTCGTTGAGCCATTTTTTAGCAAAGGAGCTGGAAAAGCAATATGGCTGTGGGTCAAAACCAATGGTACCATTTTGGGGGATTCGGTGCACCACCCATTTTAGAACCTATTGTAGTGGGGATGGGATGTTCACTGGGGGTACGATTTGGATTTTGACCCATGGCCATATCTTCACCCGAAAAATCTTCTTGGACCCTCTGCCTCCAGGGTTGGCGGCCCCGGGCTTGGGCGCCGGCCTGCGCAGGTGGCACTTGACCCCCTGCTAGCAGAGTTTGAAACCACTTGGAGGTGTGGTTGTGGTTGTTGTGGTTGTGGTGGTGGTGTTCACCAGCCAGTTGGAAGGGCCTCCATGCTTGACTATGACAAAGCTCCATGTCTTGTGCAAGTTGGAACTAGTGATCTAACATGGCATGCTCAGTCTGTGTGCGTGTAACTCCGCACAAATGGTTGGTCTGACCGTCCCCATCCATCCGCACACTGCGCAGAGCTTCGTCGGGTTGAACCAGCCCCGGAGAGCGGACCAGAACCGGCGAAAGTCGATGCCACCACTTCCCCCTTTCAAAGGGGGTTCGTCGCGGGAATTCTACAGGACATGGCCCCAAAAACACCCTAAATAAGCTGTTTTCCTGTAGAATTTCCTGTAACCTAACCCTTTGACCCTTATGTTGGTATTCCTTGCCAACATAAGGGGAGTCGTGCTATCTACTTTCGCCCTAGTGTCTCCGTATCCGACTGAAAGCCAACCGCCTTGCAAACTTTTATAGGGGTAAGTGTGATCCACCGTGCAGCTCAACGGGTGGCCCGCCATGAGTTCTGAGGCTGATTTTCCCTGCGCTATCCTCAGCCCTACTGATAGCTGTCGGTGTTTTGAAGGCCCCTATTGTGTCTGGTCCTGATATTGTCGGGTATTCAGGTCTTTTGAGCATTCAGCACACAGTTTGTCCCGCTATGCCTTGGCCAGCCAGTTGTGTGCTTCAGGTCTCTCCTGCATTAAGGGGGTTGCAGAGCGCCACTACATGATTCTGCGTGTCAAAAACCACAACGTGCTATAAATATGGCCGTCCACGTGATCTGCCCCAACGCCCGTCGGCACAGGTTGGCCGCAACTGCGCAGGGCGACTTTTGGGACATTGCAGGGCTTAGCTCCAGATACGGTCCCGGAAGCCCAACTTGCAAACACGGCTACGGAAAGTAAACCCTCAAAATCCTAAACCAAAACCTCGGGGTTTTGAGGCCAAACCTAAATTCTAAATCCCTAAACCTAAACCTTTAAACCTTAAACCATCAAAAAAGATCTGAACCCTAAACCTAAACCCTAAGGTCCTGTGGGGCGGAACGCATGGATTGGGGTTATAAACAGCACGCCCGGAAGGAATGAATGGATGATGAATGCCGCCGGTGCCCGTTGGGCAGGTTGGTGATGCAGTGCTTTTCTTGAGTGCACCCCCATCTGGTGACCTATGTTCAATCATGAATTAGAGGTTCCTGCCAAACATCTGACAATACGAAGGGGCAAAGATGGTGGCTAAGAGTCAAGAGCATTGCGGCTATAGCCCCAAAGTTGTTTGCACATGTTTGCACACATCGCAGGACATCTCAGGACTCTTCAGACGAGGCCCATCCTGGACACTGTATCACTTACTCTTGCAGGTCTACAATCTATTCCAGTTTAAATGCATCTCCCGAAGGGGCCTTTGCAAACTCAGCGGCCGAGTGAAGCCAACCCACCCCCGAATGCGAGCACCTCGGTAGCCACGCTCCGGTCGCTTGTGCGCCGCACGGATGTACAGTCGGCCACCTGATTCAAGAGGATGGCGGCTGAGCTGCAGCTGAGCTAAGTGACTCTTCCGCAAAGGCTGCAACTCGACCATTTTGGAGTTCAAAGGGGGCCAAGATGGGCCAAGCATCCACCAACGAGCCTGTAAGAAGATCGGCCTTGCCCTTTCTGGACTTTATTTATGGTCTGGTGCCAAAGCTGGTCGGCGCTGATTTTTGCCAAAGTTAACCTCCTCCAGGCGGTCTTGCCAAACGCTTCATTGGTCGTCACCTCATTTGCCGACACCGAAAAACACATGTCGCTGCCTTCCGTCTTGGTCTCGAAGCGTGGGCGGTCTTTGGAGTAGCTCTCCTGAGGCAGGCTGAGTTTCAGCCTGAGCAAGCGCAAGCGTGCGCTTTGCCCCAAGTTGGCCCCTTGGCAGCACATGGCTTGGCTACGTATCCTTTGCTCAAGCTTGGGGATGACAAACAACATATTAAGTGTCATGGTTGGACTTGTGCCGCGGTTTTCAAACAAACATGTATCATCTTGATTGCTTCATTTGAACGCCCGGCATCCTAATTCCTGCCGACTGGTCTCGACACCTTCGTTGGGAACTAGCCTTGAGAGCGCTACCAACTGGCAGCACACTCAGTTTGGGTTTCTTCAAAAGGGGCTCTCTCTCTCTCTCTTCTCTCTCTCTCTCTCTCTCTCTCTCTCTCTCTCTCTCTCTCTCTCTCTCTCGTACCATTGCAATCCATCCCGCTCAAAAGGATCTACCTTTGAGGCTTTCTTGGAGTTACGGGATCAAACTTGCTTGCTCTTGACCCCTCTGCAAAAGGTTGCTTCAACTTCTGCTGGGTTTAATCTGGAAAACCCACGCACGATTTCCACCAAACAATTAAAAAGGTCTAAAGATCCGCTACCATAGCAATCCTTGGTTGCTGTTGACCCCCCTGCAAAAACAGTTGATCACTTTTTTGGGGGTTGACTGGAAAACCCAACTTGATTTCAACCAAAACATTAAAGTCTAAAGATCCGTTAATCAATAGCAGTCAAGGCAACTCTAGGGTTAGATTCCGTTTCCATTCTTTTCAAGCATCCTTCTTTCCAAAAACCGGATCCGTTTCCCCTGGGTTTCCGGAGGTTTTCTAGAAAGATTCGGATCCGTTGGCTAAGAATGGAATTGGAAGGTACCCCTAGGAGAATACTGCCCACCCGCTCTCTTGGTAGCTTCCATTTGGTTAAGACCCCCGGCAAAATGATAAAATATGTCCAGTAGAGATAAATTCCTTTTAGAGCCAAGGAAACAAATCTTAAGCAAATGGGGAAGGTAGCCCTAGAACAACACCTGTTGCAAACCACCGACATCCACCCACCAAACCGACCGACTGACGGTGATGCGCCGGTGTGGTCCTTCACCACCTGCCGGACGTCCTGGGCGTTGAAACCCAGGAAGTCGTCCAGGGACAGCACCTGGCTGACGTGTTGGATTGGCATCACTCACGTCCGAAAAATATGGATTGGCAAACCAAGAGTCCCTGAACTTTTGATTTACCACCCAGATGCTCCGGGCTTCGGCTTTCAATGGACCCGACCCCTCCATAGGTTGGGCGTCTCAAAACCAGGTATTGAAGGCCCCAAATCAATCGGGAGCCTCTGGGCACTAAAATGGTCCAACCCCAAACAGTGACTAAAGCCCATGAACTCAGAAAATGAGATTTAAAAGATCGATCCATCCGCTTTGGGCGGTTCTTCTTCCGGGTAAATTCGACATGGTGAACTGTTCAGTAGAACTCAGGGCCCAAATCACACCCCTGCCGGGATGGGCGGCCAGTTCCGCAACCGGTTCCGCCTGCGCCAAGTCTGCCCAGCCCTCCTCATCAATAGCCTCATGGCCGCAAGCCTATCAGCAAATAAACTGAAGCCCCAAGATGGTTGGCTTCCTTTCCGCATCCTTTCGTGGACCATATTTGTACGGGGAGCCATGTGCACCAAGCATTTTGAGACTATTGCCCAGTGAGTTGATAGCCATCTGAACAATAGACATATTCCCGTGTGGCTTGCTTGAGGGTACTTCTCACAACTTTGTGCTCTTCAACATGCAGGGTCAAGAAAGACAAATGTGAATTATCTGACAAAAAACAATTGTTTGAAGTGAGCTATCTTCCAAACAGAAACGACATGTCAGTGGCCGTGGGTCAACACCAATGGTACCATTTGGGGGTCGGTGCACCACCCACTTTAGCTCATTTTAGTGGTTGGATTGGGTCCCGTTCACTGGGGCTACGGTCTTGGCTTTTGACCCATGGCCATGTCCGACTCAGCGCAGACTCGAGGCCACGCCCATGCGCCGCAGAAAGGGGTCCTTGTAGCGCAGCCGTTGCGCCAGCATCCGGGACAGCGGCAGCAACCGCGGATCCAAGGCGCCTTAGCTCGGGGCTTCGCCGCCGGCCCGCCGGCCCGCCGGCCCCGCAATGAAGCCCATCCGTGGAAATTGGCAAATGATCCATCCATATCCATCTAGGGTTCTGCGTAACAGAATATTAGCAAATGATCCGTCCCTTTGAAGGGCTTTCCTAGAAAAAACAATCCAGGAAGATTCGCTACTTCGCACCCTCGCCTGGGATCCCCGCAAAGAAACACTCGGGGGTCTTCCATACATGGCCAAGGGGGAAGGCAGCACCTGGGATATCCATCCCAAAGACTTTTGCGACTTTGGGAGTGGGTCCCATTTCGCTGAGTTGGCTTCCAAGCAAAGAGCAAGTGGGTATGGTCCATATGGTGTCTTGTGAACGTTCAAGTGGCCAGGCAGCGGGTTGCCAAGCTGGACCACTGCTTACATTGATGAGACCAGCACAGTACCAGCTGGACTTCACTTGTTGAAGCGAACTGGAAGCAAAGGCTTTACCCTTTGGGACCGCAATCAGGTACGGGCCCAGACCAGTCCTCGAGGAAAGTACGCTTGAACTTGAACAGTTGAGCAGGTATGCATCCATTGGCCCTCAGACATGGTGTCAACATATGTAGTTGATAGGTTCGACACAAGTGGGAATGCACCTGTGTTTAGCCAAGATAATGCCAAGATGCTAGGATTTACGAATTCATATCATGCGGTCGCGGCATGCTATCACATCCGTGCAGGCAGTAGCATGACCTGCCGTGCAGTTGGGAAATCCTCACTTGCCAAACATACCTCGATTCGTTTGTCGGCACGTGCCGGCTTTTGGGAGCATGACTATGGACAAGCACTAGCTGAGCTTAACAAGCCGACTGCCTGCAACCCACCTATGCCAAGAACAAACCTGGCGCAGGATCAACAAGACTGTCTCGAGGGTGGGGGGGGGTGGGGGGATGGGTATCCAGCAATTTCCTTGCTACTGCGCAAAACGGGTCACAAGTTGTGGGATGTCTGACTAGGAAACTGCTCCAAGGATTCTTTTAAGAGTTTTACACAGACGGTGTCCCTCAAGTTGTGATTGAAGTGAACTCATCCTGCATGCTGAGAAGGGCCATGCTCCAACCATTGAACATTGAAAGCTGTTGCAAACGGCACCTCTAACAACGAAAACTACGCTGACTGCATCGAGCTGCCTTGGTCATCTGGGTCCACACGAGACACGCAGTAGTCCAAATACGCCGAGTCTGAGCGCTTGCCCTTGCCCTTGCCCTTGTCGGAGTACATTGCAACGGCAAAGCGCGCCACAGAAAGCAATCTCAAGAACGAACGCCCGCGAGTGTATGCGAATCGGCACCTCGGGCATGCGACAATATCCGTCTCCGTGTTGCTTCATTGCTGCCCTTGTTGGGCAAGTGGTCTGATCAATCAGTTTGGTGCCAGTGCGGTGCCAGGTTGGACCAGCTTTCCTGCTAAAAGCCTCTTACTTTTCGCTGGCCTCGCCGCATGGAAAGGCTCTGCCGCTGTTTCCGCCCACCCCGACCAGAAAAAAAACACATGGCGCCTGAGACACGCTTAGGTCCGGCCACGGCTACAGGCGGACGCGCGGACGAATATCCGGCCACTGCAAAACAGACATACGGTGGGTGGACAACATCCGTTCGCACCATTGTGAACCCATGGGAAACCATACCGTTTGTTGGTACTTGCATTGTTACAGGGGAATTATATTTTTTGGGTTTCTTAGGTAGTGCAGGATTTCGTCCATCCACAGTATAATATGCTTGAGAAGCCGCCAACAAATCGGCGTCGCCGGCTTACTATAAGGGCCACAGATATTGGAATGGGGTTGTACTGTACTACTGAACCAAGTTGTGCCATGATGAGCCATCATTTAACCCCCTATGCTACCAGTCATGGCAATGTCCAAGGTCACCAAACATGGATTGCGACAAAGAAAGTGCGAATTCTTGAGCTCACATCATGTGCCAAACAATCCCCCCCCCCCCCCCGCCCCAAACAACAAGAAACCTATGGCGCCCTGAAAGGGTGGGGCACCTTCCCACAGGACAGCCCCTCAATGCCTCAGCTGGCTTCCTCAGTCCTGTCCTGCTCGGGATCCTTCTCAGAACATGGCCCAGGCAAAGCGGAGATGGGCTTCAAAAGGATGGGTGAAGGGAATGGGGAACTAAGCCCTACAGAATCTCATACCCCAAAGCTGGCAATCTAAATCCACCCCCAAGTCAGTCTCTCCTCCATGAGTGAACAATTTACATGTTGCCGCGAAAAAAGAGAGGGAACATCCTGCATTGGGGCCCTTCCTTACCTTAGTTAGGCACCAGAACCTGCAAATACACAAGGTTCACTGCTTCGCAGAAAGCAGTACTGTATATAATACGTATATATGGACACAGGCATTGATGGCACACATGGGCATGTCTCAAAATAGGGGACAACAAACATGGTCTTCAGTTTTCTCGTTGTTTTCAAAATTAGTACCCTCAAACAGAGACACCCACATGGAGAGATGCTGCACGGCACTGCAATGATGTAGAAGGCCTTCCCCACAGTTCAACAGGGTGCGCTACCTTGAAGACAGGCGAGTGGAATACCACAGGGGCACTCAAACATTCCCTGAACTCTAGTTCAGGAAGAAAAGTGCCATCTACCCAGCCATCACCCACGCCAGCTTCGCTCAGCTGCGCTCAGCTTAGTCGCAGGATCCGCTTGCGGGAGCTTTTTGCGAAAAAGGGGCCTTTGGCCGCTTGGACTCGCTCCGACACTTTACATGGCCAAAACATCCAGACCACCAGGTGGTCTCCACAAAACTCCGATGGACATCCAAACACGTGGGCGAAATCTCTCAAAGCTGCCATTGTCTATATATATATATATATACATATATATATATATTTACAAATCCAACTTCTAGGGTCAAATCCCCGATCATGCCGGCATTTTGGGTCAACCAGAACATCCAACGGGGCGTGGCAAAACAGGGCTGTGCCTGTGCTCACGAATTACAGTGACTCTTCTTGCACTGATCCATAGAAATCGGACTTTTGACTACGTAAGTCTCGATCACTTCCTGAAGGCTCACTTCTACCTGCACCCAAAAGACCGGCCGGGGCTTCCTGAGGCCCTGGGATTCACACCATCAAAACATTGGGGGGTCGTACAACCACCATTGTTTGCCTAAGGATTGTCATCATCCAAATTGGGTCAACCTTTCTTTTTCTGGGGGTTGAACCCTAGGGTAAGCTTTAGGGCAAACATTCTTGAGCCACAGGCCCTCCAGGTTTGGCGGATCTGGGAGTGGTTTATAGGGTCTTGCAGCTAAGGAACTTGTGACAGTTTGTTTCTGAATGCGGGGGCTAGGCTACCCACTCGTCCGGCCGAATGAAGGGGCTTTCCAGAACTCCCTTGATCTTACTTGCGCGTTCCAATGATCAAACACCAAATTCATGTTTGGACAATGCAAATTGCACGATAGTGGCGTGCCAACTTTGAGCAACACACGACGCGTAGTACATATTCGACTGCATCAAGTGTTCAACTGGCTGCTACCTAGACATGGGCACATCTAAAATCATAGGCAACACAGGCCCTTGGGCAGGGTCTTGGCTGCACTCTACGAATGCTACAGAACAGGCTTCGCGCTCCACAGCAACACACCCAGAACCGCCCAATGCAAACTAGAAGCCTGCTACGTGTCCTTTGTTTGCATAGCAGGTTGTGCGCGCGCGGGATTGCGGAATCCTTCTGCCGACCCACCCCTGAAAAGGTAGCAAAAGAGTACTAACACGGTACCAAACTGGGTAAGCTCTATATATTTCTGTCTGCCGACCCTTCTGAAAAGCTTCCACGGCGTGGACCATTGCTTCTGCGGGCATACGTTGCTTGCAGTAATTTCTCTGCTGCGGACACAGTGCCCTGTTTTGGGCCTTGCTTTCACGCATACACCTTCCGCGAAGCTTCCATGGGGCATACCATTCCGCGAACCTTCTGCAACTGCAGCCCCACGCGCATCTTGCAAGAATATGGTTGTGGCTCAAAAACAATGTTCCAAAATGGAACCCTGGTAAGTGGAAACATGGAGCAAAACCTGCGGTCCCCTCGTGGTTTAATTTGACCCATACCCATATCCCCCCTACCTTAAGGGGGAGGGGGGTGGGGGGTCCCACAATTCCATTTGTTCAGTCTTCCGCACAAAAGGGAACATGGAACCCTAAATGGGAATGCCAGGGTCACCCCCCTCCCCCAATTCCATTTTGAAGGGGGTGGGGATGCAAGAATAATGCCGACCCGCTCTCTTGGACAAATGCCGGGCTCATCCGCGCCTTCCTCGTCATGGCCTTCCTCGTCGCTGGAGTCCGAGGCCAAAGAGGAGCAAGAGGTAGAGGTGAAGGAAGTGCAGGAGAGCCCGCCTGCGGAGGGTCCATGAAAAATGTGTCACAATAGGGGGACCTGCAACAGGGATCCTTACAGCATACACCTCATCGCCTTGTAAATGGTGGTTTCTCTTTATTTTGGTGTTGAAAAAAACAATTTTTCAGGAGCCCCGTGCAAAATAATTAAGTGGTTGTCCTTCTGGTTGCTCTTTAAGCAATACAACAACGGGTACCCTCAAAAAACGCAAGGGAAACACCGAGACCCATCTTGATGCTGGGAATTCGACGGCACACAACCCCGTTTACAACAAGCGGACCAAACAACAACGCCAAGGACGATAAAGTACAACCAAACCATTCATCCTCTTGTGACATGCTCGAAAGAAAAAAAACACTTCACTAAAGAAATACCTGGAAACTCCTTCCGGCCAAAATTTCAGCCGCGGACTCAAAAAGGCGCCTTTTTGCGTCCGCCGGCGGAAATTGGGGTCTCCCAAAAATCGTGCGGCGTTTTTGCTTTTCTGGCGGCGTTTTTCAAACGCGGCCTTAAAGAGTATTGCTGCCACAACCTTTGCTTTGACCCATGAGCATTCGCCAATGTGACCAGCGTTGATTGTGCAAACCGCCTTTTGTCTCATTATATTGAATATATGCAGCCACAAAGCAGCCTTTTGCAACTTGCAGCCACCGCAGTACCTACCGCCAATCTCTTCAATCAGGGCATGACGCAGCCCGGGTGTATGAATTATGTTTGTGGCGAGTACGGAGCCCTCTTTGTCTCCACTGCTTCTGGCTTCAAGGGGCTGGTTGCCCCAAAGTGCTTTTTTCCTGCATGCACGGTTCAATAGACGGTTTTGAATTTTGTTGGTGTTTCGGGCTACGGCGGAAACACGCGGGATTACGGCAGAAACACGCGGGATTACGGCGCAAAAAACGCGTCCAACCAGTGGACGTTCTCAGGGCCTTTGATTGTGCTTGATGCTTGATCTCCTTACCTTCGATTCGTGCTGTTATTAGCATCACTGTGCAAAGCACGTCTGGTCACAATTGCATTGCCGGCGGAAATCATGATGCATGCAGTTGGCTATGTAGTTGCGGGCACCGACAGTGCCAAAGCTCGTGTATTGATGTGCAAGTGCTTGCCATTTCCGGCCTACGCGTTGTTCTCTGGATGGGTGGGGTTGTTGCTGCGTGCCCAGTGCCCATATTCGTAACTTTCAGCAGCGTTTGTGAGCAAATCAAAGACATGCCGGTTGGCTTTACATTGTGGGAGCAAGTGCTTGGTTCAGTTTATGATGTTCTAGACCAGGCTTTGCGGCTGTTTTTTCTGGCTGCCGGCGTTTTTCAGAGCTGCCGGCGATTTGTTCTACTTGCGGCTGAAATTCTTGCTGAACGCAAAGCGGCTAAAATTTTGGCCGGACGGAGGTTCCAGGTATACAAGTAGCTGTTTAGAGAAGGCAAGAGCTAAGAACACATTGCTCCGAGAGGAAGCCCAAGGCATGACTCTTGTCTCGATCTCCCGCAGCCGGCAAACAAATGCATCTTTGGTTGCCCAGCCAGCACGGGAGAAGCAAATGGAATACCATGGCTGGCCACTTTTAGTCCTTTGAGTTGGCGAGCTGCTCCCTCCATGGACCACCCAAAGTTTTTCAGAACAACATGGCCTTTTGGGCCCAGGTTCCGCAAACGGGACAGCACCAACCGACTGGAACACAGCTTGCCACCCCGGCTGGCCAACACTTTCATTTCAGAAAAAGAGCGGCAGACTGGCGGTTCTGCATGAGGCAAGCCTAGCACAAGCCCAGGTCCTTAGGTCCTTTTTGGTGATGAAAGGTTGAATCATTGCGAAACAATGGCACAGAACGACCAAAGCCAAAGCAGCAACGTGCCAAGAACGCGGTTCTAATCACTGTTGCCTTCGGAAGGCAATCCTTATTCCAGGCCAAAAAGCAGGGGTCCAAAATCTGGAAGCAACCATGTCCCCGATTGCCTTAACGGATGCATCCAAACCCCACGAATGTTCAGCTGGCAAAGGTGACTCTTCGCGAAAACCGAGGCCCAGGCCAGTTCCCATCCGACCCGTGAAGCTGCCGACTCAGAGTCGGGGCGCTTTGCCAATAAGGAACTCACATAAAACACCCAAAAGAAAAGGTATCTTACTGAAAACATCAAATTGGAGTGGATCTTTTGGCCATTTTTTAAAGAGAATAGTTCCAAAGCACTCCTGTCCACTTTCATTGTTGGAAACGGGGTAAATTATGGGGTCCCAATGCTTACGGCGGGGGAGCGAGGAACCCAAATGATAAGAGTAGTGGCTTGTCCTGCTAGAAGTGAAACAGTCTGCCCCATACGTGCACTCAATGCGGTCACCTATTAACCTGGCAAGTGGCAGCGGGTCACTGCACATGAAGTTTCTCATCCAGGATCAGGTGCTGTGTTCATGAGAGGGAGGTAGATAGATGTTGGAAAGCTGAGGCTGCTTTCAAAAATGTATTGAAGTGAAGAGCTGCAGGTGCGGGGGACCGCATTCTTCCCAGACCTTCCCAAAGGCACGCTTTGAGCGCCCAACATGGCACCACCCATGTTCGACAAAAAATGATGCTGGGTTCTGGTTCTTTATTTCAGGCAATCTAGGAGAGGCCAGCAACCTATAGACTTTGTATCGGTGGAGCACCCACCACGCAAGGTATGTGCACTTTCCGGAGGCCCTTGGTTTGGCATCGGTCCTTGATTCGGCCAACTGTTGGCATCGGAACTCGGTTGTTCAGTGACCCTGAAAAAAAAAGGACCCCTTTTGTGGGCTTGGACCATTTTAGTGGGGCCACCAAAAAACAAAGGAAAAAGGGAGCCACTGAACAACTGAGGGAACACCTTTTGAGCTCTTCACATGCTTTGCCTCCTTCCAAACTTCAGACTTCATGCATCAGCGGATCCCCAGTCCCTCATACTGTCCCCTCAAACGCCAGGCTGTCACGGCTTTTTCGGTACGTCTTCGTAGGATGAAATCCTGTGCCCCCTGTGGGAGAGGGGGCAGGGTGAGGGTGAGGTTGGATCCCTGTGGAAATTTTGAGTCTCATGTGGATATCCGGTCAAGGTCACAGTGTCACAGTTGCTTGCAAACTCCTACTCCTCTCCGGAAAAAGCGAACCACTTCCAACCCCCCACCCCCCGGAAATTAGATCGTTTCGATGTTGGGGCGCCTGCAAACTGGGCAAACATAATTCGCTTGGGGTCTGGAACGAAATGACTAAACCCATCCCTGTTGGAGGAAAACAGTCTTCCAGGAGTGGTCCCTAGTCCAGTCCTTTTGCTGAGAGGATAACTCAGGAAGATAGAAATGAATCATTGGTTGTCGGATGTGCTATGCCAGAACTGGAACTGTAGGTGTGCCGAGGTAGCCCCTCCCCCCAGTTCGGATTTCACACGGAACGGGCTTGTTTGGTGAGCAAAACAACTTTGTTTCCCCTAACTACAAATGAACAGAACCACACAATCAAGTTCTCCGCGGAAAACCAAAGAACTCAATAACTTTTATTCAGTCCATGTCTCTTGGCCCAACCGCCCGGCCCGGTGCTCTCTCGCTTGCCACCGGTCTGGGTAAATCACTATGCTTCACATGAAACAAGAAATCCCCAAGGGACCCTGCGACCTGCATGGACCTCACATTCACAACACGAAGCTCACTGCAAACTTAAGTATTCAACTCACAGGGTCGGTGACCATACCCGACACCAAAGTCCCCACCCGAAAAAAGACATGATGAATGGAATTTACTCTGGAAATCCTGGTTCTTCGGAGGTAGCACACGCCAGGGGTTCTAACCAACGACTGAGTACCACAGTTTCGGAGACTCGGCGTTTCCAACCCCACTTGTTGTCTGCTTGTCTACCTCTTGCTTGGAATCAAAGACAGGACAGACAAGTTAGTTCGCTTCCATTTGCGTTTCCGCCCCCCGGAAAAAGTGGACAATATTTCCAGTAGCGAAAAACAAATCCCCTTCAAACCAACCATAACTAGCAACACATGTTCTGAAATAGCAAAGGGAGGGAGCCGAAACCAAAAAACAAACGCCACGTGGGTCCAAACAAATGGAAGCTCCAAACACACCGCCGGCTCCTGGCTCCTGGGGTGGCCTTTGGTCCGACCTGAGGCTGCGGCGGTTGCTCATGGTCCGCACGTGGCTCTGCAGGCGCTCCACAGGCTCTGGGCCGCAGAAGGCACAGATCAAAGCGCCGAAGGCGAGGCACGGCCGCAGCACCGCCAGCATGAGCCTCGGAAGCTCTGGGCCCTGGGGCCAGGTGGACCAACCAACCAAGGTCGCTACTTCTGATTTGAGCAAAGGTCCAAACCGAAGATGAGGGGAAAACGAAGTCACCAAGGTTGTTTTCTTCTGGGGCCTCCCCCAAAAAAGGGGCCAAATTGCTACTTCTGATTTGAGGAAAGGAATAATAAAGACTCGGATTCCAAAGTAAAATACCTTTGTCGTGGTGAGCTCGCTCGTCATACCCCCGAATTGGCGAGCTCGCTATAATATAGGCAGAGGTAGGTCTCAACATGATGGGGAAGTGAACTCACCATGGTCATCTTCTGAAAAATGGCTTCCCAAAATAAAACAAGACCTTTGACCCCCAAAGACCTGAAATGATCAGGTTTCGGGCCACTGGCGCAGCTGTGGGCGATTCAAATGAGAGCCGCCCTGGTGACTGATGGCTTTGGGCCACCCTTCCAAAAAGACCGATGTGTGTGTGTGTGTGTCTCTCTGCTCTTGACATAGGGGATGCACCCGAACAAATTGATTTCTTCTAGGTTTCCCTGCAAAAAAAGCACCGGGGTGCACCGAAGACCCCTTCTAGCAGGGTGATTGGTCATTTTGGAGGTCCGCAGCAACCCTGCCCTTGTTGAGGTCCGGAGCAACCCTGCCCATTTTTGAGCCACAGTCGCCACAGTCAAAGCTTCAAAGCTTCTCATGCGGGCCACGGTCATGGTTCCCCTGGTGAGAATCCTTATCAAGGTAGTCTAAACAAATATATATTCAGGTGGGCCGAAGAATCTGAGGTGCCCACATCGAGAACAGGGATGGGCACGGTCTGTTCATCCGCGGCCTGCGCAGCCCAAGGAACGGAACATTGGAAGCACCCTACCAAGTTTGCCCCGACCACAATGAAATGTTGAAATCTGGTCCATATTTAGAAACCTCAATATGCAAAATCGTGCAAAAGAGATCCCAGCAAAGGGAGCAACATCATCAACTATAACAGAGCCCGTGTTAGTCGGAAAACGTAAATGAGGATATTTCAACACGGTGGTCAACACACATTGGAAAAGGTGAAGTCTATTCAACGCCGCTACTCAACAAACACAAGCAATGGTTGAGGCCCCCGCATAATGTTTGGGGTGGGGCCATCTCCAACAAATCGTGTCTTACAGACCTCATCAGCGAGCTCCGCCTCAATTCTGACGGAACCTGCTTCAGACTAGGTGGACAGGGAGGAGCGACACTACTTCAGCTTTTGCCCAACTAAGAATGTTTGATGCTGGCCGGTGGGCCTTTACAAATGTAGAACAGTTTCAATCAAATCCAAGAAAACAAAAGGATGGGACACCTTCCCTGGAATCGGGCTGTAGGGAGCACCCCACGCGACTCCCACAGCATAAACAAGCAAACAGTGATATACCTTGCGCAGCATGAGATGTGACTTAGCTTTGGGGCTACAGGCAACCCCAGCTCGGTGAGCAAACTGGCCTCATAACTAGCACATCCTGGCAGCAAGCATGGCAAAACGGTCAGGCAAGCTGCACCTTCTGTTGCACTTGCCCAACTATTTTGCCTGAACAACATACGAACAGCTAGAGACCCAGAAATCAGTTGGTTCCACCACAGCAAGTGTACGCGTTCTGCTGACACATGCGCTTGATAACAACAAACGAGCCTTTGCCCAACCGGCCATGGGGTATCCCCCTGCAGTCCAAAAGACCATTAAAACAAAGGCCTTTCTGTGAACGTCCTTTGTTTGTATGGTCGAGCATAGCCGCCTAATTCCTAAGCCTGTGCTCAATGCAGCACGCAATCGCAATCTTCACGCAATGATGTGTGTATGTGTTGTCCCAACCTCACTTTGTCAGCATGGCGTCGAATCATGGTGGTCAAGAGTGTCTCGGCCATCCATCTCTCAAACATAAAGCAGGGGGCTCGCGTATTTTCCATGCCGGTTTGTGCCCAATGTCAGTCTTTGTGCCAGAACAGGGCTTCATCTTAAGCCTAAGCGTGGAGCAGCAATACCCCCCTCTGTATGACCATCAAGCGGCCCGTTCCATGCAGCAAAATCGAGACAGGTGGAATGCAGCAGCTATGGCTTCTGAAAACTAACACTAGCTAGTGCAACCACGTTTGAAATGTCACGAAGAAAGGCCCTCGAGCAACACACAAAGTCGAGTCCTAAAGACCTGTCTTCTAAAGGTCGCCAAACCCCAAGGGTTATAAACTTGGTTGACGTTGGAAGGGGAGTAAAAAATATTGTTTTAGCAGTTAAGTGGGGATTTCCCACTAACCCACAACAAGCAAAAATGTAAAATGCTTCCCAACAACAACCATGTAGGAATGGACTGGACACTGAATCATGCGAATCTAAGAACATTCCTGTCTGCCTGTGCGTTCATTTGCCCCGCTCTGCGGGGAATGTTGTATTAGCTTTTTCCGAGTGGTAAACTCTACGAGCTTTGCAGGTCCCATCCGCCTGAACATTCAAGCGAAAGAACCTTGCGTGACAAAGCCGGGTTCCTGCCGAGTAAGGAGTCCTTCCCAGGAAACACCTCTGCGGGCCAGTAGTTAGTCGGAAGGTCGACAATACTATAATACTATGTTAGCCAACCACCAGCGCCCTGTGTTCACAGCCGCCGGGCTGGCAGGTTCCATTTGCTTAGGATTGCCGGCGTAGTAGTCTTAAAGCTTCAAGCCCTTCCGGCCATAAGATCTTCTCCAGTGACCCCACTAGCACCAGCAGTCACCGATAAGAATCTACCGATCAAACATGGAAATGACGACACTTGGGACCATGGCTGATGGGACAAGGACTCACAAAAGCAACACGAATGTTGAATAGACCCTCTAAGGGCAAACATTCGACCACAGCGGAACTAAAGAAAAACCCACAAAGTGTTCAGCTCGTCTGTGTCGTTTTTTCGTTGCGTTGTCTTAGCTTGGAACAGCCCAAAGCTACGAAAAGCTGCCCCAAAGCTGGGCTCTGGAGGCACCATCCCCGGCCTCTCCAAAAAGCACATGGCGTGCAGCCTCGGATCCGATCCGCGCTATGAGAGGCAGGGGCCCGGGCCTCCTAGGAAACGCTCCCATCGCCATAGCCCACACAAGCCCATGTATATATATATATATATATACCGGGCCAATAAGGCATTTTTAAGAATAAGTAGATCTAAACAGGCAATGCACGTATGCTTCACCTGGCAGAACTTGGTCCTCACATTGGACCCTGGAAGAAGGGAGCGATGACCGTGGTGCATTAATTGCGTTAACTGCAACGCACATGTCAGACCCTGAAGTACATAATGTTGACCCAGCATTCATAAACCCGTCCCAGAAAAAAAGGGGGTGTTCCCTCCAAGAGTGGTCTGAATCCCCACTAAAAGGGGACACCCCCCCTATTACTCAACCAGGGGTTTATTAATCCGGGGTTAACGTTACAGGAGGCCATCAACATGTATTTGGACTCAAGGAAGCTTTGTAGCAACGAACACCATTGTAGTGTCACTTCTCAAGAATACAAGCCTGACATCTCCGGAAGCGGAGGGACCGTTGAAGTTCGGCCACATGTCAGCGCCAGCAAAACGAAACCACTTGCAGAGGAAGGAACGTCGACCCAGCCGAAAAGCCTAGAAGTGCTGGCCTCACCTTGTGAAACCTGAAAAACCGATGTTGCCTTCTAGAACCAGCACCAAAAAAGGGTCAGACCAGCATGGCTGCACCTTGCCTCCATTTCCCCGACCCAACTGCGAATGTTCCCCCGCCTGTTGTGGCGACCCATGCACCCCAGACGAGTGGCAAGTGGTTGGAGATCTGAAGCAGCAAAGGTATACCCAAGCCCAAGGCCGCTGAGGTGGTGCATACGTTCACCTCGGGCAAGAGCTACCCTCCGGGTGACTCAGTGGGGGGACAGTTGCGTGTGTGTTCCTAAACGATAAGCACAAATGAAACTCAGCCTGCCAAAAACGCCAAAACTAATTGGTGGCCCTGGAAGATCACGCACCACGGACAGGAGCAAACTCCAGGAACCTCTAGGAAACTCAGGAACGCACTGTGCACAGCATCCGTCGTGTCAGTGCGGCTTGCAGGGAAGCGCACAATCCGCACTTCGCCTACGCCGTTCGTTCTTTCGAATGGCTCCAATCTGCTTCACAAGGCACAGTGCGGAACATGGCCCCGCGAAGAGCCACAAGCATTGGTTCAAGAGATGGGCAATGCTAGCTGATCTCCTTGTGCGTTCTCAATTCCTTCGGAAGCTGCGACACTCACCGAGGCAAACTCATGCATCCATCCTGAAGCCTCCGCTGCGAATTGCAAGGGAACATGTCAGCAACCAAAGCCACGGAGAACAACCGAGCCAAGCAAAAGAAAGACTGTCACTGCAGCCACTGGGCTCGCTTTGCGCTACAATTGAATGCCCAAGAGCCCTGCAATGATGGCTGAAAACAACCTTGGAGGATTATTTTCCTAAAGGAACCTTCCGGTGCGTTCAAGGAGCAGCGTGCGCCCCGCGACGCTTCAAGAGGTAACCTTCGGATCGTCTGACGGCTCCGTCGGTAAACGGGCGGCCGAGGTGCCGCGAAGACGGCCTTGTGCTGGCCCCGCCGCATCAAGTACCACACCAGCAACGGCAAGCCGATGGTGGTCAGTACAGAAATCGCCTAGCGACGGGCTAACAGGGGGGTCTCTTTCTTGAAGGGTGCTTGCCGCAAACATATGGCTGTGCCTCAAATAGATGTACAAACATGGCACCTGGGTAAATGGAACCAAAGACTAAAACCTGCGGTTTGCCCGAGCTGTTTAATTTTGAGCCACAGCCATCTTCTAAAATGGTCTTCCCAAACACGTCAGGCCCAGGAACTCAAGGAGCAAATATGCAGGGCGACTTTTCAAGGGCAAACCAACCATTCTGAAGATTCCCTTACCTTGGTTGACGTTGAAGGGGAGCAAAAAATTAAATTTTAGCAGCTAAGTGGGGATTTCCCACTAAACCACAATACGCAAACATGTAAAATGTTTCCCAACGACAACCATGTTACTACCTTGAACAGCAGTGTGCCGAAGCTTCTTGTCACGATAGCTTTCAAACCATTGCGAGTCTATCATGAAGGTTCTCCGAACCAGAACAGCTTCTGAGGACTGCGCATGACAAATACACTTACTACACACACGCACGCAAGGACCATTGCAATACACAGCCAGCAAGCACACAACACGTCTCGAGTTGCCAAAGTAAAGCAAGACTGGATTTGTTGTCATCCGAAGCAGTTGTGCTTTTGCATGCCTGGTGCAAAATATACCAAACAACCCTCGACGATTCGAGAAGAAACAAACTGCAGACCCCATTCGTGAGTGCATCCAAGATCTGGGGAAGCGGGGTTTGTAGTTAGGCGGCTTCTTGTTTGGTGTTTTCCCACGAATGCAAATCTCGAGCTTGAACAAATAAAGCAATCAAAACCGGAAATACTGCTGAGCATAGTATAGCGTGGATCGTTTTGAACCACTGGCCAGTTGCTGGAGACCGCTTGCAAGCCGATGTGCTGCTGCAAAGAACAGCGCCGGCATCCAGGGCCCCCGGTCGCAGGCATCAATGGCCGCAAACGTGTCAATCGCGGACACGAACCTGAGCCATGCTAGGCCTGTTGCCATGATTCGCATCAAGGCACCCGTACGCAACCAGCCACTTCTTTGGTTTAAAGGGCGGTGTCCTGGGTTACCTACAACCTGAACCACTGGCGAATGACATAGACATGCGGACTATTAGAGAACCTCACGTGGTGGCCTTGAGGTTTTGCCGCAATGTCCATAACAATGGGAGATCGATCCCTACGAGTGGTTCTAAAACACGGGTGTTGCTCCTGGCTTTGCCGGCGAGTGGTTGAAAACACAAAGTTGTGCTATCAAGCAGGCCGCGTGCAAAAGCAGGCAAAGCAAGTGCTTGAAATGATACACGTGCTCAACCAACATAAGACAAGGTCAAACTACCTCAGCTTGTGCTCCCCAACCCAAACTGAATATCTAGGAACCTTGCCTTACTGTAATAACAGTTGTTTGAAAGGGATACCAATAAAGGTCTTGCCAGGAAAGAGATGAGGCACCAAAGAAGCGCTGCCATCTCCATCTTGGCAATGATGTCCTAAGCACGGAGATCGAGCAGAACTCGCGCAGCGCCAATCTGAGGGAAGGGGACCGGCCTTTTATTGCTTACTTTTTGCGGGAAATGAATCCCAAAGCACTTCAAAGATGAAAGGGCAAGGTGAGTTCAGTCCAATGAGAAGGGGATGGATTGACACGCCCTGGCGTTTCACTGTATTCATCCGGGGTTTGCCGTAGGCTGTCCCAAAAGAGCCAGAAAAGTATCTGCTGCCCATATACGACCTGCTCGAGTTTTGCGGGTTCCAATCAACTCTGCGTATGGCCCCCCGAAGGCCAAACTGGGCCTAAAAGATCTTGGTCGGAGGTGGGATCTCACCTAACTGGCCAGTAGCTCTCGGATAGACACAAGTTCAAGTTTGCCAACTGGCAAAAAAAGTGCGGGATTCTTCAGGTGTACACTTGCAACCTCGGGCGTCAGGCTTGTTTCCGAAGTGACTTTCCACCCGCATGTGCACGGAATCTGCCCTACGTGGTTCCAAGCGGGTGCAGCAAAAGGCCAGCCACTGGCACACAGATTGGCCACCCGGCAGTACCCGCTACCCTCCTGCAAAGGGACCCGCCGCCGCCGGGCGATCATATTTCATTGAAATGCAGTCATAATGCTCTTGCAGCTGTTTGATGTGCAGGATGCACCGTTCACCGCTGTTCAGGATTGTTGGCACGAGGTTGAGATTTCCCACCCGCCCGCCCCTGTACCTATTCGCTGTGAATGACGTTTGTTTGGTTTGCCCCCAGTGGGGCTGTGATTGGGGCCCGGCTTGCCTGGGCTGTGATCTTGTGGGGGCCCAGCTGGCCTGGCCGGGCCTCCTATCGTTCGTCGCCAAAACGGGCCGTGCCTTGTGTCGTTTCCAGCATGCGTTCCAATGGAATATGATTATACGTGGAACCCACAAACGAGTCTGCCAAAAGGAGATTCCTCTGACAACTCTTGGGTTCTGTGGCAACCTGCAGTCACACAAATGGCTGCGGTCCCGCATGTCCTACCGAAAAGGCGCGCTGGCGCCAAACAATTGTGAAGAGAACGTAAAGGGCAAGCCTGCGAAAAAGCAGTCAAAAACGGTCAAGTCACATGAGAGCCACAAGGGGTTGGCCAAAGCAACATGTGTCAAGGCTTGAGGGTAGAAGAAGCACAATACATTGCGACGAACATATTCCGGCGAATATACCAAGCCCTTGACTTCTTGCTTCTAGAGCCTACGTCCCAGTCACAGCCAGTCTAAAGGGGCCTCATTGAAGCGGCGCAAATGCGTCTCGAAAACGAACTGCGGGGGTTTGCGAGAAAACCTCGTTGCAACCAAGGACCCGAAAGGTAAACAATTATGCAACCCTCTTGGAGTTGACCTTTTTAGTGGTGAAACCACCAAACAAAAAGAGAACAAGGGTAGAACCATGCGGAACAAGTAGGATAATGGCTTTATTGGGTAACTCAACTCCAAACTATGCACCGGCTGTGACACGTGAGTGCCCTAAGCCATCCACTCCAAGCATAGGATGCTGCCCAAAATGCATCCACTGCTTTACCAAGCAAACCAACAGGCGCAACTTTAAGCAAGCAGCTGTGTTGCCCTTGCCAGTGATGTCGTATCCAGCCTCATGGGCAAGTCGTAAGTCTTCTGTGTAGGCACCGGCCTTCATAAGGACACGGATGGCAGTGTCCACGTCTGCCTGCAACAGTTGGGTTTGAGAAATTCGAAGACCTGATCGACACAGGGGTGATATTTGGCCATGATGCAAACCAAACCAACATTCTATCCTTGCGGCAACTCTGAAACGAGGTTGTAGGGCCTATATTGAGTGCGCCATGGTCTGAACTCCGGTTGTGGGTCATGGTTCCCTCAATAGGAACTGCTATGTCATTGTCTGTAAAGGCGGGATGGTCATCCCGCCAACTCCCGAAGAATGCAGGTTTCTTGACCATGGCACGTGTGCACCACAAATAAATTGAATAGCACACGAGAAAGTTAGGGCTCGTCCCTTTTAGAGCGTCCCCCATGTCCCGAAATGCCGTCCACAAATTCTGGCTTTTTGGCCGAACCTGTGACCCACTTGTGAAAAGTTGCGTTTGGCTTCCACCCACCGGATCCCCTAGTCCTTGCTTTTGCCGACATGAACCCAACTAGTAGAACCACCTACTCCAAACATCCGCATGCCAGATCCAAGCCCCTCGAGTGATGTGCGTCCTGGGTGAAACTAGTAGAACCACCTACCAGAATGCCCATGTGGGCGCTGTGAGTGTCCTTGCCTGAAAAATCCTTCTTCGAGTCCACCCGCCGTGTCGCTCCAGTTTCGATTCGCGGAGCATTTCGCGCCTCATGGCCCAGAATCGACTGCCGGATCCGCTCCTCGTCCACAGGGTTCGAGCAGGAGGCGTCGTCTAAGGTCTGAAACCTCGCGGGGCGGAGGAGTCTTTCGGGGGGAACGGTCCAAACAAGTGGCATCCATTAGGCAAGTTTGAGATCACCTCTCCAAGGGGAAACCTTTTGCACGTTCTCAAAATGCAATGCCTGACAAATGCGGAACTGAAACGGGCTGCGTGCGGTATCATCCTGTTGCTGCCTCCTTGGCAACTCGCCGTTTAAACCGTACCACGAAAGGTGGCAAAAACAGACCAGTATGAATCAGTTCCGCCGCCTTGCAACAATTCAGGAACCAGCAATCAACTTGGAGACATGCCATGCGCAGGCTTTTGGGGCTACGGACGCTTAGTAGAACCTACTATTGGAAGCTTTCTGCATGCCTGGGGGTCACACACGGGGTGGACAAACTACGCAATGATCCACGCCCTTGCGGCTTACTTTCGGACTAAAAGGGGGCCGCAAGGGGATGGATCATTGCTTGCTGGCTGGTCATCTGAGCACACGGGCTAAGCGGCTACACATGGCCAAGCACAGCTTCTGAGTCCGGGCTGAAAGCAAGAACGCAAAGAATATGGACTCCCCGGTAAATACCAACGAACAATGGTTTTTCATGGTGTCTTAGGTGGTGCGAAATGGATTTCGCCCATCCACAGTATTGCTAAACACAGCTTCAAGAGCAAACAACAACGATGATTCTGCGGATGTCTCGGCCCTCGAGTCTCAGGTCTCCTGGCGTATCTGCCTGGCCCGCCTCAGGTAGTTGGCATGCTGCGACAGCTCCAAGTTCTCGAGCACGCACTCGTTCCTGAATTTGAGCCCCTACCTTCACATCGCCCACCCCCCTCCGCACGCCTTAGAAAACCGGGGAATGGGGCTAAGGGGTTGGATCCTATGATAAATGTTTGTTTTTTTTGATCAACATGAGGGCACCCCTCCAGTGGCTTCTTTTTGAGCTCAACTTCGAGGATTGGAATGCTGGAGGAACATGAACTTCCCTGCATTTTGTCAGACACATGTCCAGTGACTTCTGATTGGCGCAGTTGTATCGGCACAGCTTCTTTGTAGGTTCAAGAGGCGGTCAGTGGGTCTGCAAGCCGTCTAGCATGGAAAAGCAAAAAAATCCGAGTCACTGTAGTGACGTAATGGTTCCTCTCTCACCCAGGCGACTGGCGCTTTTGCTCAGTACTTCTCTACCAACGCCTACGCGCAGCCCTTTGAAGGCCGAGGGGTTTGTTCAAGCAACCCCCACGTAGGCCCAAGGCACGTGTCGAGGATGCCACAAGAACTAACCTAGTGGTAAATAATTCATACTGACTGCGGGTCTCCAACCCCCAAGCCTGGGAGAAACAAACGCGTGGACAGCACTTTCCTTGGCGATGCCAAGAGTCAACTGTAGAGCGCGGCAGGCGTTCATGATCAGGAGGGCGAACGGGATAAAGTAGTGCCTCGGGGCCAACCCTGTTCTCGAAGTTCCTCCCTGCGTTCCCACGATCTTGGTTCTGCGCTCAGCTTCCCTCTATTTGGTGGTTTGGTGGTTAAGGAGGCGATTCTCATTTACCCTCTACAAAAAGCAGGGGCTCAAATCCCAAACCACCAATCCAAACCACACAACGAAACACGTCGAAGTAAATCATGCATCTGAAACAACACAACAACAGCCAAGCTGAGGCCATCAGCTCTTGACTTCAAGCTGGCCACGCAGGATACGACGCCGAGGCATTTTGGCAGCATTGCGAATATGGAAGGCGTTACCTACCCTTCCAGCGATGCTACGAAAACTGCCAGGACCGTCCAGTAGTAGGGTTCCATGTTGATTTGTACAGAGGTACTGTGGATGGACGACATCCTGCACCACCTAAGACACCTTGAAAAGCCATTGCTGGTTGGCATTTACAGGGGAATCATCATTCCAGGATTTCTTAGGTGGTGCAGGATTTCGTCCATCCACAGTCCCGAGATGACTACACATCGCACATCCTTGGGCTTCACAAGGCCGAGTGTTTCATAAAGACAATGCCAAAGAACTCTTGGACCCAACCACTGGAGCCAGCAACAGTTAAACGCCTTGCCAAATACGACAGTGCATGCCTCCCAAAACCTCAACACAGTGTTGCCCCCCCAAGAAATTGTCAAAAGCCATCGAACTGATATCTCCTATTTGCCATGCCATGGTTTGCCACTGACACCTCAGCTTCAGCTAAATTACAAAGGCCCATCCAATTCCAAAAGGATTCTCTCGTCCGGAAATAAATGGATGTTTGAGAAAACCAAGTATGGGCTACTGGAAAGCAGAAGGGCTACTGGAAAGCAGGTGGAAGGTCAAATGGGCGATGAAGGATTCACTTTGCCAAGGCCTTTGCTTTCCAAACCTTTCAGTAAAAATCAGCAGAACCAAAGAGCCAACCGTTCGTCGACCAATTGGCTGAGGCCACGTTGCCAGGCCCACCAAAAGGCCCGCGACATCATCTAACACGTAACGACACCGGCAAGAATGCACGTAAAACCGCCAAAGAAACCAAGTACAACACAACAAGCAAACAACCAGCCAACCAACCAACCAAACAAACAAACACAGCAAAACACACCTGCAAATAAACACAATCAAGCAAGCAAGCAAGAAAGCAAGCAAGCAAACAAGCAAGCAAACAAGCAAACAAACCGACAAAACAACAACCACAAAACAAACAAACACACAACCAAGCAAACAAACAACCAAACAAAACACACAATAAGAAGCAAGGCAGCCGCACGCGTCAAACCCTGGAGATCCAGCCCCTATAGTAGGTAACCAGGAAACCGCACAAGCTCAAATCTAAACGCAAATCTCTTATACTGCTATAGTAGCTTGCATGGCTGCAGTCAAAAGCCTTGCCAAGCCGGCTCCGAGGCGCAGAAAATGGTCCCATGAGGACGAACCCATCGGAGGGAGGCAGAACCAGGGAATGGTCACCAAAGCAATGGTGAGGACCAGAAGGCTGTGCAGAAGCCGCAGCCTGGCTCAACATGGCCTCTTTTAAGTGGGTATGGGTCAAAATTAAACCACCAGGGACCGCAGGTTCTAGTCATTGGTTCCATGTACCAGGGTGCCATTTTGGGGCTTGTTGGCGAATGCAATTGAAATATGTCCGACTCAGGGAGGTTTATCTTGCTGGAGGCAATGGGCAGCCGAAGCAACAGGGGACTCTACATCGTCCTGTGAAACATCGCACCATTTCAGAGAAATGTCGATTGAGTGGCCGTGACGCGTCATAAAGCTCACAGGGAAATGTGCACCACTAAGGCTATGCAAAGATTTCTCTCTGAGGAGATGGCCCCATCTAGTCATACCAACCCGTGGTTGCTGTTGACCCCTCTGCAAAAGGTTTAAGCTTTTGTGGGTTTAGTGGAAAACCCCTTGATTTCTCAAAAAGACCAAGTCTAAAGATCCAACCCAATGGCAGTCAAGTACTCATACGAACCTGTAAGGTGGGAGGTAGCAGCAAGGTCTCGCTCGCTGCTTGGCATGGTGGGTCAATCACACCGTCGCAACAGCAACCGCTGGCTAGGGTGCCTGCCTACCGCGGAATTCGTCGTCACTCTTTCCAGACCCACTGGGCCCTCCGGCACATTAGCCATTGGAGAGCGATTAAACAGCCCATAGGCATCGGACTCAGCTTGAATTGGACTGTCTTCCAACACCCAGGAATGCTCCGCTGAAAGATCCGCTTTTCGCCAAACAAAAGGGCAACGTAGGAAAAGTCCAAGCTCCAGCATATCCAGTGGCAAGAACAGCCTATGCCAGGTCAAGATCTCGACACTCCGCATTTCACACCCCACGCCTGGAGCGGAGCCGGTGGCGACAATCCTTGCTGCAAAGGCACCTAGGCCGAGTGGCGGGGCCAAATACACCCTGGCAGCACGCTTGTGCAAAGCCAGTTGGAAAATTGTGCATGAGCTTGCGATACTTCAAAACACGAAGAAAGGGATCCCCAAGCAAACCTGGACCCTCCGAAAGTACTGACGTGTCTGTACATGTCCGAAAAATCGGGCATGAACACTTTTGAGGAAATTTGACGGACATCGCCTTCAGCAGGCTGTGAGCGTTTGTGGCGTTCCTGGATGCACTCAAACACAGTTTGCAAGTTGTATGGCCCGGCATAGTTAATTCCGCTTCAGGTCTTACGTCTGCATGTGCTGTGGGGCAACGTGTGAGAGCTTCCTTGCCGCTTTTGTAAGTTTGTAGTTTTCTCATCCAAAATTGAAACCGGAAATGCACGGAAATCGGCGGGGAACGTACGGAAATCGGCGAGAAAAGTACGGAACTCTGCGGAACATGTGCGGAAATCTGCGGAGAAAGTACGGAAATCAGCGAAACGTTTGCTTGGGCAAATGCGCACCTGTTGTCCTTGGTGAATTGCGCACATTGAATTTGGTTGAATGCTCCCATGCCATTTATATGAAACATATAGTTGTCGCTTTAAACGTATGGATTGCACGGAAATGCACGGAGTTTTGAAGATATTCGCACAAAAAGTGCCCTTGGTTGGTCCAGGAATGACCTACATGCCACATATGGTGAGCTCGTCAAAAAATAGGTAATTAGACAACTTATCCCGGCAAAAGAGCCCAAATAGTATGGTTTGGTGCTCGGCCAGTGGTAATTCACTTTGCATGCGCGGCTAACACTTGCAGCGATGATCTGCAGGAACCACAGCCGCAGCGATTCGTGCAAAGTTCGCACAAGCTGCGCTTTCGTCTTGCAAAACCTGCACTGCGCCGCAGCAGTGAAGAGCGATTCGACCATCCGAAAGTGCGCAAAGGAGCTTTCAGCAAATGTGCAACTCGCCGCAGCACCAGCGATTTTGACCAGCCTAAGTCTGCAAATAGGGCGCGCTTTCGTCTTGCAAAGTTTGGAAACTCATGAGATGATGCGCCTGCCACAAAAAATCACAGCATCTGTTTGCCAAAAGGCTGCGCCCGCCACAAAACCAACATTGTGAGCGCGGAACATGCTGCAGCTGCCACGAAAACCTTGCACACTGCCTGGGGAAATATCACCCTCCCAGTTTACGCCCAACCACGAACGTGGAAGCGTGTTTGCGTGTATCCGTGTGTGCGTTCCTTTCAGCTGCATTTGACTGGCGGTGTCCATTGAAAACTGCCGCTCTTGGAGGCTCCAAAAAGGGAAACGGAGGAAACCTTGTCCTATTCCTGGGCTGCCGCTAAAAGTTTAACGTTCAGTGGGTTAAATGGAAACTATACCATACTAAAAGGCTAAAAAGCTGAGGAACCGGATGGCTGGGAGCCACCAAGTTCCCGTGGCTGACTTGCCAAGCTGCATTGCCAAACCCAGCATGGCAAAGCCCAGGCCGGTCAGCACCACCACCAGAAACATCGTAAGGTCCACGTGCTGCTCCCGGTCGGAGGTTTCGTCCGGGAAGAGCTGCCATAGGCCCCCTAGCACTGAACCTGAAATGCAAGTGTGGCTTCAAACACAGGTATGCCGCTGGGCCTACACATTCTGAATTGTTCATTTCACATGTACTCAAGAACCCTCTCTCTCTCACCCTCTCTCTTTTGCCTGTTTGACTTTTCCTTGACTTGCTCATCGCACATGAACAAGCCAAACGAGTCGCTTGGGTCGGTTGAGGGGCATGATGTTGGCTTTGGCTCTCAAGCTTGGCCTTGACTTTCAAGAAAGCAACCGATGGGTCTAGGAGTATAAAGTTGATTTACGGCCCAGTATACGTCGGGTTTGAGGTGACCACTCGAGCTAACTT
Source organism: Effrenium voratum (assembly GCA_963377175.1). Taxonomy (NCBI): domain Eukaryota; class Dinophyceae; order Suessiales; family Symbiodiniaceae; genus Effrenium; species Effrenium voratum. The sequence continues at coordinate 1,464,176 of CAUJNA010003394.1, read as the reverse complement.
TAAGCACCTTGGTTACATAGTGATCGCTTCACGCAGTTAGATGCGATCGTAGCCCGCGACTTCCAACAAAACCATCCTTCAAAATGCAAGCTTACAATATCACAGTCTTGCTGCGTCAGGTTTTCAAGGTGTGTGTGTTTTGGCTCAGCTGTCAATGCCAACAGTTGGAAACTTGAATCCAATTGGCTTGGTGGTTGGACACAATTCTACCGCAAATGAGAACTGCTTCCATGCACTTCCACGAATACATGTGGCAGGCTCTCCCTGAAGCAGTGGCTTTGCGGATGCAATGCAGTGTTAAACTGTTGTGGCCCGGTGGCAATTCGCTTCTCCTTTGCGGAAAACAAGCGTAGGACCAAACCGTTGAAACGGTAGGAAGGGTCAACCGCAGCTGGGTCCCATCTACCTCGACAAATGTGTTTTCCTTGGGACGCTGGCCTCAATCCTGACGTTTAGATTGATGCATGACTTCTGGATCATGCCTTGCATTGCGGCATGCAACCGGTGTTTTGTGGTTCTGTTACGTGGATACCAGCAAGCAGAACTCACTTGCTGGGGGGCTTGGCCAACAAAGTCGAAACTTGCTTTTTGCTAGGATGGTCTTCCCAAATAGTCAGCGAGGGTGAATTCGCCAAGGTGCCCACCAAACATGGGAGATACACGATCTGCACCGCATACTTCAAGCGCAACCAGGCTGGGGGCTTGGTGGGCATGATGCAGATTTTGCCACACTGGGCTCCTGACTGGGTTGTAGCTTGATTCGGCCCACGCACTGATTCGGAAACTTGAAGCCGCGCATTCGGAAATTCGGAAACTTGGGGCGCAAATTCTGAAACTTGGCTTCTGAAACTACCTCCACGGATGTGAAAACTTGAAACTTGGATTCGACAACTTGGCGTGCGGCTGCGGTAACTTGCATTCGAAGACTTTGGGAACTTGCAGCACTTGAGCTGTTCGTATCATTGGGCGGGCAGGTATGCAGTGCCGCGTGGGCGCGCTTGAGTGAAGCGCTCTTTTGGCAAAGGGCTGCAGCGCTGCGCATAGCGGGCGGTACTATGATTTGCCAAGGAAATACGCAGTGCTGCGCAGTCGCACTTGGCAAGCAGATGCGCAATGCTGCGCGGGCGCACTTAATGTTGTTTCCCAAGTTGCTTGGAATCAATGGTTTCCATGCGGCCCGCCTCATAGCGGGCTCATGTTTCAATCTTGTTGCTGCTACATTGCTCAGAGCACATGCGCAATTGTGTGGCAGCCACACTGGCGCACGCCGCTTTCAGCTGAAGCTAGAAGAGCTGGAGCTGCTCGTTGATCGAAGGATGTGTCTTTGCCTTTAGTGCTTGGCCCTAGAGGACGCGAGCTGTCTGTGATATCTTGCCAGCTTCTTTTCAAGAATCGCGGCCGCGCCTCTCCTTGTTCTATGGTTGTTACTCTGCAAGGGCCATTCTTTGCAAAGCGGCGCTCCAAGGAGTCTGCTAGTCCGCCTGCTCAAGACGCAACACAAGCTTCCCATGAGCTTTAAGTGCACGGGGTAAACGTGCTCCCCCTCACTTCATTCACGATCGCCCGTGCTCTCTTGTGCGGAAGCGGGCTGGCCGCGGCAGGGTTTTCCAGCGTCGTTCCAGCGCGGAGCTAGCGCGGAGCTAGCACCGATTCTGCTCACATTTTCCCCCATACCGGGAGCTCACACAACCTTCTGGAACCAGCGCTGCACAGCTAGCGCTGCCATGTGAATTTGATTGATTCTCGTACGGCTTGCCTTGAAATAAAGACTAAGCAAACAAAAGCCAAGAAGTAGTTTCTGACCAATTTGGCAAGAAGATACGCAGCGCTGCGCGGCTGCATTTGAGCATGTGTTCGCTATCATTCGGCAAGCAAATACGCAATGCTGCGCGGGTGCACATGAGCAGACGTTCTTATCATTTCGAGAGGCAGATCTGCAGTGCTGCGCGAGCGCACAAAGAGCGGTTGTTCGCATCATTTGGCAGGGAGATATGCAGGGCTGCGCGGGTGCAAAGAGCGGCGGCACTTGAGCTGCTGTGGTTCGGGTCGACCAATCTTCCAACTTGTGTAACCAAGTTGCTAAATCGGGCCCCGAGTTTCTCTATTGAAGTTGCCCTAACTGACACTGAAGCGGAAACAGAAAAGCTCCCACAAACAAACAAGTAGCCCCAAGGCAAAAAAACATCAGGAAGTGCGACCGATTGATTTGGCCATGTCTTAGAGGGTCGAAGAAACCCTGTACAAGTTGCCCACATCTGCATTTCATGCGCATGAAAGACCAGCCTAGATATGCCTCGTAGACGCACCAGAGCCGCGTGTAGATGCTGATGCTCTTGTTGGGAATCACTAACACGTGGGAAGCCAGCTGCAAAGCCTTGGCAAAAGGCGTCTCCAGTGGCATCAAGTTGTCCAGCCAGTGGCCCACATCGTTCTGTGGATTGGCGAGAAGGCACAAGTACCTGAGAGACCCGGACTCAATTCAGACGAAGCTTCGCTTTGGGGGATTTTGGTGGGGCGACCCTCCCCCAAAAAAGGGGAGAGAAGGGCACTACTGGGGGACCCAGACCCCCCTCACTGTCAAACACCGAAAGCCACTGTGAGACTGGCAGGTTGCCCCTCTTCTGCATTGGCATCGCATGCCGTCAATCAATAATTCCACAGCGACAGAAAAATCTGTGGGCTCGGCCAAAGTTGGAAGCCAAGTCCCATTCCTCTGAGGCATCATGTACAGCAAGGTCCAAACTCCAAATGCATAATCACGGCATGGTCACGCATTGCAAAGGCAACTCTCTAAACCGAAGGCTTCGCAAAAGTGCGCGGCGCACCTAATGTGTGTATTTGACCAAACCGTGTGTTTCTCAAGTGGGCTCATCCAGTCCCATGTTCCTCTTCGAGGCGGGTCGACTTGCGCCAGCCCTCCAATCCCCGCCCCTTGCCAGCTGCGATGTGCCCTCCACACAGTAAAAACAGAATAACTGTCCTGTAGCAGGGACCCCTCTTTCAGGCTTCAGGCTTCACCTTTGTTTTGGGGGGGGGTTATTTGCTGTACACTGGGTTCGTTTTCCCTTCCTGGAAGAACGAGGATACCTACTGAGGCCCTCAACCTGGACGGCACTCGACCTTCCCACAGACTGCAAGTCTGCGTTCTCCCGTACATGGCAGTCACGAACCCTGCAGTGGGTGTTTGAACGGAACATGGAGCGCAATTTTTGAGGGGTGGCCCTTTGTCCAATGAGATTCGCACCAGGTCTCGACTTTGGGCAATCCAAATTTCCATCCGGTACCTGGACTCCTGGACCCTGACCACTGGGAAAGGACTTTTCCTTCCGAGGGGCAGGTTGTGAAGGTGGCGACCCCGCGGCCAGCCCTGCGAAACGAGGGCCGCCAGCTCGAACAAACCTGGGCCACTGAGACTTCGCAAGCAAACCACGGCGCCTGCCTTGGATGTTGTGGAGCAAAAAATCCAAAAGTGCTGCTGATGAGGAGCTCTTGTGAAGTATGTCGAAACATGCTTTCAATTACTCTACTTCCAGCTATCCCTGCTTTGGCTTGCCAGGCCTCTTTCCAAGGGCATGGTGGCTTGCAGGGCGAAGCCAAAGCTGTGACAAGAGTCTGGGCAGACTTGCACGGATTTATGTAATAATATATATATATATATAATAAAAAAACAATAATATATATATATATATATATTGCCACGCCAGTGGCCTTTCGGCGTGTGATGTTTGCAGGCTTTGTGTTGCCATGTCGTGACTTGTTGATCAGCCAGGAGCCTCGGAAGTTGGCGATGCGACCAGAAAAATGGGTCCACCTGGAAACTCCGCGCTTGCGCCCGATCAATTTTGCTGGTCTGCGGCCGGAGCCACCTCGAGGTTTTCCGAAATATGAAAGACTTCTATTTGCCCACCCCCCTGCAAAAAATGAGACCACTTGCGATGATTGGTCTGGTTGAGCTATATAATCATTCCCCACGGCAAAGTCGAAAAAGAAAAACAACAAAACTCTCCAAATCGAACGCGCATGCCGCGGAAATGAGAGCAGAAGCCCCCTTTGTGCTGGGCGCCACTTAACCAGGGTTCCCTTGAAGAAAAACATGGTTGAAAATCGGCCTTGCGCTTAGGTGAAAGTACATGTCACTATTTCCCATTGTGGTTCAGTCATCCTCTTTCCTTACACAAACAAAGGAATTGAGCCATCTACTTTCACCCAGTAGGGACCAAGCCCTGGAATCCAAAATGCCAAGAAACCTTCCGCCCAGGCATGCGAGATGAAGACCTGACAAGGCCACAAATCCATTCGCCGGGTCTCCATTGCCCCCTTGAGTCGAGGCATCTCTCCCTTTAAAGAAATGCACAAAAATACCTAAACATCGATACTAGAGTAATTATGACTTCAACGCTTGAGTACAATTGCCATGGGAAAATGGCTCTTTGTTCTCGCGTACCCTGATTTACCAAAGTGTGACTTGCAGTAGGAAGTTGTCCACCTGCAGGCCAAAAATGACTTTTGTCGAAACCGCGCGACCTGTCGAATTGCAAATGCACATCGGACAAGAATTGAGCAATGTCCAGCAAGTGGATGAATGCGGACCGTGTCCAATCTATGCAGCCACATTCAAACAGCTGAGCAAATCAGAATACGACGACAAGGGCCTAGGCCATTCGAATGGATCTCGGAATAACTATGTTTACAATTATTCAGCCCCCGACATCAACTCGCACAACTGAACCAAAGCCCTCCCAATATGCCTGTGTTCACTGCTCAAGCTCCTTGAATACTCCTATGTGCAGAAACATCCCTGCCTGAAAGGAATAGAAGGACGCAAACCCAACAACTTTCTAGCAGAACAACATCCTTTCTTCGCTTGAATGCGCACACCAAATAACCAAAGCCAGGGCTTTCACAGATTTTCAAAGGCTCAGAGCTGGTTGGCAAAGGCTTGGACCGTCGAATCCTTCCCCTGGGTAATTGGATCCAAGGACTCAGCGAAGTCGCAATTGGCCGGGGAAGGGAAGCCAAAGGAATCCAGCATTCTGCAATGTGTTACATCTCTTTTTTTTAGGAAAGGCTTCAAGCATCTTGAAGCAACCCTGCTATATATATATATGTATCTATATATGTGGGGGGGCGATTCTAACGAGCTTGGCCGGCCCTTGCGAATAAAAAACGCGTGAGTCCGACTGCTAAAGATTCAAGCGTATTACAATTACCCATCAATGGGAGTAATTGAGTGAAACCCGACTCCAATGAAGCAAATGATGCTACAACATAATGAAACAATCTTGAAAGGGTCCTCAGCCGTTGAACATTTAGAACTTGAACAAATCGTCCATGGTCCACAAGGAACACCTGGATAACACAAGTCTGGGCTAGAGCGCCTATATCTCACCTGAAAACGATTCCCTCACCAACACCCGAGGCGCACTCCAAACTGGCCATATAAAAAAGCGATGTTCAACTTTCTGTGGAGGTAGCATAAGGACTGCCAAACGCAAAGGCCCAGCATTCAATGATGACTGGAGGGTTGGCCGACCCTAAGCCGTACACCACCTCACTTCCTGAGTGGATTCGCCCAACAAAGTCTGAACTTTCTACTAGAATGGTCCAAGCCCAAAAGCTTCTAGGTCCTCCAGTAGAGAGGTTAAGGGTACCCTTGTTCTGTCGTCGGTTTTAGGGGAACCCTCCCCCAAAAAAGAAACGGGAGAGAAGGGCACTGGGGGACCAAGGCTAAGTCCAGGAACTCAGGGAGTGAGCCACTCAGCGAACCACAAATGTCCTGAAAGGGGACCTTCCGGACCCGGTGACCCGGCCTGGCAGGGCAGACCCTCCGGGTGCTTTATGAGGGCGTAGCTCATGCCGCCCGCGTCGCGGGTCACTGGCTTCACGTAGTAGACGTTCACCTGAGCAATCAAAACCCGGTGTTAAAATGGTCGACCCAGAACCATGTAAAGAAATAAGGAGGCGGCCGCAGCTATTTATGGTTGGGATTATCCCTTACTATCCTTCATCTACTCGGATTTTGATTGTGGCTCACCTCAGGTCTAAATCTCACCTGAGACCTATGCAAAATCAGGCATTCATAGAGATACTGTGGATACCAAAGAAACCCTGGAATATCATGGCGATTCCCCTGCAAATACCAACAAACAATAGTTTCAACCCTGGTTTCAAAGTGGTACAGGATTTTGCCCATCCACAGTCTGACTGTGCACTGTGAATATATATATATATATATAAATAAATATATATATATATATAAATATATATATATAATATATCTATCTATCTAATCTGCATGCTCATTTGTGTGCTTCTTGCAAGGCATGGTCACGCATGTTGTACTAGCAAAACTTCCCTACGCAACTCTCAAATCATCCGATCTATGTTCTTTGGGGTTCTCCGGGCTGCAATGTGTGTTACGGCAGGGGGCAAAAGCACTCCGATTCGCTCCAGAACGTGCAGGTCCTAGCAAAGGCCACCTTATAGGACCTTGACTAGGCACGCAGCAACATGGAAACTCACATCAATAACACCCAAATATCCCAAAGGAAGTGCCTGACCGCTTGAAACTTGGTCGCTGTTGACCCCTCTGCAAAAAGTCCAACTTTTTGTGGGCTTAGTGGAAAATCCTTAGATTTCAACCAAAAAGTGAATGCCGAAAGATCCAACACAATAGAAATCAAGACACGAAAAACAACATCAATAACACCCACATATATCCCTAGGGAAGTGCTGAACAAGCCGCTTGCAAGATGTTGGGGTTCCTGAAAGTTCGAATCCGTTGATTGATTCGCACTGCACAAAGCCTGGCCCTGTGCCAAAGCACCTGGTAGAGATCCGGCCCATGCGTCGGATCACTGTGGAAGGGGTTGGGCCGGGCCGGATCCTATCGCCGCACGTCTCCCGACTCGGAATCGTGGGAGGAATCCTTAATGGACCGAGGTGGTGCCCCGGACATATGTGCTGACTTTTAAACTTTGCTTTTTCTGGGATAAACCTTGCTTTTCTGGGTTAAACTTTGCTTTTGTGATTTTCAAGCTTTGCTTTTCTGGGGTGGGACGCTACCCTGTTTCACACTGTGGAGTGAAGTGGGACAACCAAGCACGGCTCTGTACAATGTACAATGATGATACACGTGTACTAAATACAACCAACTCCGATTCGTCTAGACCCGATGATCATGCGGTCCATGGCCCCCAAGTGTGGATCACTCATGTTTTTTTCTGGATGAAAACCAGCTGACTGGTCAGATCTGGTCGAAATCCGCCTGAGCCTCTGTCGCCCCCGCTTAACGCAACCATCATCGCAATGGGAGCTCTTCAATTCGAAGGTGTGCGTTTCCCGACTGGGGGTTGTTGTTTTTGTGAGCCTGAATGTTCCAAAACCCCGAGGAAACAACTCAGACCATCCCCCCAAAATCTCCAGAAAACGTTCAAAGCCCGTTTCTGAGAAGGTGTCCTTGGAAGGGTTCTCAGAACCGCCTGTGCTGGTCCCAATTAACTGCCTGCCCAATTTCTAGGGATGCAAGACATGTCCCTGACACCTGCATGGGCGTGTTCCTCAATATATGTGTGTGTGCGCGAGAGCTTGGGGTTTCAAACGCAACAAAAGCCGACATGCAACACTGCAACACGGCAACACGGCAGCACCACCGGAATGTCACATTATGCCGCCGTCCCCTCCACAAACCTGGTCCCACATGCTGAGCTCCCCTCCATCTCTAACCGGGTCACTTCCCATAGACTTCGTTCCAATTTGCCATTAACATGACTCACCCCCCCCCCCCCGGTGGCAGTCCTCTGGCACCCTGCCGTGCTTCCAAAGCGTCCGCACAACACCTCGAGCCAAGCCCCGGCTCAAAGAAAAGGCGTGCCAGCTGGCACTCCGTTGAGGCTGACGCTTGCTTGTCCGGCTGTCCCATCCATTTTTTCATGTCCTAAACTGGTTCAAAACCCGAAAGGCTCCAAGTCAAAAGGTTCCTGCACCCGGGGCCCCAAATATCCCCATGCACCACTGCGTCCCTTGACAATTGCTCAAAAAGGCCGTTCGCTTTTTGGCGCCGGAAATCTAGGCAGAATCCCGCTGGCTCACCAGAACCATGGGACGCCTGATTGATTCAGGGCCAAGAAAAACAACGAGGGCATCTGCATGTTCTCACACCCTGCTGAAGGCCAAAACGTAGAGTGTTGGTGGGTGTTCCTGGGAAGGGAACGCTTTGTCGAACCCTAATGCTCAGCCGCAGCCGGATGCTTCGCCCAGGGGCCCAGGGGCCAAGAACATGCAAAGCTAGCACTCAACCGTATCCAGCCAAGAACAAACACCAAGTAAACAATATAGTATACATATATATATATATATGGGTGTGGCTCAAAATTAAACAGGAGGGGGTACGCAGGTTTTGGTCCATGTTTCCACTTACCAGGGTTCCATTGTGGTATCGGTTGTTTGAGCCACAGCCATATAGCCGCGAACAATGAAAACTACGCATAACTGGTAATTCATAAGATGCAGTAAGAAAGACATCCTGAAGCCACAGCACATTCGCACTGCTGGGCTTTGAATAGCGTCCAGGCCGCCGACATGTCATCCTGTGAACCCTGAAGCAATGGCCTGCCCAAACGGGGCTTGGCTCAGTCTGTGTAGCAATCGAACTGGCGACTGGCAACATGCTAATAGTCCCACCCCTCCCCCCCAAAAAAAAGAAGAAACTGACATGTCTCTCCCCAAGCCCCGTGCTTCCAACCAAATCCCTGCAGTGGACCTGACTTCTACCTTTTGGATTTGGGGCCCGATCGACAGGTTGGGAGATAGACAAAAACAAGGTCCCCGAATACATTTCCTTGCCGCTGACTCATGCACGCGGCTTTCTTGATCGACATACGCTTCAAACGCATATGTTGAAACAAGATACACGTGAAGATCAGTTTGTTGCGAATCTTGTAGATCCTTCCGTTTAGAATACAACCAGTGAAACAGGGAATTCCTTTTTGTAAAACAGATGGCACGATTGTAAAGTAATGTTGAACAAACACATGTGGCACGGGTGAATTGCTTCTTGAACAAGAAAGCTGTGGCAAAGGTAGAACATCCCCGATCTTGCCCAGACTTCTATAGACCCCCGTTTGCGGGATGGAAAGGCAAAATGAAGGAAACTCCAAGGGCACACGGGAGAAACAGGGTTGTGTGAATTGCTCACAGCTGTGATGCCAATGATAGGCCTTCCAACTTGTGCATTCTCGATGGCACCGGAGGTTCACTGGTATCGTATAGTGGGCATCAACCCCTCCGCAACCCTGGGCGAAAAGGTTCGCAAATCTGGCAATGGGGGTCCGGTCCTAAAATCGGTGGAACCTGTTTTGGAAAACATACTTGGAAACATCTGCAACTGGGTGTATTTCTGCAAAATTGCCCCTTTTTGCACTTTAAAGGGAAACCAAAAGCAAACCATACAGTTTTTGGGTGCCCCCATTTTGAGACGAAGCCAGTACACCTTCACGGAAAATCCCAAGCGGCAAACCAACGAACTCCAATGCAGTCCAGGGAGCTCACGAACTGATAGAAGTCTGACAGGGTGATGCACCATCTCTCCGGAGGTACACGGAGCTGTAGCTCCATGCGACGGCCGACGATCGCCCGCGACGGCCAGTGAAAAGCACTGGATCTGTCCGAGTTGGTCTCAGGTCAGCTGGCTGAAGTTGCAGTCTGATTTTCAATTCGAATGGGTTGGATCAATCGGTGACTGGAGTCCACTTGGTTCTTGCTCTAAGTCACCCAGCTTTTCTGAGCGCAAGGAAAAGACAGTCTCACAGACCCTTGCCTTGGCATGCCTTGGCATTTTCCCGACACAAACATGAAGAGAGGGAGAGAGAGAGAGAGAGAGAGAGAGAGAGAGAGAGAGAGAGAGGGAGAGAGAGAGAGAGAGAGCGCTTCAACTTCAATTTGGGAAGTGAAGAAGAATGACAAGCCAGTCAAAGCGAGACAAAGTAGATATTGGACATTCCTGGTGTCAAAAAGCATTATCCAAACAACGCTTGAAAGGTGCAGTGGAAATGCCCAAACCAAGGTTTGTCAAGACCGCCATAAGGTTTTGACCGTGACCATCATCCCCAATGTCCCATAAAGTGTGTATCCAACAGACCTCAAAGTCGGCAGTAATTTACAGTACTTCACACCTGGAAACTTTGGATATCCCATGACGACAACCCGGTTGCTTTACCTGAGCTCCTTGTCTTGCTGGTTCTCAGTAGGAAATCCAGAAGGGTTTTGGGATTGGGGGATTGCTGGACACCTGCCCTGCACCACAAAACGGGTGTCGCGAATCTAGGAATTTCTGGGCTCATTCAGCAAGCCGATGATTAGGTAATCTTGTCCGTGATGCAAATACTTCTATTCATAAATTCCCCGGAACCCCAAAAGACGTGTCAAGGAGGACACTCCTTCTTGGGCGGCCATTGTGGCAGCTTCAGGAAGGCCGAAAGCAGTTCACGAGAAAAGACTCATTTGGCCATGGGTCAAAATCCAAACCGTACCCCCAAGTGAACCTCCCAATCCCCACCAAAATAGGTAACCTAAAATGGGTGGTGGTCATTCACCTACCAACCAAAATGGGATCCCAAAACGGCTTTGACAACCACAGCCGGTATCGTGTGGGGTTAAGGGGGGCGCCGCGTTCCGGAGGTTCCAAAACGGAGGCTCCGGCAATGGTAAACATCAAAGCGGAGTTGAATGCCTGTCCACCATTGGTCGAAAAATGCCCGTGACTGGGTGCAAAAGGGCCTGAAACTTAAATGAAACACTTCTTCACACTACTGGGCGATGCATAGGGCGTCCGGAAAAAGCAAGCAATGTTATTATTCCCTTCCCGTCTTGGGTTCCTAACTTCAAAACAACTTCAAGATCGCCTCATGGGCTCAGCGCCCAAGTTCGCAGCGAGTTTTCAGGTTTCCCCGGCCACGTCAGCCCTCGAGGCCCAATTCGGCTTGGGGCTCCGGCGCCGCCGAGAGAGAAGCCCCGAGGAGGAGCGCTGGACCTAAGTCACAGCCTGGCCTGAAGGCACCTTCTCCATTGGAATGACTGAAAATGACTACATAGGTAAAATAGGGGAATTTGGTTCACTTTTGTCAAACCATCTACTTTAAGTGCTTCAAGAAATAGAATGGGCTTGCGCAGGAATGACTGGCTACCTTGTGGGAGAATTACGCTTGTACCCTCCATGTACCCTCCCACCAACTAACATGGGTTTGTGCAAAAAGGCCCTTTCCAAAAGGAAAGTAGTCTTTCTACAGGGGTCTGTGCACAAACCCATGTTAGCGGCTGGGAGGGTACATAGGTAAAATAGGGGTGGCCCAGAAAATGGTGGCGCCTTTGGCTTCCCTTGAACCTGAAAAGGGCACCGCAAACAAAAGCTATACACACACACATCCACCCCCGTTCTGATATGGGGCATCTTCTAATAAACACTAGATTGTATGAGGAGATTCGCCCAGCCAGGCCAAATCAGTGCATAGGCCCGCCATCCGCGCGCATTTCAACCCCAGGAAAGCGCCTCAGTCTCTGGACTCCCCCCTACTAAATAACAGTCGCAGGGCACCGCCAGCTTCCAACTCTTGGGGGATCCAAACGAGAGATCCCTGCCTCATGCCACAACCATGAGTCTGGCATGCTCTGGTCCTACCCAGTCAAGACCCGGTCATATGTTGCAAGACACAAACCTCTCTTGGCAAAGCCAACGCAAAAATGGGACTACGTGTCTGCATGCGTGTGTATGCGTGCGGGTGTGCGGCTGTGCGCGTGTCTGAGCGTGCGTGCGTGCCCGTGCGTGCGTGCGCGCGTGCGTGGGTGGTTGGATGATTGGGTGTGTGAATGCAAAAGGGGATAAGGCACCAACAAGGCCTCACCTCGGAGCAACCAGCAGCAAATACCAATTGCACAAGTTGTCGTCCCCTTTAAATATCACCCCTCTCGAAGCACATCCCCACACGTTGCATTTGCAAAAAAGAGCCTTGCTGCTTTCCCGCTGGCGCGGGTCAGCACAGAAAACTTTGCCCGAAACCGCCAGCACTCCCAGGGGAATGGAAACCACACAACACCCCAAAGTTGGTTTTGGTGACCTCTCCCCTCCAACTGCTTGATTTAAACTGCTTGATGTTCAACCCACGCCGAAAAAACACACACGACATGTGCAGGGACTCTTGAAATAGGAGATCTCAAGACCTTTGAGGGCCATTGACCCCAAAGGACTTCGAACCATAGGGTCTTGGGATCCTACTGATGGACGAAATCCATTTCGCACCACCTAAGAAACCATGGATGAAATCATTGTTTGCTGGTATTTACAGGGGAATCATCAGAGACCAGGGTGTCCTAGGTGCTGCGTTGGATGGATTTCGTGAGAATCCCTGTTTCGCGTGGATATCGCCAACTGGACCTCCAGTTCTCGCCGGGTGCCCGCGCCACACGTCCAAGGAAGGCTTCGGCGCCTTGGACGGCCAGCCCCAGCAACCGGGGCGACCCTTTCGAGCAAGGCGTTGGAAGGTGTGCAAAGTGCGGACGTGTGGGTTCAAAATTTAACCAGGATATGGACCGCAGGTTTCAGTCCTTGGTGACATTTACCAGGGCTCCAGCTTGGGTATTAATTTTTGACCAACAGCCATGTCAGACAAAAAACCCGTGCAACCCGGGTGAAAGGAGACAGCACAAGTCCTTTTGTGTGGCAAAGTGACCCTTTCATCCAATCTTACCCCAGTTGCAAGGTTGCAATCCCGAAAGGTAGAAAACGGGAGCGCTTTTGGAGCTGTACCATGCTTGGTGACCGGTTTGGTGGTGGGGATTGTGCCATCTACTTTCGCCAGGGTGAAAGTGGACAGGATTCCCACATTCTCAAGTCATTCCCTTGCTGGTGCTCACTTGAGAAATGGGAATCCCTATAACCATCCGGTGGCTTCCTCTAAGGTGACCCCTGGGTTCATTCCATTTCTCAGTCCCTGAGCATGGGCAAGTTGCCTAGGTCCTCCAGATTTGAGAGCTTAGAATAAGGGTACCAACTTCTTTCTGTTTCGTCTATTGTAGTAGGGGAACCCTCCCAACCAAAAAAGTTGGCAGAGAAAGGGCACCTAGCTGGGGGACCGAGTTAACCCGCACAACGGGACTCGTGGCGACTTTCTCCGAGCTCCGCCCTCAGATCTTTTGCTGAAAGTTTAGCCTTTGGTGGGTCAAATAGAAACTACCACCAAACACCAAAAGCCTGGGCTAAGGAACCGGATGGCTGGGGGCCACCAAGCTAACTCTCTCCCGCCAAACCGTGGCTGCGCAGAGGGATTTCAGATCCCCGGCCGTCACCGCGGTATCGAAGATGCGCCGGGAGCTCGAGGTGTTGGCCCTCGGAGTGAAGAGCTCAAGCAGCACCCCCCGCCCCGGCCCCCCCGGCCCCGCGCAAACAAAAACACGTTTTTTTCTGGGTGTGCTGCGTATGAATAATCAATTCTTCCAACCCCCGCCCCCGGCCCTGTGGGGCATAAAACTGCATATTGGTCAATATATATATATATATATATATATGTATATATATATATATTATTTCATATTTAACATGTAAGATTATAGCCGTGTAGAGGAAACTTACTCCCCTTTAACTAAACAAATTACACCAGCAGAGACCCCAAACAGTTGAGGGCTGACGGGCGAGCACAAACATGCCAACAGCTTGTGGCTTTCTGCGCTTCAACACGGATGAATCAAAATGATGCAGTCGTGAACCTGGCGCGCGTTGCGTTGCTGCACGTGTGTTGCTGGCATGCTTCGCGCTTCAGCACCGCGCCAGAACTGAGGTTGGGCAAGCGCGCGCGATGGCGGGCGAGCGCGCGCGCGTGAACGCAAGTGTGGCCGCGCAAGCACGCAGTCACATGGGCAGTTCAAACACACATGTCCAATTCAGACACACATGTGTGTACACGTGGAACACACATACGTATACGACTGAAACAGTATACATTCACCTGCGGCACACGCATAAATGTGTTGAGCTGGAAAACAAACATGTGCTTCTTGGAAAGCACACACACACATGTGCAAACGTGGAACGCACATATGTGTTCACTTACGACACGCTAATGCGTTCACGTGGAACACACATGTGTGTTCACTTGGAACACAATGAAACGCGTGTCCAATTCAGACACACATGTGTGTACACGTGGAACACACATGCGTTCACCTGGAACACAAAGACGCGCAATTAAAGCACACATGTGTGTACGCGTGGGACACACATATGTATACCACTGGAACACAAACATGTGTCCACCTGGAACACCGCGTGTGCGATTAAAGCACACATGTGTGTACATGTGGAACACACATATGCGCACACGTGAGCAAACATAAATGCTCACCTAAATCGCACACACATGCGCGCACCTCGAAAACAATCATGCGTTTTCTGGAGCGCATACATGTGCACACCTGGAGAGCAAATATGTCGTCAGATGCCAAAAAAAGTTCATCTAGCACATACTAATGTGTTCACGTGAAACACACATCTGTTCACCTGGAACACAAACACGTGTCCAATTGGAACACACATGTGCGTACACGTGGAACACACATATGTGCACACGTGAACACGCATATGTGCACACGTGAACACTCACATATATGTGCACCCGGAACACACACCCGTGTGCTCATCTGATAACAACCATGTGTTCTCCTGGAACACAAACACGTGTCCAATTGGAACACGCATGTGTGTACACGTGAACACACATATGTGTACACGTGGGAGACGCAAATGCGCACACGTGAACACACACACATGTGCACACGTGGAACACACACATGTGTACTGCACATGTGAACACACACATTTATGCGCGCGCGGAAAACACAGACACACACGAGTGTTCATCTGATAACAAACACGTGGTCTCCTGGAACACAACCGTGTGTCTAATTGGAACACAACCGTGTGTACACGTGAACACACATATGTGTACACGTGAACACACACATATTTATATATATATATGCGCATTCGGAACACACACACACACGTGCGTTCATCTGAAAACAAACATGTATTCACCTGAAACACAAACACGTGTCCAATTGGAACAAACATGTGTGGACACATGAACTCACAAATGTGTACATGTGGAACACACATATGTGTGCAAATGAACACACATACATGCGCACGCGGAGCAGACACACACACACACACACACGCGTTCATCTGATAACAAACATGTGTCCTCCTGGAACACAAACACGTGTCCAGTTGGAACGCACATGTGTGCACGCGCGAACACACAATGTGTGCCGTGAACACACATACAAAAAAGTGCACGCGGAGCAGACACACACGCACGTGTTCATCTGATAACAAACATGTGTTCTCCTGGAACACAACCGTGTGTCTAATTGGAACACAGACGTGTGTACACGTGAACACACATATGTGTACACGTGAACACACACATATATACGCGCACCCGGAACACACACACACGAGTGTTCATCTGAAAACAAACATGTGTTCACCTGGAACACAAACACGTGTCCATTGGAACACACATGTGTGTACACGTGAACACACATATGTGTACACGTGGGAGACGCAAATGCGCACACGTGAACACACACATGTGCACACGTGCAACACACACATGTGTACTGCACATGTGAACACACACATTTATGCGCGCGCGGAAAACACAGACACACACGAGTGTTCATCTGATAACAAACACGTGTTCTCCTGGAACACAACCGTGTGTCTAATTGGAACACAGACGTGTGTACACGTGAACACACATATGTGTACACGTGAACACAGCACACGTGGAACACACACATGTGTACTGCACATGTGAACACACACATTTATGCGCGCGCGGAAAACACAGACACACACGAGTGTTCATCTGATAACAAACACGTGTTCTCCTGGAACACAACCGTGTGTCTAATTGGAACACAGACGTGTGTACACGTGAACACACATATGTGTACACGTGAACACACACATATATATGCGCACCCGGAACACACACACACACACGTGCGTTCATCTGAAAACAAACATGTATTCACCTGAAACACAAACACGTGTCCAATTGGAACACACATGTGTGGACACGTGAACACACAAATGTGTGCACGTGGAACACACATATGTGTGCAAATGAACACACACACATGCGCATGCGGAGCAGACACACACACACACATCTGATAACAAACATGTGTCCTCCTGGAACACAAACACGTGTCCAGTTGGAACGCACATGTGCGCACGCGTGAACACACAATGTGTGCACGTGAACACACATACAAAAAAAGTGCACGCGGAGCAGACACACACGCACGTGTTCATCTGATAACAAACATGTGTTCTCCTGGAACACATACACGTGTCTGATAAGAACACACATGTGTGTACACGTGAACACACATATGTGTACACGTGCAACACGCATATGTGCGCACGTGAACGCACATATGTGTACATGTGGAACACACATATGTGCACACGCGAACACACACACACACATATATATATATATATATATATGCGCGCCCGGAACACGCACACACACACATGCGTACACCTGGAACACATATGTGTGTATGTCTGGAAAGCACATTTCTGTTCACCTGCAACACACATATGTGTTCACCTGGAACCCATATATGCGCTCACTTGGAACAGGCATTTGTGTTCACGTGCGACACTGGTGCAGACCTGGATCACACAAGCATGTTTAACCAGAACAAACTTCTGTGTTGACTTGTAACACACATATGTGTACACATGGAACACACGTGTGTGCACATGTGGAGAAACATGTGCAACACAAATGTGCAACACACATGCGTTCACCTGGACAACAAAATGTGTTCACATGGAATTTACATTTCCTGCACGCCTGGGCGACACATAAATCAAGTTCCCGAAGCCGGCTGTGAGGCGCTATTCCATGGGGCTCTGCCTTGAACAACGCTTGTGTTTTATATGCGTGTTCCAAGTAGGAAAATAGTGTTCGTGTACGATCAATCTAGCTTTTTTGCAACACATTGCTAGCGCGCGAGCCTGCTGCTGCTGCTGCTGCTACTACTGCTAGTACTATCAGTATCGGATGCGTCTCCAGCAGTTACAGGCTTCAGCTTAGCAAAAGCTTTCCGGCGCATTGCGCTTCTTTCTCGCTTAGCTGCACAGTGTCTTTCGTATCGATTGCTAAAGTGCTTTGATCGTATTGTGGCAACTCTTCGTATCGATTCAGTAAAGCATTTGCTTTCGCAGGGAAATACGCAACCCAATTCTTCCGTATGCTCGGTACAAGGCATCCCTGCCGTCTTGCCTCAGCCGTTGTTTCTCCCCTTTGTCCAGCAAATCGCACTCCATGATAATTGCATGCGAGGAGAGCGGAAGCAAATTTGGATTGAAGCGTAACTGGGAACCGGTCACAGCTGACCACTGCGCTAGCGCCTTGCTAGCGCGCGGCTAGCGCGGGTTCGCCGTATTTTTTGGAGTCACGGCGACCATCTGTGTGGATTTGACAAATTAAGGCCACGTAAGATGAAGGTAAACGTGCGGGCTGGCTTCAAGTACTAAGTAAGAACTGCAACATTACACCCTTGAAAGCCACGCAAAGCCCATCGCGGCAACCCACGCGCCAACTCTTGGAAACCAAGATCACCGAAGACCCTAGCGCAAACCAAGCGCCATCCTAGCGCCTCCAGTGGGGAGCGGGCAATCCATTGGTATTTGCAGGACTCCGCTTTGTGTGAATGAAAAACTGCACAAAGTGACTGCGACGGTGGCCTCTGTAGACTAAACCCCCTTACTAGGAATTTTGACCGGATCGCATATGTGTTTTATCAGAACAATCGCATGCTTTCACCTGGAACACAAACATGTGCTGACGTGGAACACACTCATGTGGTCACATGCAAAAAGTGCGTGTTCACTTGGAACGCGCCGATGTGGTCAGCTGGAACACACCAAGAACACACAATCATTTACTTGAAGCACTCGTACGTGCATCCGCAGCATGCTGCCTGTGGCTTGATCAAGCGCACGCGCGCGCTCAAACACACGTTTCTGAGCCTCAAACACACATGCGTGCCCGCGGAATACACCGCGAATGACCAGGGAGCCGTGCCAGGCATCCAGGCTGGGGGACAACAAGAAGGAGACAAAGGGAGACAAATGAACCCGTCCGCCCGGAGAGCCGTGCCAGACATCCAAGCTGGGAGACAAACGAATCCGTCCACCCAGAGAGCCGTGACAGGCATCCAGGCTGGGAGACAACCGGGGCCAAATAAAGGGAGACAAAGGGAGACAAATGAATCTGTCAGGCAAATGAAGGGAGAGGAACCCGTCCGCCGGGAGAGCCGGGACAACCCCAGGTGCCAAGAGCACCACTGGGTATCTCGGCGTAGGTTCGTTGAACATCATCAAAGAATCGATAGACGATTTAACTCCAGCGTGATTCACGTTTGTTTCACCGGGGGGTTAACAGAGCCTTCTCGTAGCTGAAGCCGTGCACCGCAGCGCACCGCTCTCGTCAGCTCGGGACTCCAAATGCGAGCAAGGACAGAGAGAGGCCGCAACTGATAACGAGGCACTGAACGAACAGACAGGGTGTAGCCAACGATAGACAAGGAAGACGACCCACCACGAGCCCAAGCAAAATCGAAGTCCAGATGAAGGGCAGACAGAGGACCCTGTCCCCAACATCCACAAGACAAGGAATGACCGAAGCCAGGGCCGAAGCCGAAGGCAAACCAGACCCCGCCAAAAGGACAGAACCGCGGGAAGTGAAGGAAACCGCGGAGCGTGAGTGCCACACATCCAGGCTGGGAGACAACGGGAGACAAATGAATCCGTCCACCCAGAGGGGCATCCAGGCTGGGAGACAACGGGAGACAAACAAAGGGAGACAAAGGGAGACAAATGAATCCGTCCACCCAGAGAGGCATCCAGGCTGGGAGACAACGGGAGACAAATAAAGGGAGACAAAGGGAGACAAATCAATCCGTCCACCCACAGAGATGGGACACAAATGAAGGGGAACCAAGGGAGACAAGTGAATCCGTCCGCCTGGAGAGCCGTGACAGACATCCAGGCTGGGAGACAAGGGGAGCCAAATGAAGGGAGACAAAGGGAGACAAGTGAAACTGTCCACCCAAAGAGCCGTGCCAGGCATCCAGGCTGGGAGACAACGGGAGACAAATGAAGGGAGACAAAGGGAGACAAGTGAATCTGTCCGCCTGGAGAGCCGTGCCAGACATCCAGGCTGGGAGACAACGGGAGACAAATGAAGGGAAACAAAGCCCAGAGAGCCGTGCCAGACAAATGAAGGGAGACAAAGGGAGACAAATGAACCCGTCCACCCAGAGAGCCGTGCCAGGCATCCAGGCTGGGAGGCAACGGGAGACAAATGAAGGGAGACAAAGGGTGACAAATGAACCCGTCCACCCAGAGAGCCGTGCCAGGCATCCAGGCTGGGAGACAACGGGAGACAAATGAAGGGAGACAAAGGGAGACAAATGAACCCCTCCACCCCAGAGAGCCGTGACAGGCGTCCAGGCTGGGAGACAACCGGGGCCAAATAAAGGGAGACAAAGGGAGACAAATGAATCCGTCAGGCAAATGGAGGGAAATGAACCCGTCCGCCGAGAGCCGGGACAACCCCAGGTGCCAAGAGCACCACTGGGTATCTCAGCGTAAGGTTCGTTGAACATCCTCGAAGAATCGATAGAGGATTTAACTCCAGCGTGATTCACGTTTGTTTCACCGGGGGGTTAACAGAGCCTTCTCGTAGCTGAAGCCGCGCACCGCAGCGCACCGCTATCGTCAGCTCGGGACCGCAACTGATAACGAGGCACTGAACGAACAGACAGGGTGTAGCCAACGATAGACAAGGAAGACGACCCACCACGAGCCCAAGCGAAATCGAAGTCCAGATGAAGGGCAGACAGAGGAGGACCCTGTCCCCAACATCCACAAGACAAGGAATGACCGAAGCCAGGGCCAAAGCCGAAGGCAAACCAGACCCCGCCAAAAGGACAGAACCGCGGGAAGTGAAGGAAACCGCGGAGCGTGAGTGCCACACATCCAGGCTGGGAGACAACGGGAGACAAATGAATCCGTCCACCCAGAGAGCCGTGCCAGGCATCCAGGCTGGGAGACAACGGGAGACAAATAAAGGGAGAGGTTTGTGGACAGCATGAACGTCTTCCCCACGAGCCTGGCCAGCATGATCGACGACCTCAGGGCCTGCACCCACAAGCAGCTGCCGGAGCTCTTCCCGCTGATGGCCTCGCTTCACGCCGACGGACTCTCCGCCCCAAAGACGGCCTCTCAAACAGCGGCGGACGCACTGCGACCTGGAGCAGGCGTGGGACTGCATCCTGCGCAAGCTGCCCATGCCCTTCGAGCACTTCTGCGGCGCCGAGGCGTGGGAGATGCCTGCGGTGTGGGAGCAGCACCGTGCTGGCAGGAAAAGCGGTGAGCGCAGAGGACCACCGGCTGGCCGTCAACACCGCCTATCTCATGGCGCGGGAGACCTTCCGCGAGTTCCACGACTGCTACCTCCACACCGACGTCCTAGCCCTGGCGGACGTGATGGAGAGCTACCGGGACTCCTTCCGGGCGCAGTCGGGGCTCGACCCCATCCACTACGTCACGCTGCCCGGGGCCGCCTGGGACGCCATGCTGCGGCACTCGGCCCGCGAGTCTCCCATTCACCTCATCACCGACGAGCAGGCCTACAAGGACGTGCGCTCCTCCGTATTGGGCGGGCTGAGCTGCATCTTCCAGCCCTTCGCTCAAGCCAACAACCCCGAGCTGGGCGAGGAGGACTACAACCCCGAGGAGCCCGTCAGCTGGATCTCGTACTTGGACTTCAACGCCATGTACCCGGCCGCAATGACGCTGCCCATGCCCAACGGCCCCTGCGTGGCGGTCGCCCTGCCAGAAGAAAACGCTGCTAGGCTGAGCTGGCTGCACGAAACGTGCCTCTTGAGCCTGAACTGGGAGTCCGACTCCGAGGAGGTGCTCCACCACTGCCACGCACCGGGCAGCATCTCGGGGCGCTGTGCCCTCCTGCAACATCGCGGCCCAGACGCCCAAGACCATCCCTGTGGTCTTTCACAACGGGGGCGGCTACGACTCCACTTCCTGCTGCGCTACATCGCCACGCTGGGCTCTCCTGCAGGGCGCCGCGCGGAGCGAGGACAGCAACAACGAGGGCACCGAAAGCAAGGCAGAAGGCGATCAAGAAGGAAGCGCAGCGAGCCCGAGAGGCCCATGCCCGGCCAAGGCTGCGCCAAAGGCCGCACCCAAGGGCAGGCCAAGGCCGCGCTAAGGCCCCTCACCGGCTGGTGCGCCCTGCAAACCGCGATCAAGCAGGGCGACTACAGCCACCTCTAAGTCGGGCAAGAAGGCTGAGGTTCGTGGACAGCATGAACGTCTTTTCCACAAGCCTGCGGGCTGAGGCCTTCAATCCTCAAACTCCAAGGGCTGATGAAGGCTTCAGCCCTTGAAGTTTTTGGCTTGAAGGCTTCAGCCCTTGAAGTTTGAGGATTGAAGGCTTCAGCCCTTGAAGTTTGAGTATTGAAGGCTTCAGCCCTTGAAGTTTAAGGATTGAACCGAGAGCGAGGCAGAAGGAAGCGAGCCCGAGAGGCCCATGCCCATGGCCAAGGCTGCGCCAAAGGCCAAGGCCAAGGCCGCGCCAAAGCCCCTCACCGGCTGGTGCGCCCTGCAGGCCGCGATCAAGCAGGGCGACTACAGCCACCTCTGCCTCCGAGTCCTCTGCAAGTCGGGCGAGAAGTGCCTGCAGATGGGGCCCGCTGGTCCTCAATTCGGGCTTACTGATACATAAGGGTTTAAATCTCTATTGAAAAGAAGATTTAAGCAAGTGGCCAAGAGGGGCGCGCTAGCGCGGGCTTTGGGAGCGCTTTGAAAGGCAAGCTTTGAAGGACAGAGTCCTCTTCTGGGAAGAATTTAGGAGAGGTCCTCAATTCGGGCTTACTGATACATTAGGGTTTAAATCTCTATTGAAAAGAAGATTTAGCAAGTGGCCAAGAGGGGCGCGCTAGCGCGGGCATTGGGAGCGCTTTGAAAGGCGACAAAGGGAAACAAATGAAGAAGGGGAACCAAGGGAGACAAGTGAATCCGTCCGCCTGGAGAGCCGTGACAGACATCCAGGCTGGGAGACAACAGGAGCCAAATGAAGGGAGACAAAGGGAGAAAAGTGAATCTGTCCACCAAACAAACAGTGCCAGGCATCCAGGCTGGGAGACAACGGGAGACAAATGAAGGGAAACAAAGGGGTGCCAGACATCTGGAAAACGAAGGTAGACAAATGAACCCGTCCACCCAGAGAGCCGCGCCAGGCATCCAGGCTGGGAGACAACGGGAGACAAATGAAGGGACACAAAGAAGGGAGACAAATGAACCCGTCCACCCAGAGAGCCGTGCCAGGCATCCAGGACAACGGGAGAAATCAAGGGAGACAAAGGGAGACAAATGAACCCGTCCACCCAGAGAGCCGTGCCAGGCATCCAGGCTGGGAAACAACGGGCGACAAATGAAGGGAGACAAAGGGAGACACATGAAACCCGTCCACCCAGAGAGCCGTGCCAGATCCAGGCTGGGAAACAACGGGCGACAAATGAAGGGAGACAAAGGGAGACAAGTGAATCTGTCCACCCAGGCATCCAGGCTGGGAGACAACGGGAGACAAATGAAGGGAGACAAAGGGAGACAAATGAACCCGAGCCGCGCCAGGCATCCAGGCTGGGAGACAAATGAAGGGAGACAAAGGGAGACAAATGAACCCGTCCACCCAGAGAGCCGTGCCAGGCATCCAGGCTGGGAGACAACGGGAGACAAATGACAAAGGGAGACAAATGAACCCGTCCACCCAGACTGGATCATCCAGGCTGGGAGACAACGGGAGACAAATGAAGGGAGACAAAGGGAGACAAGTGAACCCAGGGAGACAAACGAACGCGTCCACCCAGAGAGCCGTGCCAGGCATCCAGGCGGGGAGACAACGGGAGACAAATGAAGGGAGACACAGGGAGACAAATGAACCCGTCCACCCAGAGAGCTGTGCCAGGCATCCAGGCTAGGGCTTGGCAACAGGCGAGCCACCTTAAATGAATTTAGAACCCCTCACAGTAAACTGTTTGGGGAATTAAACAAAGTTCCCTGCACATCGACATGAACAACATCCCCCTCATGTCAAGAGGAACATCCTTGCGGGGGGAAGCCCTTGTGGGTCACGCGGTCATGATCATGGGAGACAAATGGTGTGAGCACTTCTCTGGCCCCTATACATATACATGATTATATATATATATATGTATGTAACATTTCATATTGTATTGGATGCTCTTGTTGTCAACTTGGCCGAGCATAGAACCTTTCAGTTTGCTTGTGATCACGCATCCCGGCAACCAAAACGACTGGAACCCGACAAGCGCTGGACGGCCCGTGGTTTCCTAGGGCCCCGGTCTCAGCCACCCCCCGACTCGACTGCCCAGGGCCCGAGGCGTCCGAGGGCCCCGGCAGCCGCGCCAGGTCTCGGCCCAACTTGGCCTCAAAGTCCAGGCGTTCGCGCGCCTCAGCTCCGACGATCCGCTGGAAAAACGACGCGCTGAACGGCATGCCACCATACTGTGGATGGCTGCGAAATCCATTTCGCACCTAAGAAACCCTGGTTTCTGATGATTACCCTGTAAATACTAACAAACAATGGGGTTTCCATGGCTTCTCAGGTGGTGCAGGATTTGGTCCATCCACAGTAGGTGTCCCTTTAAGGGAAATAGATGGCCCTGGTAGATGATTAAGCTACCAGCTGAACCAGGGAAACCCATCTATTTTTCTACCAACACAAACAAAAAGGACACCTATGTGTGCCACCTGCCAAGCGCTGGGAAAAACGGCGGGCAAGGGCTTCTTTGGGGTGCTTGGTTTTGGGTGTGTTGCTCTTCTTGCGATCGGTGCCATAGCCATGAGAAATGGAATGAACCTGGGGGTGCCCTTAAGGAAACCACCAGTTGGATGGTTTATAGGGGTCATTCCATTTCTCTCATTCTCTGCGCACCAGCAAGACGAACCAAACGCGGCAGCTTTTACTGGGGCCCAGTGCCAAAAAGCTACCAGTTTACACCAGCAAGGACTGAGACAAGGACACCCTTGGGTACATCCAGGAGTTGGTTTGCTACTGTTGGTTGGAAAGTCTTAAAGTAGAGGGTGTCATCCCCTGAACCCACAAAAAGGGAATTACGGCGCCCACTTTCACCCTGGTGTGCCCACACAACACGGGACTCCCCCTTCTGGCGCAAACAAGTGGTAAATCAACAGAAGCACATACTGCTTGGCCTAAACAAGCAGTCGGTTGCCCCAGCGATCTGGCAACAAATATTCAGTTGCGCCTTGGCTCCCCTTCAAACATCCTCCGCGAAAGCTCTAAATTTGGGACAGGAAACTCTGTAGGAAACCCCTGATTTCGACTCAAAGGAGAGGGAAACACAGTTTTGTCAACAACGGGGGAACCCGGGACCTTAAAAGGAACGAACCCCTCCGTGACTGCGACCTCTCCCTTAACCTTGTGGGGTAGCGCGAGCAACGCGCTCTTTTCAGCACTTGAGCCAAAGCAATGATCGTGTCATGCTTGGGCATTGACTTGAATGTACATCATGCAACTTGTTGTACCTCTGGGCCATAAATGTCATCGTGATAACTGACTCCCCCCTCATTGACGGCACTGAGGGAGTGTCTTGGGCGCATTACCACGCCAACTTGAAGTCAAGTTTACATCACAACGACTGACGCAAGTTATTCAAGCATCGCCCAGTCACTTGCACACTTTTGGAAATTTTGCAGACATGCTGCAGCGCACTAGGCAGCTGCTTTAGCGGATCTACTTTCACGAACGTCTTCAAGCTTCTCTGGAAGGTCAACACGAATGCCGAGCAACCGGATGGCATGGTCCCACTTATTGGGTGGAAGTGCTTTCGTGAAGATGTCTGCTGACTGCATGTCTGTTTGGACGTATTCTATCGAGATGTGTTCGCTTTCAAGCTGCTCTGCGACGCACGCGAGGTTCACCTTGTGTGTTCGTTGGACACAGCGTAGCTTGGATGAGAAACCTTTCCTTGCTACGAGGATAGTCGCCTGATTGTCCTCGTGGATCTTGAGATGGAATGGTCGGTCCAAGATCAACTCCCATAAGCTGAGCGCTGGGAGAGCCTCCTGGTACAAGGAGTACGCAAGAGACACGATCTCCGCCTCGGTTGTCGATCGGTAGACCGAGGTCTGCCTTTTAGACACCCACGCAAGGGGGAAATGCGTGTGCGGACCACTCAAAATCAAGAATCCTCCGGACGTAGATTTTGCGTCTCGTTCTCCAGCGACATCGGCGTCCACATAGAGAGACAGATGCAACTCATCAGTCAAATCCTGAACTGTGCCAACTAGCGTGCTGTTGACCGTGCTGTTTATGTAGCAGACAAGCCTATGTAGCTGCTTATCGCAGTTTCTAGACCATTTCTGAACAAAAGAGGCAAGGTCGCCAATGGGCTTGACCAGGTCCGGCCGTGCCAAACGGCCGAGCCATAAGGCTTTCATCAACACGCGGCAAGCGGCGAAGCCGAGCTCACCCTCCAAGGCGTCATCTGCAGGATCTAGAGATCCAGCGGGACAGAATGGAGTGGTGGCATCACGCAACTTTTCAGTTTTTAGCTGTGCAACCTCAAGATATAATGCAACGGTTTGACGAGCATAATCTCGCATGTCGAACGCCATGCCCCCTTTCAATCTGCCCATTGCGGCATTAAGATCGGGTTCAGTTGGGTCCTTTGGAGCATCTATCAAAAGGTGATTCCTGCCTAGCACCCGATATATGTCTTCTGGGGGTTCTATATCAACCAGTCTTGTTAACTTTTCCCAGAAGTCTTTATGAAGGTGGCTGGGGCCGGCCAACGTCAAGTCGTCGACGTATGTCGAGAGAAGTAACCCGGACTCCTTGAACCAGAAGTTTCCAGGAAACTCTGCGACCTCACGCCCTCCAAGTTCACTAATGAAACCTTTGAGGTGTGCCTCCCAGAGTCCGCCAGCGTCAGGATGCCCATGAAGAGCTTTAACGAGCAAAACCACAGGTTTCACGAAACGCTCGCGCCACCACCTTGGCCGGAGCTCAGGCGGGAGTGTGATCCAAGTTTGATACTTGGATTTCAGCAGTGCTTGTACATAAGCCTTTATAGCGTCCGCTGTTGTGGTGGAGTTCCCTGGCAGGGATCCATAAGCGAGACAGTTATTAAGACCTTGTACGCTCGTGGGATTTTCTCCCAGTTCTTGGTAGACAGCTGCTGCGCCATGCTCATCTTTCGCACAGTCTCCGCGATACACAATCCTACCTTTCATCTTCTGAAGGTGTTTCGCGAGTTCGACGAACTTGACGGATGCTAGCGACATCAACTGCCCGAAATGGACTTTTATGCTGGATCGTCGCGCCTCAGCAGCGACTTGATCATACTCTCGGACTGAATTTAGATCCCAAACACCGGCTTTCTCCAGGCCTGTGGCTTCAAGTCGAACGGCTTCAAGGGCTTCCGGGGAAGCCAACATTTCGGCACGTGACAAGAGTCTGGTCACCATTGCGGTGATTTCAGGATCCTTCTCTTCCTTGACTTGTCCTAGGGAATGTGCGATGAGATTTTCAACATCAAGAACTTGTTCAAGGATGTCGTGACACTTTTCATCGGACTCAACAGCAATACCTATATCTTCCAAACCAGAGAGAGGGGATATGTGTTTTAGCTGCTGCTCACGTTCCCGGTGGTCGAGAGGCAATGGCACTTGGACAGGCATCGCAGGCACAACGGGCTGAACTGTCGGATACAGCGCACGGGCAACTGTGAGACACATGCCTTCGGGGTAGAAAGCGGTCTTTGCGGTCTTGTTACCTGCTGCAAGCGAATGTTTATACCCTTTTTCGTGCGGACACTTGAATGCACTTAGCGCGGATGCGAGTGTGCTATTGCTGGTCATGACTTTCCATGGCTTCTTGATGGGATAGCCATTGCTGTCCTTCAGACCTAGGGCGCAACCGTGGAAGGTCGCTGGGGTGAAGACCTGTGCGTATTCCCTAAAGAATGCAGAAACATCATCCCTAGCCCAGCTGTCGCAATCCCTTGGCCATTCAAACGAAACACTACCCCCCTGATGGAGGACAGTCTCAGCGTGACGTCTGAATCTGGAGAACAACTCTCTCGACTCTCTAACCTTTTGCTTCAGTTTCTTTTTGAACTGGCTTCCTAACTTGGCCTTATTAAGGCGTTGCCATGCTGAACCTGATGTGCAGGGGATTGCAGCCCAGAGATTGGGTTTATCACAACCTTCTATCTGCGACTCCAACTAGATTTCTCCTTCATCTGTGCTAAGGTCGATAAACTCTTTAGCCAGCCTCACATGAGGTATGCCAAGACCTTCAAACACGCGACCCATATTGGACTCTGGTGAACATGCGTATTCGAACATCACTGGCAACTTATCAATGCGTGCCTGCCGCTTGCGGGCACGATGATTTCCTACCTCAAACTGCTTGGGCTGCGGAGCTTTAACCTCTGCACTGCACGGCATGCCAAAAATTGGCAATGTATCTGGACGGCCGTTCTTTGACGCTTCGGTGACAGGTGTCGGCGGTACGGAGTCTAACATCACGGCTGCACCTGTGGTGATAACGCAATCGGACTGAATGGGCTTTAACTTGAACACTGTGAACCCGGTCCATGGATCTCCAGGTGAGCGATTAGGTCTGCTACCAAACCAACCATCGTGAATGTTGTCTGCTTTGCCCCCCTGAAACACGGCACGAGTGGTGCGAGCTGCAGTAAATCTTTCTGGGGAAACGGGGCAATCCTCGACCTCCTTCGGGGTAAAAAGATTCTGCCTTGGCATGATATGGTACCGAACCAAACAGTTGGCATTTTCTTTGAACACCCAAAAATCTTCACCTTGCGATGTAGCGGCTGTCGCTGGCGCGGTATCGAAAAATGAGGCACCGGGTCTTGAGGGAGCGGGCTCCCCGGCTTCGGCTGCATCAAATTCATGCGCAACGTCTTCTGCACTAACTGCGATTTTAGGATCCTCCTCATGCTCGGATGCGTGGATTGCTCTGGCTAGCTCCTCATCCCCTTCAGTATGAACAATGGGAATGGGTTCCTTAGATTCAGTTTTGGCAGCGCTTTTTGCAGCTGCTTCAGCTCGATCTGCAGAAACAAGTTCGGAGAACCTCTTCTTGCATTCGGCACTGTGAATCTTGGAATGACCGGTGCATGCACGGCAACCTGGCGTTTCCTTGAACTTGATGATCCTCTCAACAGTTATGTACACGGATTTTGACTTGACAGCGGATGGAGTCGGTGGGGCCCCAAAGGGCGCCTCTCGCAGGGGCAAAGTTGGGGGATCTGACCCGTCTGTCTTGCCACCATGCAATGCTCTATCTGCTGCTGCTGCGATCGGGAAGCTTGGGGGTCCGTCCTCAACGAACAATTCCGGTTCAGGAACATCGTGAACGGAAATGGAACCATCTTTACGGAAGGCTTCATAGTCCATGACTTTGACCACATTACGGTACCGCAACCCCGGATCGACCCTCCAACCCAAAAAGAGCGCTGGCGCCATGTTCGGATCGAGAGTGCGCTTGCCAGGAGTCTTGGTTCTGTACCAAACCAATTGCCCGAAACAGCATCTCTTCCCTTGGAACTTTTCCTTGGTGAGAGCTTCCCATTGGGTTTTACCGGGGCTGAATGGAGCAGGCCTGTCGAACGACATGGAGAGACATGCAAATGGGTAACTAAACGTATGCAACGAATAGGGCAGCCCTGATTGCAAGTGGATGCTACGACAGCATTCCTTCTCTTCGCGAATGTCGCGCTCCAGGACGGTGTTGTGTGGCCACCTGTTGGGCAAGCTTGTCTCTGGGACGAGACCGACTTCGTGGGCCGCTCCTTCGAGCTCTCCTGCTGCATCCATTTTTATTAGACATGCTGGCGGTGAATCAGTGGCCCGAAGGCCCATGAACTGACGGAAGTTTTTAACATGCGCTTGCGTGTCCCGCCTACTCACAGGGTATGCAAGGCGAACGCCTGAGAAAACATCACGTACTACATGGTGGGATTTGATTCCTCCGAAACCTACTCCGAGATGTTCATCGCCCATGGCAAGAATCACGGAATCGGTAGCCAACTGTTGAAATGGTGCGGTTGGGACATCGACTTTGTCGTCTGATCTGGCATCCTTTTTGTGCGCTACCCTTGCAGAAGTGGTCTTTGATATTGAACACACCTTGCAAAACGGGTTCTTAGGGAAATGGGACCTCATGTGCTCAGGAGATTTTGCTTGCTCCTTCAACGCAGTATCATGTGTCGGGTCACCATCCCCGAAGGCGATCAACGGGAGTTCATCCTCGGGAGGAGGAGCTTCCTCGGCCGCTAGCATGTTCACAGGAACCTGATCTGGCTCACCTTCATCTGACGCTTGACACGAGTCATCGCACAAAGAAACGACATCGTCTTCGGCCGCGCTCATAGCAGCGGCTTCAATCGGCCAGAGGTGAGTTGACGACTCGGCCAACTTGGGCTTTACCACCTCATCATACTGGGGAACGTATTCCACTACCCTAGATGCATTAATGCGCGCATTGCGGGGCACGTTAATCTTGCATCTACTGATGTCCTTTGGGGGGACAAGGTATGGAACATTTTCACGTGGATCCCAAATGAATAGGTGTCCTTGATCCATTACGGTCTTCCCGATGGATTGCGCTGGTGGGCAATCACGGAGGACGTACACCTGTTCTTCAGCAGGTATCACTCGGCTGTCCTCGAACCCTAATGAAGTAGTGCCTTGTTGGGCACCACCCCCAGTCGCAAAACCTACGGGTGTGCTGCTCTCGCGCACGCACTTGATCATGTTGCTATTCAAAGCTTGATGTCCGATCAAGTGTCTCCCTGCGGCAGTATCCCAAGGCCAACTGATGCGATTGTCGTCAGAAGCGACGCTTCCCATTGCCGGAATGAGCTGTGCAACAGCTGCACTCGCCTTTGGCGGCGGCGGTGACAACAAACTTTTGGGGCTTGGGACCAGTGTGCTTGTTTGTATCACTGTGGAGAAATGCACACTGCTTGGCCTTGCACGAATTATAGGCATAAAACATGCATGGCGTCTTGGCTTTCTCCGCCGCGGTCATATTGGCTGTCTTGCTGATGGCCTTAGACCTAGGAATAAGGTTATCGTTCGAACCACCCGTACCTTTGCCCTTGGGGGCTGGTGCTGCATTAGCTTTAGGAGGAGGCGGCTTTGGAGCTTTAACCTTCGGCGCAGGGGCTGCCGGAGTCTGCTGGTCAGCAGATTTATCCTTCTTGCTCTTCTTATTCTTCTTCTTGGGCTTGTCTTCGCTGCTTGCTGCAGGCATGGCATTAGGATTATTCCCCTGGGACAAGACGGCTGGCTTGATTTGAAGACTTTTGTCAAACTCATCCCTGTTCCGCTTGTCCTGATGGAGCTCCAAGGCTAGATCGACCTTGGACCACAACCATTCCGGCTTCCCACGATGGCTTCCGATAGGGGCTTCCCGTGCCTTTTCTACCTTAGGCTTCAGCGCGGTGCACTTTTCCAGCTCATCCAACAGGTGATCAAACAAGGTTGTTTCCCTGGGTTGTTCTGCCACGGGGATTGCGGTCAGCACGTAAACGTACTTCTCCCGAAAGGCATCCAAGTCAGCAAGGGACGGGCCTGCAAGAGACAACTTTAACAAGTTACGGCCTCCTAAGGTTCCGATCCTACCTCGTTCCAACTGGAAGTGCTTGAAGATGGCACGCAACATGATTCTCCCTACGGGCATCCCACCTGACGAGATTCTCTCTTGTTCAACCATGTTTTGAAACAAGAGCCCGAACTTACCTTTGCGGCAGGTTTTAAGGAGCTTTGCGGCTACTTCACGATCTAACCGTGGGAAACGCTTGTCCGCGATGAGTTCTTGCTCGGTGGAGGACATGCATGCTTGGGCCCACTGGTAAACTTCGTCTCTGGGGGTCTTCTGGAGTCGACCGATGGCCATCAAAACTTGGTTGACGAAACCTCTAGCCTGTCCAGCGTTCTCCGGAGGGGATGGTAGCACAAGATCCTTGAGATCCTTGACGCGGACAACGGACTCCTCATATGCGGCGTGATCTACGGCGGTCATGCCTACACTGGGATCGGCAGCTTGAGACGGGTCTGCATTGGGGAACTGGCCAGAGCCTCCCCCACCTCCCCCACCACCATTCATGGTGAGGTGTGGGCAATCCGTGTCTTCATGGCTGCCGCCGCAAACTTGACATTGTGGAGTATCATCATCTCCATCGGAGTCTGATGATGAGTCGGAGCTAGCGGCCGATGGCGCTTGTGGGGATGACGAGTACAACCCTCCCAACATTGTGATTGGAACTGGCGGAACACGAGTGCCGTCGCCAGCTTTTGGCGGAGGCGGCGCCCCTGCGAGGGGCGTGGGAGGCGCTGGAGGTGGTGCGGCCGGAGGCGGAGGTGGCGGAGCCACTTGAATAGCAACCAATTGGGAAAGCTGCTGAACCATTTCCGCTAAAGCCGTCACTTGCACTCTCACATCGGCTTGATCCCTTGTACCGTCTCTACCCAACCCGCTAGTCCTCGACGCGCCAGGGACTGCGTCTCCAACAGAGGACGCTGCTCCTAGCACTGCCGAATGACCTGCGAGATGTTGACTTGTTGCACCCCCACCAGGGTCCCTTGAATCAGCTGGGGCATCGTGACCAAGTCCTGAACTTTGAACAGAACCACACGGAGGGTCGGGGATAGTACTTGTAAAAGCATTCCCTTGCGACGATGCGGCAACACCGGAGGCATCTTGTGAATCTGAAACCTGAGGTGCTCCAACCGGCTGATGGGTTCCTGGGGGAACTGTGCCCTGACTTGAGGCTTTAGCCGCGCTTGTTTCCGTAGCTGTTTCGGCTATTGATGCGGCTTTTGGCGGGGACTCTTGAATCGGAACAGGGGTCGCACGAGCTTGTTGGGTGAGGTGCGCAACAACACGTTCGAGATCACCAAGTCGTTGATGCATCACAGAATTTTCCTGGGACAATCCACGAATGGTATGCTCTTGACTGGCAATGGTTTGTTCTCTTTGTGAGATTGCCTGTTGAGCCTCTTGAACAATGCGTTGAACCTCTTGCTGAGCGTCCTGTTGAGTGGCATTAACAACCTGTCGTGCGTTCTCGACATGGCCAATGGCTTCCTGTCGTGTCTGCTCGATTAGTTGCCTAGCCTGAGCCTCACTTTGTTGTGCTGTTTGTACAGCCTGCTGTGCTTGCGAAGCTAGCTGAGCGGCCTGAACCCTAACGTCTGATACTTCTCTTACAGCCCTTTCCCTGATCCATCCGGCCTCTTGTCTCGCCTGGTCGGCGGCCTGCTGTTGGTGCAAGGCGTGATTGGCTGCCTGAGCAGCGAGGTCGGATGCTCGATGAGCTTGCTGCACCGCAGCTCCAGCTATAAATGCCGCAGCCGGTACGTTAGTCATCGGGTCAGGTAATTGCGCTCCCTGTGAAGGAAACTGAATGGCTGGGGAAGCTTCGGATGATGTAGGTTCTGACACGATCGGACCACTCGGGGGTGATGATGGTCGTGTTTGGGCTGCTCGTTGAGGTGTGGATGTGCGAACTGTGGACATAGCTGCAGGAACCATGGCTAGGTCAGGGTCATCCGGTTCAGAATCCCTATTTGGGGTTGACCTTGAACGGGGTTCTGATGGCGGTGATAAGCCCGTTGAAGCCATGACACAGCAATGCAATTTTGCACTCACACGAAGCTAGCTCCACGCGCTTTGAGCAGCGTGTCAAAAGGTGCTACGAGGAGATATCCCTGGATTGGCAGCTGGTTGCGAAACGCTCAAGTGAGCCACTCAAGAAAATACGCCCTGCTGCTTTGCACCTGATGAATTCTGTATTTGTAATTGTACTTGTAGATTGATTGATCCGCACTGCCGCACTATGGTGCTTTATCGAGGGATGTTGCCAAGCTGTATTGAGAATTTGTCTGCAAATCGAATGCCTGTAGCTGCAAAGATGCTGTACCGCGCAAAGCGACGGTTTTAACGGCTTGCAAAGAAAGGCTATCGAAGTACCCGATTGGCGGGCAACTGGGATGCAGACCGATGGAGATCCTCGAGGTACTGCGATGGATGCAGGCCCCTTGCCGCCGGAATGAAAAGTCGATTCCGGGACTCGATGTACTCCCCAAGGTTCTCAAGCGCGTTGGCAAATCCGCTCGGCCCGAAATGCGGGAAGTTGCGGAACGCTGCGATGCCTGTCTTTTGAGCTTCACGGACAATCGCAGCTGTATCGTCGATGAGGGCGTGGGCACCCAGCCCCAAGAGGGCGTCTGCTTTGCCTCCCCTGCCCAACCTTTCGTGTACGATTTTTATCGCAGAGAAAGTGAGTCCAGATGTCGTCCGCGCGTGCTCCAGGGCGACCTGGAACTCGCGGCGGCGATACTCGCTTGCAGCCCTGCCCACGAAGGATAGCACCACAAAATTGATAGGTGCGTAGTCGGCTGCAAATTGAACGAGATGCCGGATCACCTCCGGATTGAGGTGGGGTCCCTGCTGCCAAACGTCAAGAACTCCGTGCCAGTCAAGAGCGATGGTGAGCTCCTTGGGCGGCACAGGCCTTGCAGGCGGCGGGGGTGGCGCAGGCGGTGGCCTTCTTGGTGGCGGTCGAAAGCGTGTGCCAGCCTCGGAAGTTGCAGCGCTAGCAGCAGCTGCTTTAACGACCTGCGGCGGTGGCGGCTTGACGATGTACCCTTGTGGCGGGTTTGAGCCCGATTTGCTTCTGGGTTCGGCTTTGTTCAAACCTCGCGGAGGCGCCTTGTACCCGAATGCCTTGCTCGTGGCGGGGATTTCCTCGGAATATCTGCTTTTGCCGGTGCCGAAGAAGCTGCACGAGGAAGCTCCTTGGGCAATGGAGGCTTGCTGCCAAAAATGACCTTTGGTGCGGCCTTTGGGTGCCTCGTATACGCGCCGAGGCACGTAAGCTGACCTGCCAGTTCTGATGGATTCCGCGTCCTGCGGAGGTTCCTCTTCCGAGCTGTAGGCGTCGAGGCGATAGTGCTCCGCTGGCCCTGGGCGTCGATCTGGAGATCGTGATCGCGAGCTTGTGGATGATCTTCTTGGGGGATCTCTCCACGTCTCGTCCGCAAGCGAATACGGGTCAGCCTGACGGAGATGTCCGGATGTCCGCTGTGCTCGGCGCACGGATCGCGCGCGGTTCGCGCGCGGTTTGCGGCCTCTGTGTCGCACGCGGCTCTTGGCGCCCGTTTTTGTTGCGCTCTGAGCAGACAGCGTGATCTTAGGTTCGTCCCCAGCACACTTGCGCATTCCCAGTGTGGTTTTTGCAGCACGGTTCGCTCTGGTCGTTCGCGGGCCACCTGCGCATTCCCAGTGTGGTTTTTGTCGGATCGCGCACGGATCGCGCGCGTTCGCGGTCCTAAGGCGCTTGGCGGCCTTTGTGTTGCGCTCTGAGCAGAAGGCGGCCGGATGGTTTGTCCCCAGCACACCTGCACATTCCCGTGTGCTGCTTGCTCTCGGATCGTGCACGGATCGTGCACGGACCCCGCGCGGTTCGCGATCCTGTCGCGCCATTCGTATTGCGCTCTTAGCATGCAACCCGATCTTAGGCTCGTCCCCAGCACACCTGCGCATTCCCAGCACACCTGCGCATGCCCAGTGCACGGTTCGCGCTCGGATCGCGCACGGATCGCGCGCGGTTCGCGGTCCTTTGGCGCTTGGAGCCCTTTGTGTTGCGCTCTGAGCAGACAGCCCGATCTTAGGTTCGTCCCCAGCACTCTTGCGCACTCCCACGCAGTGTGGTTTTTGCTGCACGGATCGCGCACGGCGCGCGGTCCTTTGGCGCTTGGCGCCCTGTTTTGTTGCGCTCTCGGCAGACAGCCGGATCTTAGGTTCGTACCCAGCACACCCGCGCATTCCCAGCACACCTGCGCATTCCCAGTGTGGTTCTTCTTGCACGGTTCGCGCTCGGATCGCGCACGGATCGCGAGCGGTTCGCGGTCCTCAGGCGCCATTCGTATCGCGCTCTTAGCACGCAACCTGATCTTAGGTTCGTCCCCAGCACACCTGCGCATTCCCAGTGCACGGTTCGTGCTCGGATCGCGCTCGGATCGCGCACGGATCGCGCGCGGTTCGCGGTCCTTTGGCGCTTGGAGCCCTTTGTGTTGCGCTCTGAGCAGACAGCCCGATCTTGGGTTCGTCCCCAGCACACTGCGCCCAGTGTGGTTTTTGCTGCACGGATCGCGCACGGTGCGCGGTCCTTTGGCGCTTGGCGCCCTTTTTTGTTGCGCTCTCAGCAGACAGCCTGATCTTAGGTTCGTACCCAGCGCACCGGGCATTCCCAGCACGCCTGCGCATTCCCAGTGTGGCTTTTCTTGCACGGTTCGCGCTCGGATCGTGCACGGATCGCGCACGGTTTGCGGTCCTCTGGCGCCATTCGTATCGCGCTCTTAGCGCGCAGCCCGATCTTAGGTTCATCCCCAGCACACCTGCGCATTCCCAGTGCACGGTTCGCGCTCGGATCGAGTACGGATCGCGCGCGGTTCATGCTTTGCCGCTGGGCGCCCTTTGTGTTGCGGTCTGAGCAGACATCCCGATCTTACCTGCACATTCACAGTACACCTGCGCATTTCCAGCGGCGCGGCTCGTCGCTCGGTTTGCGCATGGTTCGCTTGAAATCAGTCGGTACAAGAGACCCACCCCCAAGGGCTTGGACAGCTCCAGCTCAAAAAAAGAACTTTGCAGTACACTAATTCTGCGCAAAGGAGGCCGCCCTAAGATCTTGGGAAACTTGGCGTTTTGGCGGACCGAGTTTTCGAGAAACGTTTTTGTGATGACTTACAAGCCCCCAAGCCCCCAAGCCCCCAAGCCCCCAAGCCCCCAAGCCCCCAAGGCCCCCAGGCCCCCAAGCCCCCAAGCCCCCAAGCCCCCAAGCCCCCAAGCCTGCAAGCCCCGGAAATAGTTTAAACTCAAATGAAAAGATGATCTTCGTGGGTCTTTTTGGTGTAGACCTAGCCAAAGAAAAGTCCTTGCTTGTGAGCCAGCGTGGTCGGCCCGGACTTCCAGCGCGGCTTCATGCACAAGTGCCGCGAGCCAAACGTCACCTTGATCGGCTGACAGGAACGCTCGCTTCGGACAAGCTTGGCCTTGTTGAACAAGCAGGGCCAGACTCATCTCCACGGCACTAATTTGCTGCGGCGAAGCGTTTGTGGACTGGAGAAGGAGCACCGTGCCTGGCGAAGCATAACGTTTCCGCTGGGGGAGCCTCATGCTGCATGCATTTTTTCCAGGAGAGATGTAATTTCCAGGTGGAACTGCAAATCCCTGTTTAACTCAGAGCCGAACTTCCAATCATTTTGGTTGTCTTGATTTGCCCCTAAAAATAGTCAACTCTCCGGGCCATCCTTACGAAATCACCCGCCCAGCCTCGGGAGCCAGCCAATTTCATGGCCTGCTGAAGTGCGGGCGCCGTGGGAAGCACAAGGTCGGAGTCCCAGAGGACGCACACATCCTGCGGCACCAAGTCGCTCTGCATCGCCACCTGCGCCGCCGTGAGCGTGCCTGTTTTGGAAACAAACTTCTCGGGCAGCAAGCGGAAGTGCTTGCCGTCAATCTGCTCCTTTTCTTTGCCAGCACGTTCAGCACGTTCTGCCAGCAGCTCATCTGCCTGCAGAAGGACGTCAGGCAAAATCTTCTGGCGTCTGACGTGGCACTGCACTATCTGGGCAGCTTGCAGCGCCTCGAGAGCTCCGCTCGCCACAGTCTTTGGCGCTCTCCACGTTCACCGCTGCGGTCTCCTCAATCAGCTCCAGCTCCTTGGCCTTCTGGCAAGTGTTGTAGTTCTTGATGCAGCGCCAAAACGGTCCAGACACTAAGGGGTCCGTGCTGCCACTGACCTCAGTAAGAACAAGTAGAGGAGACTACGCACGAGAGGACAAGCTGGTAGACCACAACTAGACCATGTTGCTAATGGACCATCCGAGGCTCTTCTTGGTCAAAGTCTCCACATGCAAACTGCCCATGCAAGCCAGTATAGTCGATGGAGTGGCGCGCCCAGCCTCACGTGGCTGTGAAGCCTCCCGAACGAGTACCCAAGTGCCGTGCTCGTCAAATCGTGTCACAGGGTATATACTGTTCTGTGGAGCCAATACAATGGGCCGTGTGGCAAGGGAAGTCCTGGATGGCCTGCCCTCCCGCGCAAGCGCGGGTTCAACACTGTGTGCCCGATGTTCCACAGGGGTAGCAGCAGTCGGTCCTCGTCTCGGAGGCGATGGAGACCTCGACCTTCGGGGCGATGGGGACCTCGATCTTTGTGGCGACCGTTCCCTGCTGCTCTCCCGCCGCGTTTCCGCAGCTCTAGCGTACACCCCGCGAAGCGCTGTCTTGGCGGCGCCCCGCAACACTTGTCTTTCCTCTGCTGATGGTCGGATGCGAGGCAATGGAGTGCGCGAATCTTGTAGCCAGGATGAAGCTGAAGGAGGCGTCGGAGGGCGTAGCCAGTCCGCTGCACTGCTCGCTGCTTCCGCCGCGCCAGAGGCTGCGGCTTTATCCTGAGATTGCACACCTTGCGGCAAGACCACACCTGCGGTTTCAACCGATGCGAGACGCTGCTGATAAGCGTTGTCCGCGGCCTGGATCACTTCGAAGGCTTCTTGGTCAAAATCCCACAGGTGCCAACTATCCAATGACTCACGCCAGGAAAAGAGCGCCTCGATCTGTTGCTTCGAGGCGTCTGCAAACCTGATCCACCGGAATCGTCTGTCCTGCCGTTTGTACTCGTCAACGACGATCTGTTGCAGAGTGTTGAATAGACGAGCACGCGGCCCTTTCCCACCGCGAGTGCCGCGGTGAGGGCCGGCTTCCATGTGCGACCAAACGGTCGCAGTCACGGAAGGGTTTGTTTACCCGAAAAGCGTTACGGCTGATAACCACTCAAAGGAGAGGGAAACACAGTTTTGTCAACAACGGGGGAACCCGGGACCTTAAAAGGAACGAACCCCTCCGTGACTGCGACCTCTCCCTTAACCTTGTGGGGTAGCGCGAGCAACGCGCTCTTTTCAGCACTTGAGCCAAAGCAATGATCGTGTCATGCTTGGGCATTGACTTGAATGTACATCATGCAACTTGTTGTACCTCTGGGCCATAAATGTCATTGTGATAATTGACTTTTCGGTGGGTATTTGGCGGCTAGCTTCCTGTAGAGTTTCGTGTAGCTGGTTTCTATGAACAAAGCAACCCCACATTATTGTGCCCTCAATATGGATAAGCACACACTTGACCCCTTGTAGACCAAACATTTCATCCTGGCTCCTCTGCGCTATCTTGCTTGTGAGTCCTGCACTGCAAACACAAAACTGCAACCTCCCTCGCGAATATGTTCGACTCAGCTGTTCAAAATTCAGGGTTGGCCAGCCCTACTCCAACTTGTGTTGGACACCTCCACCCAATGAGGAAACACGTGGCAGCCCCCCCCGCCACAAATTACTTCACTCGTATCCACAAAACATATAGGAAATGAACTACGGGGGGCCCCCCCTAGACCCTGCTGGGGAAGGACGGCAAAGCAAAATTGCATGCAGCCAGCTTCCCAGCGCGTCTCGGCCCGGCGAAGGCGCTCCTTTTCCGAAGCTTTGGCATTTCTTGCGCCGGGGCCCTTTGAGGCCGCCCGCATTTGCGGTTGCTCAGGTCCCAAGCACTGCTCTCAGCGTCCACCAGTCGAGAAGAAACACCTAAAACGTGTCAAATCCTGGCCCAAAGGAGCTGAACAATCTTGCTTGGGGAAAAAAAGGCGAAGCCGCGAAAACCAGTCATAAATCACGGATCAGGTGCGGTGGATGCAGCCAATAGGAATCTTCAATCGGGCATTTCCATGACTCCCCTCAAGGCAGTGATTGAGAGGGGCCATCTGAGAAGAGCTTTTGGACCGGAGCTCTGAGTCAAGTCCTTTGACAAAAGCTAACAACTGTCA
Source organism: Effrenium voratum (assembly GCA_963377175.1). Classification (NCBI taxonomy): domain Eukaryota; class Dinophyceae; order Suessiales; family Symbiodiniaceae; genus Effrenium; species Effrenium voratum. The sequence continues at coordinate 1,425,050 of CAUJNA010003394.1, read as the reverse complement.
TTGATAATTCGCCACGAGCGCAATCGGCTTGAGACCCGAAATGGCAAAAGCCGCACAGTTGTGGAACATGGGCTTCTCTGCAATACCGAAGCGGGCCATCTTTTCAACCAGCTTGTCAACAAATGCATTCCGTCCCTCAAACCTCCAGTTTCCACAACTATGAAAAGCTCTCTGGAAGAATGATCTTCATGATGTCTGCATAGAGTGCTTCTTACACTTTAGCAGGACTGATCTTGATGATGTACTCAGTATCGGTGTCAGGGGATGTCTCCACTGGCTCCTGGCAGGTGCCGATCTGCCAAGTAGGCAAGCAGTGAATCGACCCCACCCGGATGGACACAAGCAAAGCGCACTGCAAAACAAACAGATCCGCAAGATTGCACCAGCTGCTGCATCAAGTGGACCAATTTTGAGATTCTGCATGGCATGATTTCTCTGGTTGTTGATGCCCCAAAAACGGTCAACCATCTCCCGAGCTGTTAAGCCACGCTAACTCCTGTGAAGACTTCCAGGGTCACCAGTTGCCGAATTTTCAACAAACCTGGACTTCCCCCTTGAGGATGCCGCCGCAAATCTACGGCTGTCGAGCAGAGTGTCATGCCACGCGTCATGTCAAGCAGCCCAAGGTCAATGGATTCCTTTCCTGCTGAGTCATAAAACGCAAACTCGCAGGGATGCAAACAATACCCACAGTGTAACCGGGAAACAACCCATGGTAGCCCAATGTAGTCCTCTTGACTTTCCTAGCACTCATGGCCAGATTCCCTACGCCATGACGACGAGCATCAAACACCAAAGCGTCTCAATCAAGACTATATATGATATATGCACCTGCACCCTGGGATTGATTCCGTGGTGCGAAGTCAAGTTGCACTCCCTCAGACTAACATGACAGTTCCAAGAAGGCCTTTGTAAATGAAACCCAGTCTGCCAAAATCTTCCAAAGGGGTCAGGGGTTCTTCCATGTTAGCCTGGGGGAGAGTAATCGATCTGGAACGAGGGACTGACAAGGTGTCTAGCCTCCCGTACCCCAGCTACCCTGATTCTGTCCAACCTGTGTGGTCTTGCGTTGCCCTAGAGCGACCCCAGTCGGCTCCAAATCAAATTCATCCAAGCCACGTAGTCGCTCTCGCTCAAAAGGTCCAGCACAAAGAAGACCAAGGCCACAAGCCTCAGGTTGCCATAACTGGCCGCTGGCCTTGCCTCCAGTCCACGGAACAGCGATGTCGAGCCTCACCTTTCAACACCACCCCACTTGAAAAGCATGTTTGAATGGCCCAAAGGGATATGGCTGTGGCTCAAAAAGGTGGTACCAAAATGGCACCTTGGTAAATGGAACCAAAGACTAAACCCCGCGGTTTGCCCCATTTTTTTTTTTAAAAAAATTGAGCCACACCCATATGTGACTATCACAACACTAGAAGCCCACCGCATCCTGAAAGCAGGATGAAGGGCCGCGCGGCTATCAAAAGCAGCCCTGCGTGTGCTTGAAATATGCCCCAGGGTCCTAGGTCTACTCCCCCACCCCTCCCCCACGAAAAAGAGGGCAGCTCCCGCCTTCCCCCACTGCAACGTTGGTATGGCGACACCTTCCAAAAAGCACAATGATCGGAAGGCAGTTACCTTCCGACCTCAAGCATCATGCCACACAAGCTGGCTGAAGTCGGAACAATCCAACCAAACAACAACTGTGTACAGGCCCCCATGTAATTGTTTCATACTTTTCTGGGCGAACTCAAGGCGCAAAGCCTGGCCAGGGCGCGTCAGGCAGTAGAAAAACACCGCCTCAGTCTTGCCGAGTGGCCCAGGGAGGCCGAAGATCAATCGTCTAAGATTAACCCTTGGGGCATGAATACCCGGACCTTCCAGTGACATAAATTCGTGTCACGAAAAAAAAAAAAAAAAAGAAAAAAAATGCTCGGGCCAACCCATGATCCAGAAACTGCTCGTTCTCCAAGAAACGCTCGTTTCTCAAAAGACCAATTGTTACATGATTCGGATTTGAGCGCTCGTTTGCGGGTATTTGCGCCCGTTGTGCGGGTATTTTTCCGCATGTTTCCACGCAACAGACTACGTGAGAAGAGAGAAGCCGCCGCAATCGCCAGAAATGCTCGAATCCAAATTTTGGCCCTGCCACAAAACACCCACGGGACACACATGTATGCGAAGAATGAAGGTCCAGGTCCATGTCCAGGACATGCCAAGAAAGCAGCCAGCCCTCGCTCAAGCCGAGCCGCCCAGAAAAGCATCAGCTTCAGGCCGAAAGGGTCGCCTTGGTGCGCGGGCCCGGGAGTTGCCTCTGACGAAAAGTGGGGCGGCTCACTGATGTCCAACCATACTGAGATGCCCAGCGGATTCCATGGAAAACAAAGGGGCACCCTTGTTTGGTTGCTTGAGTTTAAACGGGAACCCTACCCAAAAAAGGAAAACAGCGCAACACCGGGCAACCGAGACCTGAAAATTGTCCAAAAGTGGAAGTTGCTAACCTCCTCACTCTCAATCGCTCCACAAGGCTACAGTATGAAGCGCTGTCCTTACGGGATTCGCGTTCATAGGATGCCAAACTTCGGAAACACGTGCTGCTTTGCCCTTTGCCCTTCAAATCCAAAGCAGAGATGAAGGAAGCAAGTCGGAGCTTTTGTTGAATCTCAGCTGGTGCTGCCTTCGTTCACTGGGCATCCACCGCGGTTGCCCCTGGCCATTGTAAGCGTCCACTACTGGACATATGCCCTGCTTGATCCGGGGCTTTGCGTGTTTAGGGGCACTGGGCTTGAAGAACGCATGCGCTTTGCAAGCTTTTTCAACTCGGACCATTCAAAAGCCAGTCGCAACACATTAGAAAATAGTGATGGCAAAAAAAAGGGGTGGGGACGGTGGTGGTTTCTGCAGAACGTTGTTGCAAAACCCTTGCCGTGCTTTTGACTGGGTGCCCCTAAAATGATCTAGCCGCATGATTGTCCCTTGCTGCACGCCGGAAGCGTTTATGAAAGTTATTGAAGTCCGTTCAACGGGTCCCCTGATTTAAAGCAGCATCGAGGTGCTCAAGATCAAATTAATGAACCTGCCTCGGGCACTCGACAAATCTCCACATGGTACCGCCAGTCCAAAGCCGGAAGGGATCCCCAACTAAAGGACCTTCACCATAGACTTAAAATTGGTCTATGCAGCACATCGGCAAGCTCGTACGGAGGATATGCGGCTTGAGTTGTGCTTTCGCTCTTCGAATCAGGGAAAAGCTCTGGCCGAAGACGCAGGGTTGCCAAGGCCTAGCACAAATATGGGGTTCCACCAACTTGCCAAATGAGGACTGTGCCAAACCATTTACACAATGGTCCTTTTGAAAGATTTGGTGGTGGACAAGTCAGCACTGGGCTTAGCGTGTGAAAGCGCGAAGAGAAAGGACGAAAAGTGGCACAGACCAAAACCCCCCGCACCCCCTCCCTCCACTTTGAACTTCCCGTCAAGAGGCTGGGATCTGTCAGAGCCACAAGCCTTGGACAGTGTCTTTTGCGCTTAGGGTGCTCAAGATGCCTTCAACTGAAATCAGCCTATTCCTGTTCAAGTCCGAGATGCCACCTGGCAACCTGGGTCCCAATGCCCGCGTTTTGGACTGTACTGCCGGACACAACAACTAGGTCCTCCAGTAGAGAGGTTAGAATAAGGGTACCAAATTTTTGGTGTAGTCTTTTTTAGGGGAGCCCTCCCCCCAAAAAAGTTGCTAAAAGGTCACCTAGCTGGGGGGCAGACACCACAGCCACCGGTGCAGTCTGCGAAGCTGAATGAGCCGAACGAACATCCCACGCAAAGCTTGCCTGCCGGGCAGCGGTAGCCTCTCTAACTCGAAGTCCTTCTGCTTTGAGAAGCCCAGATTCTCAGACAACTCCTCGCTTGCTTTCTGCGAGGCCCTGCTAAAAGCGACTAACTTTTTGTGGTTTAATACGGAAAACACATTAGTTGGCAACAAGTCAAAGTCCTGGCATCCAAGCAAAATGCAACAAAGTCCTGGCAAGCACGTGCAGTGCGAAGGCGGAATCAACTGCCATGGCCGACTTGGTCCAGCAACTAGCCACATTCCCATCACCTCTTTAGTTTTAAATGGGGGTTCCATGGGAAACGCAAGAAAATGGCCCCAAAACCAATGTTTGGGTTTGAGACCTTGTGCATCAGAGCTCGAAACATATAGATTAGCAACTTGCGCCGGAGCCTTGGCAAGCGCGGAGCTTCCATTCAAAGATCGTCCACAATCTGCGAGGCACCTGCTTCATGAATATTGATTTCTGTGCAACTGAGCAAGGGTATAGCCATGCTTCCATGAAATATGCCGGCATATCCTCGGTAGAGGTGCTGTGCCAACCTGATTTCGTCTCAAGGTCCCAAACGCCTCAATACTACCCCTTCAAACAGTCAGACATGAGAACCACCCCAAACGCTGGCAATCTCCCAAAACGCTCACTTGAAAAGGCCCAGCTCTTGATAAGCCCCTCTCCCCCATGCGCTTCCCTGTCCTTTGCCAAGGTGTGGAGCACTTCCTCCTGTCGGACGTGTTGCGCACATGGAAAGTTGTCAGACCTCCCTGCCCCGTGCCGCTGAATTTGGTCCCCGCCCTTCAAGGGGTTCTGGCGGAATGGGTCCATCATGTTGCACAAGCAGGCATGAGACAACCCAAAACCCGACAATGCCACATGCGCTGTCCATGCGGAGCTGTAAAAGGCGCCCGTCTTCCACGCAGAGTGACACATGAGCAAGACCATGTCAGGGCTGCATGCAAAAAGAAAGAGCTCTGGTTTGATGAAGCAGTTGGAAGAGCACCCAGTGGCCTGGGACTCGCGTAAAACACAGAACGCAACACAACACAACGCATATACACGTTTGGCGCTTTTGCCATCCAGTGCCCAAGATTGAAATTACTCATGGAAACGACAGTATCAAATTGCAAACAGCCAGGGTGGAACAGTTGCAATACATTGCCAAAGGGTTTGACGGGACGTGTTGAAGTCTCACAGCCACCGTGACGGAACTTCATTGAGGTGTGTCGGTGTGTGGCAAACCTTTTTTGTTCTTGTTTTTCAATGGACGCCACGGAGGGAGCAACCCAATTTAAGGGTCCACTCAGTTTGAGAACAAATGTTCAAACTTTTCGGGCCCTTTCGTTTTTTTTTTTTTGGATTTGCTTGGATACACTCCGCTCTTTCAAGGGCTCCAAGCTAAACCAATTCAAGGAAAGTGATCAGATGCAAGTTTGGTCGCGGATTTCCCGTAAGCTCGATGGACATGGTAAGGCTCCTTGTAAAAGCTAGAGGGGGGGGTGAGGGCAGTGCCTGAACTGGTATAGAGGAAAGGCATGGAAAGTGATTAGAAGCGCAAACCTGTTTGAACAAATTGATGCTCGATCAGATTTGCCAAGAATCCCTGGCTCGCCCATAAACTAACATGAAAGTGACTTCCCCGGCTTCTCTTCTTTAAAATTCGGTTGCTTTCTGCTCCCCTGCTAAAAGCTACTAACTTTTAGTGGTTTAATACGGAAAACCCATGAGTTGGCAAACAAGTCAAAGTCCTAACATCCCTTGGCAAAATGCAACACAGAAAAGGTTCCATCAACTTCTGATGGTTTTCGTATTATGCCCTGGGAATACACCCACTGGGTATTGACCATTTTGTTTCCGTGCTGCGACCTCGGACCTCGTCCGACTCATTTTGACTCCAGGCCTCTGCCAAGGTGGGCTCCAGCAGGATGCCGCAGAGGCCCCTGCAAGCGTCGCCTTGGAGATACAAATGGCTGTGGCTCAAAGAACGGAATTCCAAAATGGCTTACCCTGGTAAGTGGGTTCCATGGGCCCAAAACCTGCGGTTTGCCCCTCCGATCGTTTAATTTTGAGCCACACCCACTTTGGATGGTTGCGACCTCCAGTTCGCACCCAAGAAGCAACCTGGATTCGGAGGATTCCCCTGTAAAATACCGAGAATCGTTCTGGTTTCAACCACGGTTCAAAGTGGTGCAAACGGAGTGTGTCCACAGTGTTCTCTCACAGAAACGGGATCCCCCGAGTGGGGGACTCCTGGAGGGGACTTCCGGGCTCCATGCGGGAAGTACTATGAAACGTGGCTCCGAGGGAATCCGCACTTCCACTTAGCACTGGCAAGGGTCCTATGTTATTAGCATCGCACACAAGAGTTGAACAGAACCCAAGCCTATGGTGCTTTGACGCTTCATATCTTATGATGATAATAGAGTATAGACACATTCGGATTATATGCATCTTGGCTTCAGATCAGGATGGCACTCAACCACTAGTGACCTCGTGGATCTCATGTGAAAATTGCCCTTGCGAGAGCTGCACCCCATTTGGGACGCCGAACACGATTCAGCCGAAGTGAGCACCGGCTCTCACCCGATCACTCTCACCGATGGGAATCGAGTCTTTTCCCGTACCCCAAGACAAGTCCAGCTACACTCACACCATGCCAAGCAGCGAAAAACATTCTGTTGAGCCGGAGCCATTGGCTGGCTATGGCAAGGCTGGTCTGTTCATTATCCTGATTGCGTTTCTTTTCATCAGCAACATTCATTCAAGCATCAACCATGCTAACTGCTGCAGCGCGGCTTGTCAGCGGCATGTCCTGCGCTGCGATCACTTCGGGACCTATCCACTCAGCAACAAGCAGTGTTCCCACTGGTCCGGGAAAATGCAGAGTTGCAACTCAACACACGAGAGCGGAATTCGACATCTGCCCAAAGTTGGATCAGCATGAAGATTGTCAAACCACACGATTACCACCATCAACAACCAATCCAGCAAACAACAGAATACCAGTATATCTGCTTATCTCAGTATATTGAAGGGTGAGGACACCGAGCCCCCATGGTGGCTGCCCACATTCCACAGCATCAGGACACATCAGGACTACGAGCAACCGAAACAAAATTGGCGGTATTCATGGCAGTCCATTTTGGGCTGCCACTGGCCCGGGCACAATACCCAAGTGAACACTGGAGTCGTGGTCTTTAGCTAAAGAGTCTCATTTGGTCGATACGTGGAGGTGTCAAAACTTGGGAACATTTCGAGCCTCCAACCGTTTGTCTGCGGAGAGCGGCCCCTGTCGTGCAAAAGCCCTAAGTCGGCTCTGCCTAGCTGCAACAGAATTCAAACTTCCGGAAGGGCAGGCTCGACGTTGAACCCCTGCGCCCGCACAAAAAGTTAAACTTGTCGCTAGTCAGTTGGACAGTGGGGAAGCCATCATGTGTACCTTTCAACATGGGACCTCTCGCGTAAGTCTTTAGTCGGGAAAGGGAAAAGGTGCGGAACTGCTGGACGAAAATCATGGGGTTGTCGGTTTGTCTCTTTTGGATTTCTATTCTCAAAAAGGGCGCCCTATTCTGAGAACCCGGATGCTAGCACCCGATCATTCCCAACGTCACCTTTTAAGTGGATATATGGGGTATGTGTCAAAATAGAGGGACCCCAAACTGCATGCCCCCTAGCACCCAGCCGTCAATTTCGCAAAACAGCTCTCTGGGGAAAACTGGATGTCCCGAAATAGAGGGGCCATTAAAAAAAAATGGATGTGTCAAAAAAAGGACAATTTTAAAAAATGGATGGTGCCCTGTTCTCCCTTTAAGCCAAACCGGACCAAACCCAAAAAGATCACCCAAAGACAAACATCCCAGGGAGACTCGATCCCCTCATCGATCGTTCGAATCCAAGTCCTTGGCCACTGCCCAAGCCACAGGCCCCGCCTGTCAGAAACCCGTGGCTTTCTCGCATGGTCACGAAGATCGATTTCTTCGGAACACGAGGCGTCCATTTGTTTTTCTAAGCCCTGTGGAAAAATATATGTCCAGTGATAGACTCCCTTTAAAATCAATGGGGAACATAACAACTGACCTATGTTTAAGCAAATGGAAGAAGCTCGCGAGTTCCGGGGCCCTTAGGCCCTGGTTTCGGCAGGTTCCCCGTGGAGAGAATCAAGGGAGCTCCGGACTCCTTAGGCGTCCTCTTGGAGGAGTTTAAGAAACCATCCGAAGAACGGCCACGCAACACGGCGAAGTTGGCCTGAGTCCAGTTTCTGTCATCAAACACATTCTGCAACGTTTCGAGTGTGTCGCTGTTGATATTGGAGGTAAAGGGCGCTCTAGTGACTTTGAGGAGGATGAATGCATTGACTAGTTGACATGTAGCTTGAGGTGTTCTGATAGCGCCTGCTTGGGTCACTTGGCGATTCGGCACATGCAGCACACATATGCAGCATGCCTGGCGCCCGCTGGAGCTATGATCGGTAAACAATGGGCACCCTGAAAGCTCCCACATGTCTGGCTGCAGGGCCCGCGCCAGCACCCGAAAACATGGGCCAGGTGGCACAAAGCGGGATTCAGCTCAGAAGGCTTTAAGCGAGTGTGCTACATATTTAAACAGATCCACAGATCCTCACACGTAGCGCGTTGAACCGAAACTCGGCGCAAGTAATCAATAAACCAACATGACATCCGAATAGAGGAGTGTCTGTTTTAGTTGGTTTGCGTCACGGACCCTCCGTCAGCGCACAGGCTCTAAAGTACCATCAACAGTCATCATCTAACCTAAGTTGGAGATTCATGTTCATGTGCGGCTATTTCAGCTTCAAAGTTGCATAGCTCGAGCCTCGCCTGTGTCATCCAAGATGCTTACAACAGAACGACGGGTCAACAAGTACCTAACATGACTGTCATGACTAAAGGTCACAAATTCCCAAACACCTGCCACTCAGAAACAATATGCAACAGTCTTTCGCTCCACGTCAGAAATTGGATTGGCTGGAGGCGCCGGGCAACTCCCGCCTCGCCCAACACCGGCGCCATTCGAAAGACCTCCGGCGACGCGGAAAAGCTCCCAGGATGGCGGGTGTTTCTCACAGGGATTCTTGGTTGACGTTGGAAGGGGAGCATGTTTTTCAGATTTTAGCAGTTAAGTGGTTGGAATTCAACCACTACACCACAATAAATTATAAGCAAAAACGTGGAATGTTTCCCAACAACCATGAAGGATCGATCAACCGGACAAAGATGAAACAGGACATGACTTGTGGCACCCAAAGGATCCCTGGTAACTTTCAACAAAACACATCGTCAAACGCTTGATGTGTCAAAAGTCATCCTCAGGTGCGTAGATTCTGTTGGGTACCATGTGGATTGAAGCTGGGAGTGTTCCTCAGTGCGCCCCCTGGCGTCTCCTTTGCTGAAGAGGCAATTTCAGGCAGGTTGTCTCAAACCGATTTGGCCTCTTTGCATTTGTGATCATTGGTGAGCAATGCTGTCCTTGGCCCGTTGCTTTGCATCCACTTGAGCGCTGGCTTGAGCTCACAGGCTTTTCGGGCTTTGGGACCTGTTCCGGCGGATGACAACTTGCAAATGCCTCGCACCTTCTACATCCGACATAAATGGCTCAAACATCACCACAATATCTCCATGACCTTCACTTTTCCTTGGCTAAGGGCCATGTTCCACTCTGTTCACCCGTTGCTCGGCTCAAGCTGTCGGCCGTCCCTTCGTCGCCATGTAATCACGACCCAGACTTTCACATGCCGAAGCCTATGGGCCATTGCCATGCTTGACCGGCAAAGCATTGCAGAACAAGGCACAGGAATGGGACCTTCGAAGCACGCACCCTGAGGGGCCCTGTAAATTAAATTTGGAGGTTGATGCCAGTGCGACCACCTTTCAAGAGAGAGTTTGGGACCCACTTTCAATGATCAGGGAAAGTCCAACAAACCTAGCTTACTATTATACGGATACGTTTCCTGTCCAGAAACTTGGAATATGAGTTGATGGGCCAAAGCAAGAGGAAGTCAACGTGGCAATCGGAGCAGAAATTCCGAATTCGCGGACAGCCGAGGTGTAACCCAGCTCCCGTGTAGAGAAAAGCAACGTCCGACTGGAGCTCCTTCTGCGTCGGGTGAGGAACATCCACCCAGAAGCAAGATTCCATGTTGTTTTTGCTGCATTCTACGGAAGGTGAGCCACAATCAATATCTATTGTGTGAGCGTACCATTTGTAGCCAATGTCCTTCTCTTGACTGGTGCCTAGAGTAGATGACCCCACCCCCAAACCCCCAACCTCCGCAGAATCGTAGTTCCAGCCATGGCCTTGAGCATATGGCCGAGGCCAAGAAAGGGAAGGTTGCCAAAGCGGAAAGCACCACTACCCTCCCACCAACTGATGTGGAACCCACCAGAAAACCCTTGCAAGAAATAAGAATAGTTTTGCGAGCACCCCTTGTCTGGTTCCATGCTAGTTGGTGAGAGGGTAGGCAACACGTTCAAGGTTTGCATGCTTCTCAAGGGAGTATCTGTCAAGGAACGCTAGGGCTGCCAATGTGTTTGTTGTTTGTCCTTTTCATCGCGGCAAGCAAGGACAAATGGATTGGTGCGGTGTTGACAGCCACAAAGACAAACACATACACACACATACCCAAAGTGCGTTTGCCCGGCCAAGCCTTGGAAGCAACACTGCCAACAGTAAGACAAACGCATCGTCGCAGGCTCGTAATGGGCAACGCTTGCTGAGACATGGCAGCAGGTCCAGCATTCAACAGGGGGGTACTGGCAGGAGTCACAGGATATGATTTTTGACAGTTGCAGTTTACTGGTGAGTTCGCACAACCCTGCAACTCTTTGTGGTACAATAGGAGGGACTTTGCAGGACCCCTGCACTACGTAGTGTGAGAACCTCTCTTGAATAAGAGCTCGCTACTCGCAGTCGGCGGTCTGATTTGTTGAATCACAGGCCCTTTGAACAAATGCAAGATCGATTTGGTTCAGCCCCCTGGAAGAAAACAACATCTCCAGTAGTGATTCATTCCCTTAAAACCAACAAGGAGAATAAAAGACACATGGTCTTACCCAAATCAAAGTTCCCTGAAGAGTCATTTGGACTAGTGGCTTGGGGAACCTCTTGAAATCACCCAAGCGCCCAAGCCAATCCCCCAATCCAAACGACCCAACACCCAATGGGGCAGACCAGGTGACTTCAACCAACTGGTGTCAACTTTTTAAGGGCTCCCCCCCTGAATTGAATGAATTTCCCCTCAAAAGGGGAACCAAACCAACTAATTGCTGTCCTCCGTTGATCAGGTGACACTATGACCCCCAAAGTTAGTGAAATGCCCTTGGCTTCCCTTTTGAACAACACCCGAAAATGGCACCTCGACAAAATTGTCAAAAATAGAGGCAAAAGGAAACTACGATTGAGTTGTTTCGGCCAGCGGCCACGCAAGTCCAAGGGGCGGAGGAGCACAGTGCCTTCGTGCTCGGCATCTAGCTTGCCGTCCTGGATTTTCTGGCTTCGTCTCACTTGGTTCCCTCCCGTCAAGGGACAAATGAGCAACATCCGCGTGCTGTGGGGATCCGCGCCACGCCCATATTTAATCTACGCTGGGCCTGGCAACCTGTGTGTGGAGCCTCTCGGGCCAAAAATGTAGGGCACGTACCCCAAGAGAGCATAGTATTATAGTAATTTTCCTTGGGGCAGGTGCACCAATCGTGCCCTACCAACGAATCCTGGCGGATTGCACCAATGTTTGGGGCGCCCACGCGAAACTCCGAACGGAACGTGTTCCAAACCCGGAGCGGAAGGCTGCGCTTCCTACTAGTATGATCATGATGTTTGTGTACGACATGTTGTGTGCATAGACTAATGCGGATTTGTATATTTTATATAAGATTAAATACAAATGATACAAATCAAAGCTTGCTCGTACATGCGTATGTAGCGCATCCTTGTACATACATATATATATATATATATTTGTATTGTATGGTACCCCCCTGGAATAGTCAGGTTGTTTGGCCAGAAATTGACATTTTGGCTGTAAAAATGAATGTAAAACACACGTTCCAGCTTCTAAATTGAGGCTCTAATTCTAGCACCGGTACTTAGTGCAATCCAGGATGTGCTAGCACGTGCTAGCACATCCTGGATTGAAGATTGAAGATTTCTGGCAATTCTTTCTGGGAATCTTCAAACCTGTACTTAGGGCAATCCAGGGTGCGCGTGTGCTAGCACATCCTGGATTGAAGATTGAAGATTGGAGATTCTCTGACAACTTGGATTGTTGAATCTTCAATCTTCAATCCAGGATGTGCTAGTCGAAAACCTGCTCACCTTCGACTCTGGCACATATTAGTTTGTCCTAGGATGGATTGAAATGAAGATTTCCGGAACAACTGGTCTGAGAACCTTCAATCTTCAATCCAGGATGTGCTAGCTACGTGCTAGCACATCCTGGATTGCCCTAAGTACATATTTGAAGAATTCCAGAAAAGTTGTCAGATAATCTTCAATCTTCAATCCAGATCCTGGATTGCCCTAAGTCCGGATTTGAAGAATCCAAAAGGCAGACTGCGAGCGCACGTTGTCGGAATCAAATTGTGGATGTGCACTTGCGCTGCCTGCATTTGGCCAGGGTTGAAATGTTGTTGACAACTTTACAGGTTTTTTGTGGACTTGAGGGCTGGCCAGGATGGAAGATTCTCAAACACAAGATCTGGTCGATCTTCAATCTTCAATGCAGGGGGCAAATCCTTAATGAGTCTAGAACAAACTGTCAAGCTCTTGGGGGGCCACGATTGAGGATGTTTGTTTGTGGAATCTTGTATATTCGATCTTCGATCCATGGCAACACAATCTGAGCAAATGCTGAAAACACTGTTTTTTACAGCATTTCTGCCCAAGAATAAGATCTATGATTGGAAACACTTTCCGTCATTGGCTTGGCTCAGTTCTTGCTTTGTTCAAAACACATTGGGTTCGAGAAGGACAATAAGCCTTTCAAAATTGAGTTTGGTTCCAAGTTCATTTGGCCATGACAATGGCTATCTTCCCCAGTTGGTTTTTGAAATACACAAGAAACTGCAAACGATTCAATTGAATCTGGTTTGAACTTGAAAGCGTTTTAAGCTGGATATCCTTCCTTTACTTGAATTTCACTAGTGGTGCTTGGCTATGATTGAACCAACTTAGACAAGCAACACACAACTGACATAGTTGCGTTGCAAACTGAGGTTCAAACAGACTGAACTAGCATGTACATGGAATTATGCACAACACTTGAGTTAACACTTAAATGCAACGACATGCAGTACGAAGGAGTTCATTTTCCAAGTTGCTGATTTGCTGAATTTCGCTGCCAAACAAAAAACATAAAGACAAAAAATAGAGCTGCTACAGTCGCGTTGAAGCTGCCAAAGCATACTTCGCGCACTACTCTTGTGCTGAAAAGTTGTGCTTTTTGAGCTGGAGCTGCCAAAGTGCACTTTGCATACTCCAACGTGACTCTAAGTGCACTTCGCGCACGCCAATGTGATGGCCACATAACTCCCATTCAACGTTGAGCTTAACTTCTGCTTGATTGGAACTTGCTTTGCATGTAGTTGCACGTCCAGTCAGTTCATTTCAGAGTCTCAAGGCAAAAACCCAAGTTCTGGCCAAAAACCTGAGTATTTCAAGGGGTTAGCATATGTATATATATATATATGTGTTGTATCATATGTATATATGTATATGCTGGTTTGCATCAATGAACGACATTGCTGAGTATGAATCTATTTGTTTACATGCATCTGCTCGTAGTGCAATTCATAATGAATCATCATCTTCTCTAGGGTTGCGGAAACCGTCGCCCTCAAGGCATCGAAAACTGTCTGAAGGAGACCAATCACAAATCAAAAAGGCACCACAGCGTTCTTTACAAAACGCGGCACCTCTGCAGCAACGCGTAGCACATTCTCACCCCCCTTGAATTTCCAAAGGGATTAAGCAGGAATTGGCCAACAGCTGCAAATGACAAGGCCGCGACCTGTTTGTGAGGACCTGTTTGTCAATCCACTCTTTGGAACAAGGCTTGGGAGGCAGAACCACTATCCCCTGAGCGCCCCACAAAAGCCTGTAAGGCTTCCAACAAACGCATGGTTTGATTTCCTCTTGAGAAATGTGGATGGTACACCGCACTGATTCAACAAGCAAGGTAACTCGCATGCAAATGGCACCTCAAAAAACCGGCCAAGGCAGGCAGGCAGCCAGGCAGCCAAGCTGCTCGCGCTGCTACGCGTTTTTTTTCGGGTTTCTGCCGCGCCCCGGCGTTCTGCTTTGCCGCTGGAAAGTTGGGGACACACCCAGCCACAGCGAGCACCAAAACTGTACAAAGTTCACCGGGTTCTTCAAAACTGACGAGATCCCTCACCCGTAGCACTAGAGATTGTGAGACCCATACAACAGGGGAACTGCCATCTCACATGAGGACTGAGGGTTGTTTTTGAACAACCCAGGCAAACTCATGTGTCACAATCAGGTTAGCTCGTGACCGTGGCGCGCTTTACACACGAGTCCAGTTGCACCAAGAGCTTAGGTGTAAAACCCGCCATATGCATGTTGTGCTGCAGCTGCCCCGCTCGCCATTTACAACGCATATTATGTGTGCTCTTGAAGTTTCAGCAAAATCCTGCAGCGGGTAACATGCATTTGCAACCAAAACCTGCACTGTCTGCGATGGCCAAGGAGGTTCCAGCCTTGGACACGCCCAAAAAAGGAGGGGGCTTTTGCGCAGAAACGTCGTTCAGCACGGCCTCCAACGTTCAGTCGCTCCTTTGGAGCCAACAGCGGCGAATTAGGTGGACGCAGGGCTGTCGCTGTCAGAACCGGTCCCGCTGCTGTCCTCAAGGCCTCAATGCCCGGGTCCACGGAATGCGGCCGAGCCCCGCAAAAAAACAAGCAACAAGAAACTAAAGACTCCTTGACTCCCCTGAAAGGTGCTGCAAGGCCAAAAGCCTCAAGGCTTCCCTTCGTGAAAGGCAATGTGTCAAGCAACCCCGGTGCTGAGAACCTTTGGTGTGCATTTTGGCGAGGTGCGGCATTGTGCAGGGTCCAGCATTTACTCGCGGAGAGAAAGCACGCAATTGTGTCCTGTGGATTTGTTTGGCCAGGTCCCAAAACAGCAAGTGGATGTCACAGCAAGTGGTCCAAGCCTTCCAAATCTTTCAGCTTCGGCGTGCGGCTCTCATGCCGCCGGCTGCAGCCCAATGCTTGCCTTACGCGCGCGGCCTCCCACTTTCTCAAACACGAGAAATAAACATGTAGTGCATACAAATAAGCGGCATTCAAAATATGCAGTTCCCGTAGAATCTAGTGAGTCCCCTGCCTTTGTGGAACAAGCAGCGAGCCTCCCAAAGCGCTTCCCGGAACAACCATGTACTGATGGATAACGCTGTTGGCTGTGAGAACTCCGGAGCACACAGCGGATACCAACACCCCGTCACCGCAAGTCGAAGACCTGCTATATTATAGAAGGCGTTGTTCAACATGAACCCCGACAAAGGCTGGTCGGCTTGCAAATGAAATGTTGGGATCCCAGCGGTCTCCCCGTACTTGTTGAGACCCATAGCGGTTGTTGGGGAAATGTGTTGCTTTGACGGATCGGTCTTGCCATCTTCAGCTAGCGTGGGAAAGGAACCGCAAACTGGCAACCAAAATGGGATGCTCAACATCGCCTGCAGCGGAACTAGAGCTGAATCCTTGCCTTTAACACAATTTGGGAAGAAGCTTGTTTGGACCAGTTTGGCATACACTCGGGAACTATACGTTTTCCAATCTCGTAGTTCAAAACAGACCACCCCTGCATCCAACAGAAAGGGTCCGCGCAATTGACGTCCTCTACATGTGTATTTATAAATGGTGTCTTCAAGGGAAAGCACACAATTCTCCGAACCCCTCAACATGTCCACTTTCGTGGACCACCATAACTAAAGCCAAACAAACAAAACACTTTAGCATGAGTGGACAAATCACTTTCGTGGACCCAAGGAACATGACGCACAAATTCTGCGCAGAGGCAAGTTGCTTGGCCAGGTAGAAGCTCGTCGGCTCCACAAAGGTCACTGCAGCCGAGAGGATTGCCATAAACGGCCGGCCGAGAAGGACCAGCATCCTACGGCCGAAAATTGGTTGCCTTCCCGAGCTGATGGGTGGCTTTCCAGTGGCTTCTCGTCAAAGCAAGCAAGCAAGCAAGCCAGCGAGCGAGCGAGCAAGCCAGAAAGCAAGAAAGCAAGAAAGCACCCAACGACCCAACCACCCAACAACCCAACAACCCAACCAGCGAACGAACGAACGAACGAGCAAACAAACAAACAAACAAACAAACAAACAAACAATCAAACAAACAAGCCAACGCAACACACAAGCACACAAACACAAAAAACAGACAAACACACAAACACACAATCAAACAAACGCACAAACACACAAACACACAAGCACACAACACCACGCAGACAAGCACACAACTGACACAAACACACAAAAACACGCAGACAAGCACAGAAACGCACAGTCGCACAGTCACACACACACACAAACACAAAAACAAAAACACGCAACTACACAAACACACAGAGAAACACACAAAAAAAAAAAAACAAGCAAGCAAGCAAGCAAGCAAGCAAGCAAGCAAGCAAGCAAGCAAGCAAGCAAGCAAGCAAGCAAGCAAGCAAGCAAGCAAGCAAACAAACAAACACACCTGCTGTGGATGAACAAAATCAGCTTCGCGCCGGCTGATATGACCAAAGCCGATGAATTTTAGACAAACAAGCTCCTTAACAAGCACCCGGACCCTCATGGTGGGCAGTCGTGATTTAGCATGTTTTAGCCTTCCCGGGGCGTGCCACCACCGGCCAAAGCTTCCCTTGAATTGGGATAATCTTGGGGCATGGCCCGTCACATAGTCAACAAATACCTGTGCCTTTAACTGAACTTTTCGAGCATGATACTAGTTCGAGCCAATTTGGTCTATGACAGGGGTTTGTCTTTTTTTCTGATTTTTCCACCCACTTTACTGAATTGCAATGATTTCAAGCCAGCCTCACCAACCGCTTTTGGGATAGGGACACTGTTTTGGACATGGGAAACAGCCATGGCACGTAGCCTCCGCCGAGGCGCCAGGTCACCGTGAAGGGGCACGTCGTCTTCATCCCGGCCGGGCTGGCCGCGGCAAACCGCGCCGGCATCTGCCTCAGGCCCACCTGGCCACTGGCATGTCAAACGTGCCTTCAATGATGAAAATGATGATGATGATATTGATGATGATGATGACAATGATGATGATGATGATGATGATGATGATGATGATGATGATGATGATGATGATGATGATGATGATGATGATGATGATGATGATGACAATGATGATTATGATGATTATGATGATGATGATGATGATGATGATGATGATGATGATGATGATGATGATGATGATGATGATGATGATGAAAATGATAATGATGATGATGATGATGGTGATGATGATGATGATGGCATGAACATGCACGTTCACGCACCTTCCCAAGAACTCATATTTCCCACATTGTCAGAGGGCGAAAATGGAAAATGTCATGCTCAAAGACATTGAAGCAACCAGCCAATTGCGCACACCTGTGCCGCCATACAGCGAATGTGCTACTCTACAGGATCAATACTTTTAGGTGTCCTTCAAAGATCTCATGTCCAAATCTCCTGGGGTCAAGCGCAGCATCACCCTTCCCTTGCTAGCCACGTGGGTCGCCCGGAATTTCCGAGCGGGGGCGCCCCTCGAAGCCCCGAGCGCGAAGAAAAATTCCCGAGCCCAGGGGCTTTGGCCGTTTGGCCGTTTTGGAGATGGCCCTGAACAATCTCTGACCAAAAAGGCCCACGACAAAAACACACACACACACGAATAATTCCGTATGTTTATGCCTTTTGGCCTTTTGTTTATTTATATTAAATAACAAAAAACCAAGAACCATATGGAAAAAAACATGGAAAAGCACAAATAAAAGAAACAACCTGCCATCCGCGAGACTCGGCCTCGTGCATATTGACCACAAAGGTCACCCCGATGGGCGCCACAAGGCCAATGCTGGACAGTAGGACCCAGCAGTTTACCTGCATATCGGGTGGTTTCTCAAAAGTCATGTCATGATCATGGGAACGACATGTTCGTCATGACCTTTCTTCGTGCTAATTTCAATTGGTACAGTACCCAGAGCCCTTGTTCAATCAGCCCAACTGTGCAGTTTCAAATGTAAGAACCCTATGTCCGAACTGTTGGTTTTGCATTGGATTTTGTCCTTACGCACAGTTCCAATCGCTGCGTTGCAACCAGAACTATGCCGCATGCCGTTCAAGATCTTCGCCGGGATAAAACAAAAACATATTTCCTGCAGGGATCAAAAAAGACAGGTGCAGTAGTGGCATGTTTTCTACATTCAACACCTGCCCTAAAGCTCAAGCAAGCCACGAATCCGGTACACAACATCACTCAAATAAGCCTTGAGGCCGGAAGGATACATCAGCGGCACTCCCCTACCGAAGCCCAGCTACCGAACCCCCAACCACCCGCCCCAAACTCAACCAGCATCAACCAGCTCCCATGCAAGCCGGGCGCTGCAAAAACCGGCCACTCCGGGCCGCGCTTGTCCAAGTTGACCAGCAGCAGCGGCAGCAGAAACATTATGAAGCCCACAACCCCCAGGGAGGCCTCGCGAATGTGGAATCTAGGGTGGCCATCCTCCACTGGGATTGGGACTCGGTTGCTTTCTGCTCCACGGCTAAAAGTTTAACCTTTAGTGGTTTAATGGACAACCCATCAGTTGGCAAAAAGGTTGAGTCCTAACGTCCAAGCAGAATGCACCGAAGTAGTGATACCCATGTACTGTATACCCAGTGCTTACGTATCAACACGGTACTTATGTGTGCATACGCGCGTACTTCGATATGTATAATTCGATATGTGTTTCCGTAGCATGTACATGCGCATGTGCTATGTTCCGTCGAAGAGGTATACGTGGTTTGGGGTCGGCAACCCTGTAGAGAAGAACAGGAAGGAAAAAAAGCACATCTTTCTTTTTGAAGCACCTACCACGGTTACCAATCATGTTGACCCAGGATGAATAAACCCGTCCCATTGTTAGGGGGGTGTTCCCTCCAAAAGTGATATGAATCCCCACTAAAAGGGGAACCCCCCCTATGAATCAACCAGGCGTAAATTAATCGGGATTCACACGGACTGTGGCCATGCCGGAGCTGCCACAGTCAAACTCAAAAATCGGAGAGCCACGGAGCACCGGTTAAGCCCAAATACCCAACATAACTATGGGTCAAAAGCCCGTACCCCCAGTGAGCATCCCAATCCTCACTAAAATAGATACCATTGGCTTTGACCCACAGCCACATCCACTTCCCAACATCTCCAGCCCGCCTCACACGCATTGCCGGATTCATCCCGTTGCCGAGAGAAAAACAAAGTGATTCCCGCAAGCACTCCGTTGCTGGAATTCTGGTTGTGTGCCACATTGTGCCACTTTAAAAAGCTTAGATACATGTATTTACAGCTTTGTACGTGTGCTGAATACCAGAACAACAACATTTGATGTTGCAGCATGTTCCTGCCGCTTCTTTACAACCCCATCCGGGGGGGGGTGGGCGGTTCATGCGCGCATTTGGTGCATGCGGAATGCTGGGCTTCCGGGCGTAGTAACTCCAGGCGGGCGGAGTGGAGCAGCACTGGATCCAGCTCATACAGCCCATGGTGTCCAGAATGCCTGGCTCAAAACCCACAACTTCCGGATCCGGGCAAACTAAGGCCTCCTTCTGTCTTTTGAAAAATGCCGAACTTCAATTCCCTAGCAGCCAAGTACCCTCCCACCTAAC
Organism: Effrenium voratum; assembly: GCA_963377175.1. Taxonomy (NCBI): domain Eukaryota; class Dinophyceae; order Suessiales; family Symbiodiniaceae; genus Effrenium; species Effrenium voratum. The sequence goes on along the minus strand of CAUJNA010003394.1, from coordinate 1,405,344 downwards.
ACGGGCTCCCGTGCTGGCTTTAGAAAAATGCCGAAGTTCAATTCCCTAGCAGCCAAGTACCCTCCCACCTAACACGGGCTCTCGTGCTGTCTTTAGAAAAATGCCGAAGTTCAATTCCCTAGCAGCCAAGTACCCTCCCACCTAACACGGGCTCTCGTGCTGTCTTTTGAAACATGCCGAAGTTCAATTCCCTAGCAGCCAAGTACCCTCCCACCAAACATGGGTTCGTGCAAAAAGGCCCCTTTCCAAGAGGAAAGAAGCCTTACAGGGGTCTGTGCAAGTGGCTGTGGTTGTCAAAACCAATGGGATCCCATTTTTGGGGGGGTCCCGGTGCACCACCCATTTTAGAACCTATTTTCGTGGGTGGGGAGAGGGGGATGTTCACTGCGGTTACGATTTGGCTTTTGACCCATTGCCGCAGCCAAGGGGGAGGAGTTTGGGCGCTGCAAAAAGCTTGCCTTGATCTTCCAGGCATCAGCTTCTGAGCTCTAGGATTTCAGCTTGATGGTTAGTAAGCCTCTTGCAGAATTTGCATTTCCCCAGTTTTTTTTTTCGTACCATGATCATACAGGGCGTGTGCCCACGCAATCCTTCTTACGAGAAAAGTGGGCAAGCCCCTTGGCACATTTCCATGCCAAGGGCTACACGAGACCCACCGTTTTTTGCAGCCCGCCCGCATAAAAACTAAAAAAAAAAAACACTTCGCGGACGCAGCGCTTGCAGCGCCACCTGTCACCGGAGGTTTTGCCGTGCAAAACCTGGACGCTTTTAGAAGAAGATCTGTGCATTCATCACCAGCTGGAGGGGAGGTGCGGATATTGGCCAGGCTGACCCCTGGCCTGCAACTGTTCGACCCCGAAAAAAAATGGGGGGGTTACAGGTCTGGAAAGGAGTTGGGTGGTGCTGATTTCTTGGGTGCCCCCTTTTGGCAGACAAGCCCATCCCGCCCCACGTGACACTCGCCGAGTTGCTCAGGAGCCAGCTGAAGGCAACGATGCGGAGGTTCACCCGCAAATTCTGGGAAAAGGATGAGACATGACGACGGTGGGTGCTCAAAACTTCTAGCACCGCCAAAATCATCTGAGATCAAGCTGACAAGATTAAAAGATCGGAAAAGGTTTGGCAAGGGTCGACAAAAACCCGCCTCTAATTCCAGAATCATGACCTCTCGCCCTGGGTTTCCGTGTTCCCGTTGGCCAACCGAGGGAAACTCTGGGACATTACATGAAACGAGCACTGCCCCCCCCCTTCACGGACGCACCCTACAAATTGACCAGGCCGTGAGGTGCGAAACATCTTTCGGCAGGTGGCGGCGCTCACCATGCCGCTGATGTCGAGGCCTAAGGTGTGAGCCTGGCGAAGCTTCTTGGTGTAGATGCCGGCCTTCATGAGGACCTCCGGTGGCCACAACCATCGCTGCAACTCGCGTTTTGTTCTCCCTTTTTTGGCCATGATCTGGCCTAAGCAACAGCGGGCAGCACTTGCCACACATTTGGACCATGGCAGTATTTCAAGGAAAACCAAAGGGATGTTCGCACAGACTAGCGGTTTCTTGGGCTGGCACCCTGTTGACACATATTTCAACAATGATTGCTTAAACAGCCGCCTTTCGGATTTCGTTTCAAGGAAACCAGGGCGTTTCAACTTTGCCCAACCCGGACCTGCAGGGTGACAATCACCTCGTCCTGACGAACGGTTGGCCAACCGTCCATGTTTGTGGAGGATCTGTTCGAGGGCATCATTTTAGGGGCGCTCATAAAATTGAAACATTTGCTCGAGGAATCTCCTTTATGGGAAAACCCATATTTTTTTTGAAAAAAAACGAGAAGAAAAAGAAGAAGAACAAAAACGCCACCCTGCCATTTTCACCTGGCTGCCTCAGCTTTTGCCCGTCTACGCAAAGTTTCGAGGCGAAACTGCCTCAACTAGGTCCTCCAGTAGAGAGGTTAGAGCAAGAGTGCCCTTTTGTCTGTAGTCTTTTGTTGGGAAACCCTCCCCCAAAAAAGGGGGAGAGAAGGGCTTACTACTGGGGACCTAGTTAAGGAGAAGCGGACCTTCGCAGCCCTCTGTATTTGTTGGTGTCTTCGGGGCGACCGAACGGTACAGTGTCCTCAAAGCCGGCGATGGCCTCGCGGATGCGGGTCTCGTCGGTGTCGGAGGAGCAAGAGGCCTGGGTACTCTCAGCCTAACATGACCGCTTTGTGCCCAAGTAGCCATGGATCGTAATCCCAACTAAAATAGGTTCTAAAATGGGTGGTGCACCTGCCCCAACATGGTACCATTGGTTTTGACCCACAGCCAATTATTGTTGTCCTGGGCTTTTGGGGGTAAGAATGGGTGCTTTGTGGGGTTCCCAAGTCGGGGCCTGTTCTTGCTGGTTTTCAGTATTCAGCTAAAGACCCAAAGAAAACGGAGCCCAAAACCCCCCCGTCGGGGGCATTTAGGGGTAGAAATGAGTGGGAATGGACGCTTGTGTGCTACGAAGACCACTGAAGTAGTTGACCCTCATAAGTCATACGACTCCACAAAAAACATCTCCCCTGTCAGGCAGGTCCGGACTTCTGGTTCATTCCAGAAACTCCAAAATCGATTCCCTACTGAGAATCAATTTTGGAGATTGGTCTCACGCCCTGCAGCATTTTAGATTTCCCCATCAGAATCTGGTTGCCTTTTTTTTTGGGGGGGGGGTGCCCGGCGCCCCCACACTTGGGTGACTTCCTTTTGGTTTCCCTTTCCCCCAAAAGAATCCCCGGCCTCCGACAGGGACTGGAATGACAAATGGGAGGCTTGCCTGGAGAGCTCGTTGTTGGCCAACTGCTGCTGAGTGATCCTCGGAAACACAACGCAGGGCCAACAACTAGCACTTTTAGCGACATACTGTGGATGGACAAAACCCATTTCGCACCACTTTGAAACCATGGGAAACCATGATTTGTTGGTATTTACAGGGGGGAATCATCATTCCAGGGTTTCGTAGGTGGTGCAGGATTTCGTACATCCACAGTATGAAACTGACAAGTGAATAATCTGTCCAGTCAAGCATCTTGGAGACCCGGGTCACATTCATCAAAATCAGTGCGAAGGGCACCGCCCCATGCCTGAGCGGTTTGATACTGTGCTAGCTGTTCATCTGGCGGGATCTGTGATAAATTATGTTTACCTCCCAAACTATAAAAGCCCAAGCTGAGTGGCTTGTTTTTTGCACTCTAGAAAGCTTATGGATAAGGCGGGGCAACAACCATGTTCAAAACATGGCCAAAGGTAGGTCGTGGTGCGTCAGGTGCTGCCAGACGTTGGGTAGCTCCAGGTTCTCCCAAAACCACGGGATAGTCATAGCGGAGGCCAAGCAAATGTTGAGCATGTGCACGGGTCGGGCGAGCTGGAACTGAAGCCTAGCGAGATTGGGACCCAAAAAAAGGGCGCTGGAGCCATGAATTGAATGCCTGCTTCTAAAGCCTCGCCTGTGAAAACACCTAGGCTGAAAAACAAACTCTTTTGGAGTTGCCTGAATTCACGCGTAAGCACCTTGTTTCAAAGGCTTTCTTTGGTCGACAACAATGACAACATATGGTTTCTACAACTCTCTGTTGTCTCAAACAGCTGTTACTGTTTCAAAAACCTGCCCTTGGTTAAACACATCTTGTTTCAACAAGATGCTTTTGGTTGAACACCCAGCATTGTTTAAATAATCTCAACCGCCTCGTTTTGGCCTTGATGTGCCGGTGGTTCCCCTTCATCTCGAAAACAGGATCTGGTTGAAACCAAATGTTGCAAGCCCTGCCTAGGCCTTACAAGGGCCCGCCCTGCGATGGAAATGAACACCGCCAGCGTGGTGGACAAGATCAGTAGGTTGAAGGCGAAGTCGAGGGATTTCTTTTCCACCCGCTCCGACAGTGGCAACATGGTCCTGGCGATGGTGGCAACCCCTTCAGGCCCCGGTGCGCGCTTTTTGCATAGGAAGTTTGGAAAAAGGACATACAAAAAAAGCCTGCCCCTGGTTGGCGTCGTTTTCCTTTCGGGGGAAGTGGATGAGATGATTGGTATTTCTTGCTCCCGAATCCGGAATACTGACCAACAATGTGCCAATCTCAAACTGTTCAATGGCATCAATTCCAGCAGCCGTGCTCTGAGGCGGCAAGCACTTTGGGCTTAGCAAGTGTCTGGAAGAACCCTCGGCTTCAACTGGTTTGCAGACGACTGGCCGAACCAAACTCTTCTCATTTCGACAATGTGCCTCCGAAGCCTCTGAAAGGAATACTGGAGGTAATTCACAAAGGGTACCCCGATATGAGGTTGAGACCTCAGACAATGCCCTTCAAATTTCTACACCAGCCTGCTTAGATCAATTGAGTCGGCTTACGGCAGTCACGCTTGTACCATTATTTATAGGCATGCTCCAAATTCTGCCACGACAGTAGAAACGGCCCCTGGAAAAGCAAAACAAGAGGACCCAATACCAATGGTCCACCCGTGTGATTTGGTCAATGTTTCGAGGTTCGCAGAAGCCCCACTTGAAAGTAGATCTTCTGGCCGCCTGACATGATGTGAGTGGGGAGTTGGGTCAAGGCAAACGTTTACATATGTAACATCGACACCCTTGTGCCTGCATCGATTCGCGCAGAGAACCAATAGCCCCAGCCCTTCGTCCTAAAACAACACCCTACATCCCTGCGTGAGGTGACCCTAATTGGACCGAGTGAACTCGGGCACCCCCTTTCAGAATAGAGCTTAGTTCAAATCAAACCTTCAGCGAAACCATGCATGCTTGGCCGTCTTTGTTTGTTTGAGCTGCAAAGTAAACCTCCTGCTGTTCGCAGCACTTGAAAAGAAGCCGACCCAGGACACTGCAAGCTAAGATCAGCTAAGGTGCCACATGATGCCCAGCAGCAGACCGAACAAACAGGGCAGCAGGATGGTGCACAGCAGGCTGACACGCCTGCAACATTGAATGCACCCCAAGTAGAAGGGCAGCAAAACAGCGGAACCACTTGAAGAGTCTACAAACCAATCAAGGGTTCGATTTTCCGACTTCATGTTCAGGCCAACATGCGTCAAAAGGCAAACACGCGCAGCGACCCCCGCTTTGCGCTTGAGCGTGGTCGGAGTGGCATGAGGCAGGTCTTGTGCATCACCGTGCCCAGGTAGGCCTGAAGTCGCAGGCATCGATTCTCGGCATCCCTCTTGGTCGTGCGGGGGCCTTTGGTTGATTCCTAAGCCCAAAGAAGCCACATATGGGACCTGAAGACCAGGAATCCTTGGCTAATTAAGAGGAACATTCTGACACAACCACACATAAACAAACAAGCACATATACAGAAACAGAGACGACACGTGTTTTACACAAGTTGGGGTAGACAACTGAAGTGCAATCTGAATGTTACACACAGTTCACAAATCGGAAATCGGAAACCCCAAAGGAGCCTTTATAATGGGCGAGGCAACTGAGTGTCTTGCGTAACAAACTCACCTGCTCCAGTTGCCTAAGGCCCTGGAAATTAAACAAACGACCTTGACATAATATAAGAAAAGGTCGGACGGTCCATTTGCTTGTGAAAATTAGATTGTTGGAGGGCACCCCTTCGGGTTTAAGTTAAACGGAAAGCAAAGGGAAACCATTTGCGCCGTTGACAAACTCCTAAGGATTCTTTGACCAGGAACCCCACACTACAGGTTTGATGACAACCAGGACAAACCCCAAGTCAACGGGTGGTGTGCTTTGTCGAGGGTCTGACTTTGGATTTCCTTCGGGAAACCAAAAAGGAAAGCCACTTGAAGACAGACCCAGGCCTCATAAACGCACCAAAGGCGTGTGTAGATGGAGCAATGCCCGTTGGGGATCACCAGCACGTGCGAGGCGTGGCTCAAAGCCTCGCAGGAGTCCCGATTTTTGCTCCAAGCGGATCTGGCATGAGGGTTGAGGGTTTGCCTGAAAATAAGCCAGTGTGCAAGGCTTTTTTTTACACACAAGGCATGGCATATAGTTTCCTACACCCTCTTTGGCTTACATGGCCTTGCCAGTTCAGTGTGCAAAGCACCTGAAAAGGGGGGAAGTGCCTTTGGCCGTTGGAGTACAGTGGTGCCAATTCCCTTTTGGCTTCGGCACCACCGTTGCTTGCCCGCATGGAATTGTCGACATCTACTTTTGCAAGTATATTGTCTCGACGTGGCAGAAAACAGTCCGAACCTGTTGTTTACCACTGTGGCTCAAAAAACCGGTGCCAAAATGGAACCCTGGTAAGTGGAAACATGGACCAAAACCTGCGTGGCCCCCCCGTTTAACTTTGAGCCACACCCAGATGGTTTTCCTTGAAGGGTAAGGCCATGCACTCTAGGAGTTCGTTGCCCAGGTGGGGCGCAACCTTGTTGGAGGTTAAGCAGCCTTGGCGAAGGGGCTGTGCTCTGGGCTCACCAGCAAGCGCTCCATGTCCAGGTTCTGAGGGTTGCCCAGAAGGCACAAGTACCTCGGCTTCTGAGCGCGGCAGGCCCCAACTAACATCCGCAACCCTTTCAGTGAGCCTCGTCCGTGTGACACGGAAAAAAGCTGTTGCATGGAACCCCCAAAACGGAAGCAGGAGACCCCTCCAAAGGGACACTTGTTGGGCTCAATGACTGGAGTGCTCCCCGGCAGTCATGAATTTTCTTGACACAAGGGCCGAGGATCAGAACCAGCGCCCCCTCTGTTTGCCCCCGTGCTTGCGCATTGTGGGCCCAACCATTGGAAGAGTACCCAAAAAAAAGAAACAAATCAAAGAGCCAGTGGACACACCGTCTTGAGACCTGGAAAGCAAAAACATAGAGACTCATGCGGTTGCCTCCAATTGACAGACGTAACAATGGATAATGCGAGCTGGGTGGCAGTGTGACACACGACCCTCCAGCGGTCCAAGCTACATACACCCCTTCTACTGTGAATATGCTTTAATATCTTCTGGCACAACGCTGGTTTGAATGGTTTCAGAGTCTCAAGCGAAGGAGTTGGGTTGGGAAAATTGTCTTTGGAGGACGTCAAGGAAATCTATGCGTTTGGTCCCACGATGGCGGAAATCAAAGCGCCCCACCGTTTCCCACAGATCCGTGAAGGTTTTGCCAGGCACCAAATGAAAAGAAACATAAGGCCACGGCTGAAGTGGGTTGTTGGTCGCTCCCAACGATCCAGGAAACAATCCACTGGCACCACGAAAGGATTGGAAGGCAGGTCAAAACAGGCAAGGCATTCCATCACTTGCCCAACTGACCCGGGCTAAGGCAGAAGCGTGGCCCTTGTTGCTTTTCTCATGAATGGCAGGGTGGCAAAATAAAGGACCAGTGCTGGCATGGCTAGTCCAAAACTTTGGCTTCATAAGGTGACCAGGGCAGGTCGTTTTCAACTTATTTGACATCGAACCGTGACTGGAAGCCCTTTTGGGCAAAGGACTCCCTTGTTGGCGTCAACGTGAATTTTACGTTTGTCTGATGGCCCATTTCCGGCATTGGCGATGGTCGCCTCTTTCTGAGTGACCCAAGGCAATTAAACTTTTCTGGGTTGACATTGAACCCAAAATACACAAAAGAAGTGGAATCCACTGAGCGACTGGCTTTACAGAAATCCAAAAGCAAGGCTCACTTCAGGCTTCTTGAGATCCAAGGCGCATGTTGAGGAGCCCCCGCACTTGGGGCCACGCACGCCGCACATTGTTGCCTTGTCAAAGCCCCGCTATCGGGCGTTGCGAGCCGGCAGCTTGAATCAAAAGCGAAGCAAACCCAAGAAGTATCGCCAGCAAACCCAAAGAGCCTACCGTCCGGGCCGCCTCAAACCAGTGATTTGCAATTGTTGACCCCATAGCTGTCGTCGGGGAACAACAAGCTTCTTGTTCACCCCCTGTAGTTGTTACCTCCATTTCACCTTTGGGTTGGGCCAGCAAGTTGGGTGTCGAAACGATACAGGGTCCATAGTTCTCACGCAACTTTTGGCCCGGAAGCAAGCCAGCCCCAAGGCGCCTGCACAGCTTTGAGTCAAGAATCGGGAGCTTGGGTAAGCTGACCACAGGGGTCCAAGTATTCCCTGTAAACAGCAGAGGAAGAAACGTTAAGTAACATTTGCCCAGAGGTGATCTTCAAACACGGCAAGGGAAGTACAAGGACTGATGCCACAGGAGTCTCCTAACCAAAAAACAAAACGTTGACCCCGGCCGGATTGATTCCTTGCGGATTTTAAGGGGGAGTGTTTCCTCCAAACATAAGATATTCCCCCTGACATGGGGTTGTCAAAAAGGGTGATGCAATCGCAAAAGCCCGTTCCAAATGCCAGAAACTGCCGCCGTGTGCATTGGCTCACAGGGACGAAGCTGCACATGCCCAAAGGCACCAGTTTCGGAAGAGATTCCAGAAGATCGGCGCACTGCGGCAGGCATGAAAGCAAATATCCTTCACGTTGTGCTGACAGTGCATTCCATTGGAACATAACGAAACCCTTGGTGTTGTCAAAGCGAGCCTCTCGTGTACACAAGCAGGGCAGTACGTCAACATAAACGCGTACACATACGCAAACCAACCTATGGTGTTGCTATCCGAAAAAATGCTTCGCGCCTGCTCCTTTTCAGTCCAACAAATGACTGGAAACAAATGCCGTCTTTTTTGAAACAACCAGAGGCTATGCTGCATGTTGGCACCCGCCTCTCATTCTTCCCCTGCACACAAACTATGAAGCAAACTCTGCAAGGGTAGCAATTTGACTCAGAACGCGTGCAATCGGAAGTGTCAGACCACTCCAACTCAGCCTCCTTATGTAGCGTTGACTCTTCTAGCGGACTATGGCAATCGTGAACGGCCAGGATTCATAACCGTTGGCGCCCTGAAGGGTGATGCCATTCCTTTGATCGTGACACTGGATTTAGCAAAGCGAACATTCCTCAACCATATTTCCTCAAATAGTGGTAAGGGGAAGGGGAACAACAAACCTTCAAAATTGGTTTCAGGGAGCAAATATGCCCCATTTGCAAATGGATCCTTCAGTTTTGGAGAGACACCCACCGAAACATGTGCTAGTTAACAGGGTTGCTTAAAGGATACATCAAAAATCCAGCCGAGCTGATTTTCGGACGGATCCTTGTGCATCAGCTGGCGTTTCGGTGAAAAGGTGGAATGTATCCTTTAAGGGGCGCTGTCTTGAGGTTACTTCCAACAACAAGTCAATTGGGGCTGCCCTCAGATGCCCTGCTCAAAGTTTAAAACTTTTAATGGGCTAACTGGAAATACTAGCACTGAACCCAAAAAATACCTCTGGAAAAGCCATTGCACCAATTTCCTTTTTGCAAAGGGGGTGTGGGTCAAAGGTAGGGTAATTAACCCCAAAACGGGTCACCCGATCGGTACATGGAAAAAGCCGACTAAGACCTGGAACAAATGCCCCTGGCTCATAAAGACCCCAAAAATGGGTTACCCTTTCCAGCCATACCCCCAACATCCATCCGCGTCTTCCCTTGGGATCCATCCGCGCCCAAGCCCTTCGCTTCGACGAGGCGATACGAGGCGCCAAGCTCAAAGAGGCCCTCGGCCCAGGCGTGGGACACGAAGACGTGGCAGGGGAGGCCCTCTGGGTGCAGCATCAAAGCCTGGGCTGAGCTGGGCCGAGGTTCCAACAGCTGGCCCGTTCAGCCCGTTCAGCCCTAGACTCCTTACAAGGATCCTTACAATGCTCCTTACAATAATCCTTACAAGGCTCCTTACAAGGATCCTCACAAGGCTCCATGATCCTTACAAGGCTCCTTAAGGTGCCCCCCTTAAGCCCCCCCCCCTTAAGCCCCTTATTAAGTGCTGAAAGCAACTTGGAGGTGTTTCAAAGGGAAGGCAGAAGGAACCAAGCATGTGGTGAGCCCTACTTTTGAGACAATGCCAGAAACAAACTCCTTTCCTGACCTGCAAGGTAAAGAAGCAGAACCATTTTTTGGCATCAACCATGTTTTGATGAACCAAACAAAAGGGATTTGAGCAATATGACGGTTGCTTTGACCATTCGACGCCATCACGGGAGCTAACTGTTAGCTCTCAATTTACCCACTTCTATCGGGTGCTTCTCAACATCCATCCTTTTGTTCGGGGCTTCCTGAAGGTGTTTTCAAAACCACCTGTCTTACAATGAAACCCTCCAAATGTCAGCTGGTAAAATCGACCTTCCAATTGCCTGGATCTTGCATGGCAAGTTGGAAAAACCTCGGGTACAGGCGCCCGGCCCACCCAGTCATGCGGCTCAGAAGTGGCTGTCAGCTACATGCAAACTTGGTTGCATACGCGTACCTTCCAGCTGGCCATGCTATTGGGTGCGAAGTAGGGAGCCTACAAGAAGGAAAGCATCCCTGAGTCACAGGTGCGGGGCAGCAAGAAGTTGAGGGCCAATTTTAATTTTACAGTTGCCACCCAACGTCAACACAGGTTCTTCCGTTGTCACCTCAACATTATCCCCGATATGGCATGTTGTGGTAAAGCTCATGAGGGACACGGTCAAACTGTATCTTGTAGGCAATTGCAGGAGCCCTGACCCACAAGCCGGCCTGTCACCAAGGACGATATGCTGGACATGGTTCTGCACCTTGAACAACTTCTGAAGAACAGCCAAACAAGGAACATGTGTTCATCCTTGTATGTTTTCCTTGCTTGGTGATGCTGGTGGTGGCTTTGAAACTTTGCAAGCCACCAAGCTCAAACGATGGAACTCCAGCCAAGCCCTTGTACCATGTATCTCTAAATTGCGCTTCCTTTAACCTGTGCCCATGTTCATGCCGCCTGAAACACGCACAAACCATGAAGACGGGCACTCGCACGCACGCATGCGAGCGCATTCACATCAAAGCGTATGTTTGACATGCTGACCACGTGCCCACCCCGCCTGCCCCCCCGCACACACACACACACTCATGTAAAGCCCCGGCACGTAGCTCATGCCGCCTGCTGCGAGTGTCACAGGCTTCACGAAGTGCTCGTTCACCTGGATCACAGTGCACGAAAAAACATGGCACCATCAGTGCTCTAAATCAGTTCTCCCAGAGGCTCCTGGGGCTTTCAATGGAAAACCAACCCCTCCATTAGACACCGCGGAGGTGGTTGGGGGTCTCAAAACCAGGTTGTTTGAAGGCCCTAAGACAATCGGGAACCTCTGGGCTGACAAGCTGTCCCAGGGTTGCTGTGCCCGGCAACGGCGCCAACTAACTAGGGTCTACCGCCCCAGGCTCCATTCTGGAAGGTTGTACTTTGTAATCCTGCAGTGAGGTTAGTACCGCTTTGACATCCCTCGAATATCATTGCGTCCACATAGTCGTAGGCCCTTTTTAGCAGCATAGCTAGCTCTTAATTTAAACACCTATGTGCGTTCGTGTCGAAAGGGAGGTTGTTCTTTTGGTTTCCTCAAAACAACCTCAAAACACACATATACCCATGCGAAGGTTCCGTAGGGATGCAGAAACAGCGTGTTGGGGAGTCTACTTCAAATTGAGACCACCAGCCGACTCAACGAAAGCTTTTGTGCCAGGCCTGGTAGAGATTTGGCCCGCGCTTCCGGTCGTTGTGCGAGGGGTTGGGCCGCTGAGGGCAGTCGGGAAGCTGTCCGTAACTCCAAACATCCAGCACATCCTAGCCAATGACACGCGAGGCAAACATCTGACCACGCTCCTGCAAATGTGCCTTCAATTTAAGGATGCAAAAACACAGCCAGCAGCTTTACGGCGGGATCCTCTGAATCAGCCGGCAAAGGTGATTTCGCAACTGTTTAAAGACCCCGAAAAAGCATCATCATCAGCGTCTTAGTGGGATCATGTTTTGGTTCCGTCTTCCCTTGCAAGGGGGTTGCCCCCTCCCCAGAACCACTTTGCTAGGAACTCAAAGAATACTGGCTGTTCAGGTGGAGGGTTCGCAGTTTAGTCCATGATTGCACAGAAAGAACGAAGGAAGGAAGACATAAACAGAAACATAAAGAGAGAAACAAAGACAGACATACAACATTGAATGAGGACGTCAATAACAAAAGCTATAAGCCAATCAAGGAATTTAAGCAAACACACAAAAAATAAAGTTAATAACACAATACATATCGAAACAATGTGTAAAGAAAAGAGAGGTATAGAGATCACCAAACAAAGCAAGAAAGAAAACAATAAATAAATATGGAAACAAATAAGACATACAGGCCGCTTAAATACATACATGTATAATAAACAAAAATCACAACTACCGAAAGAGCGAACAACTGAACGAAACAAGGACATAACACACAAACACAGACAGACATAAACATTACAATACATCAAGAAGCACATAAATTAAAACATAAACACAGTAACAAAGAAAGACATAACAAAAAAACAACAACACATACCGAGATAGTTAATGAAACAACGAGTCAGTAAAATAAGAAGCAAATAAATCAATACATTAATTAACTAATTCATAAATAAGCACAAGCAAATCAAATAACTAATAACGAAATGAACAAATATATGTATGTTCTGATGTGAATCGTTTTCTTGTTGAAAAAAACAACTAAACTCAGCACACAAACAACACTATATGAACATAACACAAGGAAACAATATCCAACAGTGCGAGAAATAAAGATAGAGAGAGAAAGAGAGAAGAAATATAAACGAAGAGAGGAACATGGGGGAGAGAGAGAGAGAGAGAAAGAGAGAGAGAGAGAGAGAGCTGTGCGTGGCCATTTCTCGGGCACTGGGAACCTGTGGGAAAATCAACCACGGTTGGGCCCCAGTAGAGAGGGTAGAATAAGGGTATACCCTTTTTCTGTCGTCTATTGTAGTAGGGGAACTGAATCTGCACCCAAAAAAATGTGGTAAAAGGGCACGATCCTGGGGGACCTAGGTTAGTTTCTTGACCATCAGGTCCTTGACGAATGTGAAAAACTCTGTCTTGGTGATGCACCACCTCTCCGCCGGGATCCGCATGTGCAGCTCCATGAGTGACCGAATTGCGTGCCTCACGTCACGCGTCGCACATGCTGGGCAGGTACAAACGCAGCATCGGCACAATGAGTCTGGCGTCTTGCTACCTCTCCCAGAAAACAAAGAAGAGAACAAAAGGCATACTACCCTCCCTCCCAATAACATGGTAACTGGCACAGGGTACCCCCAAGAGGAGAACCATCTTCCAGGTACCCGTTCGCAGGTGCTATGTTTGTTGGAGGCATCTCAAAATTGGAAGCGGCTTCCGTGAGTGGGCGCCCCGTTCTTTGGAACGTGACTCGGTCTGAAACAATCGCACAACAAGAAAGAGCCGCAGTGACAGCCATGGAGCCGGCACCCATTAGGTTACAGGTTAGCCACACCATTACATAGAACAAAACGGGGGTGTTTTACCCCCTGGCAACCCACAAAATTCGAAACTGGCAACGCTGGATAGAGAGTCTATCTAAAAGTGCGTGTCTCACAGCTATTGCGTGAGAGACATGTGAAACCTGGCGGGGATGCAAAAATATACAGAAATAACAACAATTGCTTTGGGTCTGTTCGAACACTCTGCACTTTGGGTCACGACAATGTGACGACTGGATCCTGTTGAAGCGAAACAGTACCCTGTTTTGCACTTCAAGGCATGGTAGGTTTAAGAGTCGTACTTGCCGACGGTAAGATGCCAAGCTGCCAGCGAGCCTACAGGCACAACGAGCATTGAAAGCTTGAGCCTAAATGCATGCTCACGTTGACTCCTGAAACCTCAGCGAGCATGGAAGAACCTCGAAATGGATCGGTTTAGTTTTGGCATTCGTTTAAGCACCCCCCCAAAAAGGCATCTCCAGGGCGATTCCGACCAGCTCGCCGCCGGGCTCCTTTCAAAACCGGGTTGTCGCTAGGCGTTCACGGCTGCGCTCCTTTTTGTAGCTTTTGCCTGGCGGCAAAACCTGTCGGAGAGGGATGAGAGGGCATTGGCAACCTATTTGACAGCTGGTAAATACGAGGCGTCATTCCGCTCGCAAACTCCAACATGGCGAGGAACCCTTCCCGGACTTTCAATGAAAGTAACTCCTTGGCGTTGAAACGTTCTGACCGAACCTCCGTCAAGGGCTCTCTACATTTCCATGCATGCTCAGAGTGCACCTGGAGCGCCTTGGCCGATGCCGAAGCCAAAACATGGCCCTGCCCGCCTTGACAAAGGAGTAGCCTCCTTTGAAAACGAAGAGCCTCTGTTTGCCCACGGCTTTGACGGGATTTCGCCCTTTCAAGGCTACTCCGCAAATGGTTTAGGTCAAAGCGCTGCCACTGCTCGATGATTCCGAGTCAGAATCTGACGATAGACCTTAGCTTCTCGCCAGCGGAAACTCTCGTGGCAATGGGCGATTGTATCTGGTGGGGCGCAGGACACCTTGGGACCTGGGGTAGGGATCCTCCTAATTCCGGCCCCAGCACATATCCATCCAAGAATTCCCTTCAAAAGTGTCCAACCTTTGAACAGACTTGCACTCCCATGGGGCCAAGTGAGGTCATGCAGCACAGGCCTCGCTAAATCAAGCGGCACCCACAAGAATCAAAAGATACAACGCAGCTCGCTGTGCCCTTCTGATTCATCTTGGCTATAAAGCTGAGACAAAGCTGAGACAAAGCAAATGCAAACTAAGGAAGGTCCCCATGAGTTCTCACACATTATGCAGCAGGCAAACCAGCCACTATCATTCGGAGGTGCAAAGCTCGTAATTGGTTCACTCTTTTCCAGGCGGAGGCCTGCAACAGTAGATTACAGCATCTCCTCAGAAGATGCAGGCCGCGGACTAAGAAAGCCAAAGGAGAAAGTGAATCGTAATGGGTTTGGACACAAAGCAAACGCAAAAGGCACACGGAGAGACACTGCCCCCCCCCACATCCGGGAGCAACAGACTAACTGGGTGTTTCAATCGTGTGGGCCCTTCTTATTGCAAAGCGACGCGTAACACCTATCGTCAAAGAAATGGCATAATACACAGCATAACATGCTTCTTGAACATTGACTGAGTGTTGACGGGATCGCTTGACCGGACAGGCAAACCTTTGCACAAGTCAACAAACGAATGTGGACTGGAGCGTTCAGCTAAAACAAATCACTCACTCATGTTTCGATGGTCATAGGTAGTTAGTAGGCAAACGACTGGGCCAACAAACAAAAACGGAAGAGCGGCCACCGGACGAATGAGAGTTACCAGTCAAAGGACAACCCCCCAAATGAAAAATCACCAAATGAAAATGTGTTCAATCAAGTTTTCTTTTTGATGGAAGTACCGGTCCAAACAGTTTCTGGCACAAACCCTCTGACCAACCAACATGAAACATGAAACATGACTCTGGCTTCGCTGCTTTCTTCCATAGCATACTCTCGTTGTGGGTAGTTCGAGAACGCTGAACACAGTGATATGATATGGGAAGGGAACGGGCCGTAGTTTTCAGGATCCATGTTTCTCTGAGAGCACTTCAGACAATGTAAAGCCCGTGGCCAATTGCTTACAACTGATGCTGAATCCTTGACAAACACGTTTTACAAGGGTTGCTGCACGCCAACAATTTGGGATGAATCAAGATTCTATGCTAGTGGGTGCCAGGTTCTCGCATTGAGTTCCAACCCAAACCAAAAAAGTTGCGGCTCCAAGAAAGCTTGGTTTGGTCCCACCAAAAACCCGTGGGGGCTCGAAAAAGTCCCTTTGGACCACGGCTGCCAAGCCCCTGGCGCTCGGGCCGGTCCAGCACCGGGCACTTCCTTCGCTTCACCAGCGCGTGCACGCGCGCGGGCCCGAGGATGGTGACCAGGTCCGCCAACACCGCCATGAAGGGCCGGAACACCACCACCATGTACCTAGGCGCGAGAACCCTCCCTAACATGGAAGCTCCCGAACGGACCCCTTTGGAAGACTTGCTTCCATTTACAGAGGCAGTTTTTGGAGCTTCCATGTTAGTCTGAGGGGCCTGAAAACTCAGATGCCCAGTGGCCCCTCCGTGAGAAAAAAGAGTTTCGGCATCCGTTTTTTTGTGGTTGGTTGAGTGTAGAGGGAAAGCCTTCCCAAAAAAAAACGTTGAAAAAAGGGCGGAACCCACTGGGCAACAGAGTGGAAACCCCAGGTAGGATCCGCTGAGTTCTAGGATTGTATCCGGGGAAAGTGCCGCTTCTTTGTCACCGCGGCACGCCTGAAATTATGAAATTGTGAGGGTCTCACAATTCGCTTTCATTTTGCGGGTTGATACCAAAGTTATGTTCTTGTTTCTTCCGGAACACTGCTTGAGACCCCAAAGGCTGTGTCAGAACACTTTGTACCCGGGCGGCGTCAACTGTGCCACGAAACTTGAAACGACATGCTGCCAGTTTACAGGGCTGACAGTTCCCCCCCCCCCCCCGCCGCGTGGTTTCTTTGAAGGCAAGTGTCGATGCCTTTTTGTGTTGAATGCTCCAGCCATCTGAATAAAAACGTCACCACGGGAACGGGTAAATCAGCGATCATCTGGAGAAACACCTAAAAGATATGCCAAACTGTTTGAAAACACACGGTCTGACTGGGTGACGTGCTCTTCACTTCGCTGGCACCATCCTTTTTTTTATCAGATCGAAGTCACCTTTAAGGCGTAGACACTGTCAACATAACTCACCGCCGAAATACCCAGTGGTTCAGTGACCCGTTCGGATGGAAAAGGGAATAATTTATGTCGTGCTGATCCAAACAAAACAGTTTGGATGGTGTTTCCAAAGAACTGAGATGCTGCGTGGGCTCTTGATGCTACTGCAGTTGCTCTTCCACAGTGAAGTTAAGCCTGCCATGCCAACAAACAATTATCAGCTTGCGAATGTTGCCTAAATATGGCGGCAAATGTCAGCGATATTTCTGCATAAATGATGTCCAACTTGACGTACATTGTAAGGCACCAACGATTCTGCATTTGTTCTACACAGGGAGCAAAAAACGCCAAAGAGAGGGCTTCCCAAGTAAACGACACGCAGCGTTGGTGGGCCGGTTTTCACTCCTGGGACTGGTTATAACCCCAGGAGAGCTTGCCCTAGACGCAGAATACCCTTCAGCGCTTCAAGCCTTAGCCAGCGCTCGCCCCTAACATCTTCCCCTCTCTGCAGTGCGCCGGAATGCTAAGCTAGAGTTCCGGTTTGTCGGGCTCAAGCGTTCAGCCCAGGCTTCCAAGGATGCTGGAGGGAAACCGGAAAAAAGCAAGCAATGCAATCAATAGTTTGAGGTTTGCCTGCACTATTCAGGCGTATGCCCTAGAGGTTACGTATCTTTGTGTTGCTGTTTTGATATTTGAAGGAAAGCCAACGCAACCCTAACATTTTTTGGTGGCGGGGGAGCCTGAAAAATCTGAGAAAAGGCCCCTTTTGCTGAAGCCAAGTTCAACGGAAAGCCTCCCGGCCACGAAGCCGTCGAAAAGAAAAGGTGGGTATGTAAAAGGGGCATGTACAAGCATCCTGTATTGAAACCACGCCGCAACCACAAGAAATGGGGATCCTCCAAAAAATCTGGACAGCATGGGCTCTCTTGGCGCTGTGGGATCGCTTCGACTGGAGGTCTTTTCGTGGTGCGCGGAGCCATTTGAAGCGTACCCTACGGCTGTTCTATTGGGGATGGTATGCGGGGGCCCAATAGGGTTGCGGGGTATCTTTCGTGTGGCGGGGGTGAAAACACCGCTGATGTGCTACGGGGTGGCAACGAATCAACTCCAGGGCTCCTTGAGTTGAACATGAATACTTGGATTTGTTCCCCACCCCCCCCCCCCCCCGGAGAAAAAAACAAAAAAAGCAAGAAAGGCACATACACACACACACACACTCCCAGTCGCCCAGTGACCCTTAGAAACAGGCTTGCAGCCCTTGTGAGGCTTGAGTTCTCGCGGGTCCCGAACAAAAACAAAAAAACACCCAAACAAAGAAACGGGTGGACCATCCCATTTAGCACTGGCCCACTGGATCGATCCACGGTGCCAGGTGCCTGCCTTGGGGCAAATCAGTGTGTCATAGGCGTCCCGCCGCAAAGCGCTGGAGGGTAGGGCCCCGACCTCACGCGCCGATCCCTGTACCCAGGTGCCAAGGCAAGCCATCCAAAGGGGATTCCTTGTGAGACATACCCAAGGAATTGGACAGGCGGCTTCCCCAAAAGGAAAAAGTAGTCCTTCAAAAGACTTTTGTTGGCTTCCAGGATACCCTTTGCAAAGGCCTGCAGAAAAGGATATGCAGAAACGCCTTGCCATGTTTGCCGAGGGAAGGCTGACAAATGGGGAAACCTGCCGGCAAGGCCTTGCAAGCTAGCCTCCCACTCAACAATCATGCGCGGTTGCTCCCTTTCCAATTTTGCCAAAAGCGGTGTGTGTGTGTGTGTGTGGTGTTGTGTTGCGCTGCGCTGCGCTGCGCTGTGCTGTGTTGTGTTGCTCCATTTGATTTAGTACTGCTGGAGCTTCCTTTTGAGATTCTGATTCGAGGTTCCATTTCCTTGGGGGGCAAGCAACAAGACTTTTGTGTAGGGGCCCCTGAATAAAATGTCTTGGGCTCAAATTTGGGGGCCTGAAGCACTACCATTCAGTGGGTTTGATTGTGGGCAGCTTTAAAACAAGAGACTTGTAAGAAAAGCAGGCCCAAATCCAACAACAAAGACTCAAGCTTCACCAGCATCACCGGGGTCCAGGTGCCTTCACTGAGTTTCTCGGGCCACCCGCTTGTCTTTATCTCGGCTCAATCGTTAATCCTAGGTTGACATTTGTTAGCCATTGGTTCTGGAATGCAAAAGCAGCATCGAGGCCATTTGGATAAAAACAACACGAACTACAGAGAAGGCCGCGCTTGGCAGCACATGAAAAGTAAGCTGTGCCCACACCAGAATTTGACTTGGCAATTGTGGCCAGTGTAAGTTTTTTGCGCACGGTCATGGTCTAAGCAAGCAACGTACGTGACCTTTATCCGCGAAGATGCAACACAATTGTGAAAGATGCAACTCAACAAAAACGCAAAGTTATGACTTGATTGACCCGCAATACATTCACTCATTCTGCATCTTTGGGCTCAAGGCTGAAATGGACATGGTCGCCAATCCACGTGGGAAGAGTCAACTCATCAAAGGCGTGCTCGAATTCTTTTCGGAATCAGCTGCATTTGTGTGGGCTCTCCCCGTCTGTCATGCTTTCCTAGAAAGCGGGAACTCCTTTCCCACAGACCACCCCACAATAAAGTCCAGAGACAATCCAAGGAAAAACAGAGACACCCAAAAAGCACTAATAGAAACCTAACAGGAAACCAACAGACGATCTCGGGGTTGGTCGCCCAGACACTTGGAAGTGGCTGTCAATGGCCGCCATTAGAGATGGCACCACCACCGCCAGCCCGCCACAAAAGCCCCAGCAGTCCACCTGACAGCAAGCCATAAGGAAAGCGAACCCAACGCTTAGGGCTTCACGAAGCGGCTTGAGCAGTCCCGGTGGTACCCGGGGAACTGATCCACCCCAACCTGGTTGGTCCTGCTAAAACTTATACTGTTCAAGTGGCGATGCGCTACTCCGTATATAAAGCAAACGGCAGGTGGCCCGAAAGCATGGTTGACCTTTGAGGTTGAAGGCACGCGCAGGTGTTTACAAGAACAAGCTAGTGGAGAAGAACCATTTGTGCTCAGAGATGCTCACTTGCTGAGGGAGACTTGCTCGCACAACTTAATCAGAGAGACTTGCTTAGAGAACCGCGAACTTGCCCAGGGCAACTTGCGCAAATAAACAGACTTGTTCAGGGAAACAACCAACAAGAGGAGTGCGCGAAGTGCACTTTTGCAGCTGCTGCTCAAAAATGGCAAGCTTCAATTCTAACAGGACAAGTTGGCTAACAAGTTCTCTGAGAAGACCAGCACAACAAAAATCCTGCGAAAGAGTTCATGCCTTCGGGAACAAAGCGTGTTGCAAAGAAGCCAGTACAGCAATTGAAATGGAGTAGGGCAGAAAAGTGGCACGGGTCATGCAAGAAAGCTCTATAGACAACTGAGGCTCATACACTGTTCCTTTGCCCCAACGGGGCAGCACCCCCTGCTAAGGCAACATATTAACAGGAACTCGGGGTGTCTGCACTCACTTCTATCTCAAGTTGGTGAAAGGTCCATATCAAAATGCAGGCAAAGCGGAAGCCTTTGCTACCAGGACAACTTCAAGGATCCCTGCATGCAATGCGCAGCATCCAATGCCCTTGATCGATACATCCCCCTCAAAAGAAGCGTTGAGCCTCAAAAGCCCAAAAGCATTCTCAATCAACAAAACCAGTTTATTAAAAGGAGTGTGCGTTTCCCTGGGTGAAATGTGGGGAATCAGACCACTGTTGGAGGGGCCCCAAACCCCCTACTAAGAAACTGGGGTTGATTCGTATGGGCTCAACATCAACCCAAGTTGCAGTCCCTCAACCCATTGCTTCCAGGCCCGTCCCAGTCGTCCGAGCCGCCCCAAAGATCACCCACTCCGGCCCGAAGCCGCGCACCATGCGGAGCAGCAGCGGCATGGCCAGCACAGCCTCATCAGTCGCAGTCGCAGGATGCGTCTACGAAGTCTTTGGCCAAGCCCCCGTTTCAGCCTTTGAGCCATAAACTTGATGTTGCCCAAGCCTGTTCACGTCCCCGTCCGTCTGGGGAACTTGGAAAAGCCCTTCCTTCAGGACGCAACATAACAAGCTTCATTTTTTCTCTCAATCGGCTCCAAGAATTGGCAGTCAAAGCGTTTCCGCTCCAGGACCCGCCTTCCGCACTCCAAAGCTAAGGCCAGCTTTGCCGGCTGATTTGAAAGGAACCCCGTAACAATGACCGAAAACTTGCGATCGGTGCCATAGGCGGGGAATGGACTACACACCATCCACTATGATCCACTATGGCTTCCTAGGGAAAAGGACCCGGGGGCCCTACAAACCAGCCCCCATTTGATTTCATATCAGGAATCCGCCCAGATTCATTCCATTTCTCATTCCCCTCTCTCGCACCGATAGGCTATCGATAGGCTTCCAGCCGAGGCGCCAGGGCCATGACGACGATCGACATGTCCAGCATCCAGTAGCTCTCCGGGCAGCCCGCGTCCCGCCACTTCAGGCACGACAAGGTGCGGACGAAGCACCAGAGCCACAGGAAGGCGGCGATGGGGAAACTCACCGAGACGTCCATGCTCCTTGGCGCGCCAGGAAGGGCGCTGGAATTGCAGTGTTTTTTCCCCCCCTGTGGCCAAGGAAGGCCGAAAATGGGTGGAGCTATTCAGGGCTTTACTTTTCCGGTGTCTTATTTGATTGAAAGGCCAGTAAGGGCGCTGATGTTTGTGTTTTTTCCTCTGGCCAAGGAAGGGAAAACATGCAAGTGGGCAATGTCGATGTTGCTTAATCGCTTGCCCTATGTGAAACAAGTACACTCACCCATTGCATGTAAATGTATGTGGGGGGATGGTGTTGAGCAAAGCTACTGTGCCCGATGCATCCATACTTTGCAAACAGAAGTTACTTTCACGAATCATTTGCGGATTCCTCGCGGTGCGCGAGTAATCACCCAAATCGAGTCCGAAAGGACAACTGTTCAGTACCCGCGGCCCTGCTCACAGACAAATTCCACACTGAATGCCAAAAGATGCGAAAGTTCTATGAAAATATCGCGCCTGTTCGAAACCGTTCGTAAACGTTCGAGTCCTGCTCCATTGCCGCACATAGATTACGCCGTGTGTTTGGTGGTGCTACGTGTTTTCGCATTCGAGTTGCGTTCAAGTTGTGTTGGGATTTCGTTCGAGCACGAGGCTGCTCGGCGTGGGCCACTCGAACGTGAGCGGGTTCCGCTCGGAAGCGTTCGCGTTTGGGGGCGTTCAGGAACGAGGCAATTAGTGTAAACAAGAAGTTCTGCAATGTAAAGAAACGACCGGGGGAGAACGGCATGTCTTCCCCAAACAATGTGGACATGATCATTGAAGGGGGCCGCAGTGAGTACATGAAATGCACTTCAGCCCCGGCTCAAAGTCGCAACCTCGCCCAAGCTTCGCAGCATCAAGCACGGACAAAGAGAACAACACCGGCAAGCATGGAGTGATATTGCAAACTCTCATGTCACTGACGGGCAATAACCGCTACGCAAAACTTCGGGGGGAAAAACAGCTATGTCGCAACTCCATCGAGAAGCTGCCGCGGTGGTACCTGGTACCTCAACCGATATACGAGGACCTTTAGATCGACTCCCATTCCGAGCCACCGTCCAGGCACAGACAAAAACACAGACTTTTGAGGGGCCTCCAAAGCAAATCAAACTTGGACCCCGTAAGATCAGTGTGCGATGCCAACCGCAAATCCTAATTCCACGAAAATAACTCAAATTGCAGCCTCCGCATTGAAACCAACAAGCGCAAAATGCCTAGTTATGTGGCAAATGCCCAGTGGCCCACACACACGCACAAAAAACTAGACCGTTAAAGAAGCCAAGTTTTGAAATTATGTGGCAAGAAAGTCCAAAGCAATTGCTTGCACACCAGCATGAAACTTATTGTTTGTTTATTTAGAAAGTGTAAAAAACTTAAAACTGGGAACGTGTCACATGCCTCCAGCAGCCTTGGCTGATCTCCCCACGCGTTGCTTCACTAGGAATACCACTGAAAGCCTGGCATCTGGGCTGGGGATGCCTAAGCTTAACAGCTACCCATGAATATCTAGACTAGGTCCTCCAGTAGAGAGGTTAGAATAAGGGTACCAACTGTTCTTTTTAGTCTATTTTAGTAGGGGAACCCTTCCCCCCAAAAATGCAAAAACGCACTACTGGGGGACCTAGTAAGCCAAGCGTCCCTGCACCAGTGATATCAACACCCGCTTCGTGGGCCTGTCTCAAGGACTTGGTGTAGGCACCAGCCTTCATCAAGACGCGGATTGTTGTGACCACATCCTCCTGGCCAGGTCAGCTGACCGCATACCCCAAGTCATCATTCACATCTTCTTGATCATTGGAGGTACACCCGCTCAGACTCAGGCAAGCATGAATAATGCAAAACAACTTGAAGGGAAAAGGAAGGACAGAAAGGGAATGGAAAAGGAAGGAAAAAGGAGGGAAAAGCAAGGGAAAGCGCACGGAAAAGGCAGGGAGAAGGAAGGAACCTTAAAAACCAGTGGTTTGACAAAGAAAAACAAAGAAAATGGCGGCTTCAACCAACAAAGGCAATCCGTCACCCTTATGCCAAGCACAGTTTGCCCGGCTGAGTAGTCTAAGGGGTTGGAAAAGTTCCACTAGCGCAAGCTGCCAGGGCTTTCATTCCCCATGTCCAGTCGTGTGTTTGGATTGTTTTTTTTCCTGATGCCATGAAAGCCCAAACGATGCTTCCCTTTCACATCAACTTGGTGCACTTTTTTGGTGTGGTCCTAAACGGAGACCAACAGAACCAACACTTTTTTGGGAGTCCAGCAAAAAAAATCGTGGCTGCTGCTGACCCCTCTGCAAGAAGCTTCGCTTGTGGGCTTGGTGGAAGACCCGAAAGGTTGCAACCAACAAGTTGAAGTCGAAAGAAAGGTCCAAGCCGTTGAAAAAAAAGGAGAAAGAAGCAAAGGAAAGAAACCAACACACTCCAAGAAACAAGTCGAATTCTCCACGCTCAGTTTTTCTTCTTTTTTTAACACCCCCCCAAAAAAACAACAGCAACAAATCCCACTTTTGGAGCCTCAAGAAACTCGCCTGAACCGTGTCACCCCCACCTCCGCCCCAGCGATGGCGCAGCGGATCCGCTGCTCATCCGCCGGGCTGGTGCAGGTGGCGAAGTCCAGCGAGGAGAAATGCCTCGAGCGCGCGACGCGTCCAACCCGCGGGTTGGGCCTCCCAACACTTTCTTCGATTTGCTTCCATTTGCAGTTTTCGCCACCTGGAACTAAAAGACATCTCCAAAACGGTCACGAAGTCTCCTCCATTTGCTTCAGCCCCTTTCTCGGTTGCTTTCTGCTCCCCTGCTAAACGTTTTAACTGTTCGTGGGTTAAATGGAAATCCCAACACTAAACCCTAAAAAAAGCCAAAGGGGATGGCAGCCTAATGTTCACCCCGGATCTCTAAGTAGAACCCCTGGTTGATTTTCATCGGGGGGTATCCCCTTTCAAAGGGGATTCAGACTACTTTTGGAGGGAACACCCTAACACCCCCCCAATAATCTGACGGGGTTATTAATCCTGGGTCAACATTTCTCCCAACACCTGCTTTCATTTGCTTAAGCCCCCGGGAAAAAAACTGAAAATTATGTCCAGTGTGATAGATTCCCTTTAAGACCAACTTGGGAAAATTATTAAGCAAATGAAAGCCTGGCTCTTCGGGGGATGGACCAAGAAGGACATCCCCACAATTACGCACATTTTTCAGGGAGGAAGTTGGAGAACCTGAGCCAAGTGGGCATGAAATGTAGGGGGAACCCCAAACCTGGCTCAATGCAAAAATTAGTGGCAATCGCTTGGCGGCATGGAGCATAACTTTTCCGCAAATCCGGGAGCTTCACTTTACGGCATGGCTTCCCTTGATAGCTGTGATTGGATCCTGGGCTGGTGTGCAGGGGACATGGTTTCCAACCGGATGGATCTCATCCAGTGACCCCCCGTCAAGCCCCAATAGGCAACCAGTTGTTCTGTTGCTTGTTTGGGGCGGGCTCTTACTATACAGATAATGGCGTCGCTGCGGAGAAAAGACGCCCTAAAAGAAGCTTCACCTTGGTTCCCCGTTAAAACAAGCAAACAAAAACGAGCCAAACACAAAATCGACTTTCGCATGGCTTTTTAGAAGCACAAAGGCATGGAGATGCGACCTTGAGCTTGTAATGCAGCACTGCGCAACTGTTGGTATATGTACATATATATATATATATATGTTGAAATGCTAGGACGGCGCTGTGTTCCGCGCAGCCCCAAGGAAGAACGGACAGAACCCACAAAGGCCACGCATTTGAGTGGAATGCAACCTCCGTACCTCTAAATCCATGGCTGAGCATTCCCTTGATCGGCTGTTGGCCGTAGTGATTCCAAGTGGTAGGGCATGCCGAGCTGGCAACAGCAAAATGAAAAGCAAACTGTTGAAGGCTTCACGCTCAAATTGCATAACCAAATCCGGAAAAAGGACACGGACAAAACTAGGGCCCGTCCCTCTGAATGTTGTAGGAAAATTGGGTTGTCCCCCCACGTCCTCCCCCAAAACAGCAGTAGTACTGTATCAAGTTGGTGAACACCATGCTGGGGAGCAACTCCGGTAGGAAAAAGGCGACCCGTTCTTTGGAATACTGCGCTGTAAGCTGGTCGGCCAACAGCAGGCCCCGATGAATCCAAAAAGAAACGACCAGTTGGAAGAGTATGGCTGATGCAACTCAGAGGTAGTGATGGAACAAGTAGTCTGCTGGAATGAAATATGTAAGTGCATGAACAAACCCAAGTACTAGCCTTGACGACAGTCAGAAAGGTGGTAAGTTGGCTTCAGCTGGGAGGTGCATCGGCTGTCCCTAAAATGAGCTCTGCTTGGCACTTGCAGTTTTGCCATCTTCCACAGGGCTTCTCCAAAGACTCGAGCACAAGGGGTAGAAAGTTGGCCAAGCGAACGGAAGGCAAAAACCGGTGTGTTGATCACTTCCAAAACCTCGTTTTCAACGAGAGCAGGACAATGGCTTTGGCAGAGAGGTGCTCCTTGGCTTGTAGGGTTGCCTCAAGAAAAGATGGAAGACTAAAAGGTAAACCTACCGAATTGCCCATGGTTCCGCAACATGTCGACACGTTCTGTGTTCCACAGAAAGCGCCTGTCGGAAATCTGACCATGGTGAAATTGAAACTTCAGGCGCCAAGCTTGGGGCGTGAGCTTGAGATGACCCATCGCCTTGCGTCTCAATGCCGGAAGCATTCAGCAACATCTGGGCCGTAAGTACCCAAGCCGCCTTCCTTTCCAGGCAGCATCCCCAAAGCAAAAAACAGATCCCCAGTGGCCATGGAACGCAGAATGCTCTTGTATTTCTTGGATGATCTTCACGGGACACCGCTGCGAAAACCTCAGTTGTTCAGTGACCCCGGAAAAAAGGGAACCCTTTTTTGGGAAGACCATTTTAGTGGGGCAGCCACCAGAAAAAAAGGGAAAAAGGGAGCCACTGGACAACTGAGAAACAAAACAAAACATCTGGAGGCCTTGGGCCACGGAAGCAAACCAATCCAAGTCGCAAATGGCTCGCCTGCCGGGTGAGCTCCCGGCCTTCCAAATGCTGCTGGTTGATCTGGTGAACGCCTCACCCGCTGTGAAGCGGCAGCCAAAAAAGATCCCCCCACCTAAAGGGGATGGGGGGTCCCACAATTCCATCGATTTAGTCTTCCCCACAAAAGGGAAAATGGAACCCTAAATGGAGATCTCCAGGGGTCACCCCCCTTCACCCCCCTCCCCTAATTCCATTTTGAAGCGGGTGGGGATCCAAAAAGCAAACCTTTGGTTTGCAAGCGGCGTGGCACAACAAACCCTTGGTGTGCTTTGGTTACTTCAAGTTCAGCTTCCTCTGACTTGACGATTTCTCGTGGTCTAGAACAAAAATACGAAAAAAAGCAGAGCCGAGCCTTGGGAAGTGAGACGGAGAGTCTGCCGAAGATAAATTTACTGGCGCGCATGGCTTTGGGTGTCTGGCCTGGGGGTAAACATTGGCGGGACAAAACCTGGCAGAACATGAATCGACCGCTTCTGCGGCTCCCCGTCCATCGCAATCCCGCAAGCCATGCGACAGAAAGATTGTCATGACTACTCCATCACGCAGCGGCTCTCCACGACAACAGCGCAGTCACCGCCGCAGGGACCATTCTGACTGAACAACATCGTACATGTGTTCTTTGTAACATTCCTTATTGACACTGCAAAGCTTTCAGGAAGTGTGAGAGAGCCAACTTCATCACTCCCATTCCTGGCTTGCCCACCAACCGAAATATTGAAAACTAAAAAAACAAATATTGCACCGCCCGACGTGTTGCAGCTTGGCACTCGGCTTAGCCGCTTAGCCTTGCCAAGCTTCGGGTCGCATTCAGCAGGCACAGGGAGAGAGGAGCCAGGTAGTGCAAGATCCGCTCCTTTGTTTCCAAGTGCACAGGCTTGAAGATCCATGGCAGCCTCGGGTCCGACGGCCCGGGGTCTGCAAGCACCTCATGCAGTTGTGGAAAATGGCCAGGCCTGTACCATCCCTCGTGTGTTGGGGGAAGGGGCGGGGGTAGAATACCCTATGTAACAGTTATAGTCCGCACAAGAAATGGCCTCACACTCCCCAGGCCCTAGAACTGTCGGCCAAGTTGGCAACACGTTCTTGCAACAGTCCTCTTATATTGGGATATGCAAATCTGTATGTGTTGATGTCTGTACATTTCTCTACTTATTCATCTGCATGCATGTCTGTATGTCCACGCTCGAGCACTCGAAGCAAGATTCAAGAAACAAAACGTAGCTTCCTTCCTCCAAACATGTCTGACGCCTGAGCGTCGCTTCAATGATCCGGGCTGCTGCATCGTGGAGGCCAGGAAGAGGTTCATCACGTGCACCAGCCAAGCGCATTTCTGTAGGAATGCAGCACTGCACACCGTGGCCAAGGTGGAAAACGCGAGGCCCAGGAGGCTTAGTGCCTTGGCAAACAGAAGCGGAACTTGTGCAAACATGCGTGGAGTCTCCATGACCCTTGAAAATTGGGGTCATTACCCAAAATTAAGGGGTTATGACCCTTCTTTCTAGGGGTCATGGAGACTCTAGGTGGACAAACTGGACACCAATTGCCACCGTGCATGTGCACCCAGCGGGAAACTATCATAAAACCCTCCGAGGCTCGTCATTATGTTCTGGACATATACATTGGACTTATGCATTAGCACTACGTATTCCTCGTCAGCGGCCTTTGCTCCAATGCTACCTTACTTATGTCCCACAGCCCA
>CAUJNA010003394.1:1355000-1370000 GCA_963377175.1 Effrenium voratum | reverse complement strand
AACCCCCTACCCGAATTGGCTTTGCATGCCATCCGGGTTCCCATGTTCACCCGCGATGAGGGCTAGGCACAAAAAAAGCTGCTTCCAGAAAGGACACCTGTATTGCGCCCGAACGCAAGGTTCCCCAAAATGGACTCTAAAAATAGATGTCCTTTTTTTCGCGTTACCCCAACAAAGGCTTCAGGGAACAGGCCCCCGGGCCTTGACCAAGGGATCTTTTTGCCATTGGTAGAGAACCGATCCACCACCTTGTGAAGCATTCCTTGAGGGGGTCGCCCATTTTCTCACAAGTGGCAGAAAGACCATGGCCCCTAGGCCTTGACAACCAAGCCGCATAGTGCTCGTTCACCTGGTGCAAGTTGGGCCCGAATTGTCGGTTCCAGTGACCCGGGTGCGGATGGTGCTCGCTGTCGGGGATCTGCCCGAGCTTCCAAACCTACGAAAAAAATCGGCCATAAACGAGACGAGCATCCGCTAGGGGCATTGTTGGTTGTCCCGACATAGGCTCCAACACATGGGTTGTGGGCGAATGCTGCACACATGATTGTCCTTTGGTGAAAGCTGGAGCCAGTTATGGAAATAGCCAGGCGCGAGAAGGAGCAAAGGTTCAAGGCTTAAGGGAACAAACACTCGATGACACAGCCTGTTACCCGGGGCGCATTCCAAAAAAGGAAATGGACATTCACGGGGAACGCCCTCCCTCTGATCCGCCAAGTTGATGCATCCTGGGAAAACTCAAAGCCCAGCACCATGACATGTTAATTCGCACTTGTCTATCATGCTGCGAAGATATTCTGATCAACCCTCCTACAATTTAGCGAAGATATGAATACAAAGCAGAAAAAGCGATGCGTCGCAGATTTGGACTTTGGCGAAGTCACGCTCTTCGCGAAGGGCAACGCAAAACAAAGATACAATGGGCCAATAAAAAGGCCTTGGAGCCATGGCATGTTGGTATGAGACTACACTGCCCCGGGGCTTGCCCAAAGAACCTGAAAAAAAGGTAAACTCTTGGGGAGATTTGACAACAAAAAGGTCAAAAGGACGGCTTTGGGCAAGTGAGACTCTCAATCTGAAAGCAGGTCTCCGTTGTCCTGTTGACACGAGGTTCCCTGCCATCTTGAAAGGTGGCATGTTAGAAGAACGAATGACCAGTGTTCACCCCTGTTATCATCTTGCCTTTCTCAGAAATCTGCCCCTCACCACGGGCCCCAGCTTGGATTCGTTGGTACGTCACCCCACCCAGGGAAAACTCACATTGGCCCAAGAGGCTGATCCGCACCAACCCGGTTTTGGAAAGCCTATCGCCCTCGTCTAAAGGGGTGCTCCAGTGAACAAGCAGCTGGTGGGAAACCACCTGTGCGTTTCTGACATGTCACGCCTCCAGAAAGTGCAATGAGGATACGGTGGAAGGGTACTCTGCAGCAAATCGGCACGTCCCAAAACAACCTTCATGTTGAGAGAAGCATCCTTTTGGACAGCCCTGGTTTTACAAGCCGAGAGTATCACCCCCCCCCTCCGGTTTTGATTTCCTTTCATGTATATGCCGGAAAGCGTCACACCACACCCCCCCCCCTTCAAAGAATAATTATCTACGTACTATTCGCGGGCGGATGGCGGAAGCATGACAGAGTTAGGCTTTTAGCAAAACATACAGAACATACAATCATCCGAGAAGCCAGTCACACAGCTGAACAACACACCCTATGTGAGGCAACAAAAAAACGTCCATGGGCTTCTAGGCCAAAACCGGTGGGTCCGCATGTCCAGCCTGCTCCACGTCGACCACGAATTGTCGGAACTCCTTGAAGGTGATGCACCAACGCTCCGGGGGGATCCGGAGGTGCAGGTCCAAAGCGCGGAGCATCCGACGCGACGTCGAAAAAACAGCACGCCATGCGAGTTTGGAGGAAAGCAAGAACCCGTGGCAAAGTTGAATTGCAAGAATTCCATGCAACTACCCCAGCTTCTCATGGCTGGCCCCTCTGGAAACATGTGCAGATTAGTGACTAGCAGTGTTGATACGTTTGGGTAGTTCAAGGGTGAGGGTGGGTTGGTGCCAGTTGACAGCGTGAACAAAAACCCGCACTGTGGATGTGTAGTGCATCAATTGGAATGACATGCAGCAAGTGACATACTCACATGTGTTTCTTTGAGGTGGTGAGTGAAAACAGCTAGTATCTAGGGGTTGATCTCCCATTCTTTTTAGCCATCGTCCTTTTCAAAAACCAGCCGTTTTATCTGGGATTCTGCAGGTTTTCTAGAAGGAAGGATCCCCAGAAAGAATGGTGGGAAGCTACTCCTAGAAAGTAGTGTGGTTGCCTGGCTGCATGGCACCAAGGCTGCTGTCAGCATAAAGCCATCATCCTTCCCAAGTTTGGCTGCGGAAGGCCGGCAAGTCACTCTACAGCCCGCCCCAACCTACCAAGTACATCCGGAATACTTTGCTCAGACTTTTTGTTTTCTTACTACCCGTTGCAAGCGAGAACCATTCCGACCCACCGCGAAAGGACAAACAAGTGCAATCAGTGTGGCAGGCGTGGGCCCGTTCATCATCACACTTCAATTATATAATAAGACAAGAGGCTTTCCCAGGGTCTCAAATTGACCGAGCGCTTTTTGCGTAGCTCAAAAATCGTGTAGGATAGAGGGCAAGGGCTGGTTTGACCCTCAAGAAGCGGCCGCCGACCGCTTCTTGAGGTCTCCTTTGACCATTTTGTTGGTCGATCTCTGCCTGAATCACTCCAATTTCCTGATATTTTGGCTGCAAAAAGGTGGCTCCTCTTTTCCTGGCTCATGATGCAGCCGTCTCAGCATATGCTGAACAAATCGCGCGCCGCCACCGCCGCCGCCGTGACCAAGGAGCACCCCCTTTTAAAGATGAGGAGCCGTCGTGTGCTTCTAAAGTTTTGATGGGAACATGTGCAACCTCGCAATGCTGCATTGGCTGCGCTAAGATGGCACATGGTTCAGGTCAAAGCGCTGCCACTGCTCGAGGATTCCCAGTCAGAATCTGCAGGTTGACCTTAGCATGGCCAACCGAAGCGTTAGTGACTAGGAGCAGCTGAGCAGCTGTCAGCTGATCAAGACCGGGGCACGCCGCTAATGCGAGTCCCCGGTCAAAGGCCCAATCCTCCCTCCCAGGTATGTCCAAATGTGTTTCGATGGAACCAACAAGGGCTCCAACCAAACAGTTTCTGGCATTGCCCTGGCCAAACAACATGAATCATATACCTTGCCTCCAGGGTGGAGGACCCATCTCCTTCGTGGGTTCTATGTTAGGCGGTAGGGTCTCGCATTGAGTCCAGGGCGCCCTTCTCTTCCAACCCCGCCTTTGCTTGACCTCTACTTTACCTGTTCATCCATGTGGATGGATCCATGTCGCACCACCTCAGAAAACCTGGAATGATCATTCCCCCGCAAATAACAACAAACATAACGAACCGTGGCTTCCCTTGGTTTCAAAGCGGTGCATCATTTCGCCGATCCCACAGCAGGCCCAGGGAACCAAGTGACCATCTCCGAGCCCCCCGCGGCGGGTCTCGCGCTTGCGCATCATCAGCCCGTGCATGCGTGCGGGGCCAAGTACGGCGCCCAGGTCCGCCATGACCGCCATAAGAGGCCGAAACGCCACCACCATGTACCTAGACACTGATGCAGAGGCCAAAGCGGATTGAAAACAAGGGACAGATTTGCCGCTTTACTGGCGCCATCATCCTAACGTCGCCCTTCAAGCCGTAGCTTTGAGAGAACTGACGCTTGCCATCTGGAGCTTTGCATTTGTCACTCACCGAATCCGCTTCAAGTTACGGGGGCAACGGGCCGTGGGCAAACATAGAGACTACGGAGTCAAACAAATGTCAAAATACGCCAAGATAGGTAAACATCTAAACCAATTCCTTGCAAACAATATCCGAAACTGGGAGCTCAAGTGACTTGCCCAACGCTTGTGGGCAATTAAGGCGATTTGGGGGTGGGATTTGGGCGAGCTTAGGCTGTTTTTTAGTTCAAGGTGGGTGTAGGGCTTGACGGGGGTTACTGCTTAGGGCGGGCTCAGAGATGGTTTAGGGCGGGCTTTGGGTTTAGGGTGGGCAGGGTTAGTGCGTGTAGGCTTGGTTTAGGATCCGGGGGGGGGTCATACGTCATACTGCTTCATGCTCAGGGCCCTGTTCAAACCACCCACAAGGCATTCATTGCATTTGGGCTTGGCTTTCTTTAGCTTCCCGTTGGTC
Source organism: Effrenium voratum (assembly GCA_963377175.1). NCBI lineage: Eukaryota > Dinophyceae > Suessiales > Symbiodiniaceae > Effrenium > Effrenium voratum. The sequence goes on along the minus strand of CAUJNA010003394.1, from coordinate 1,365,768 downwards.
GAAACAGTTGGAATCTGCCTGGATTCTCTCAAAGTACCCGGAGTCTAAACATAAGGTCAAAAACACACACACACACACACACACTAGTGGGTTACCCAAATTCTGCTCAGGGTCATACAGGGTCCAAGTAGCCTCATGCACAACTGCTGCCACGATGGAGCAATGGAGCTGGAAGGACTCTCTCACCAAGATCGTGCCCAAAACAAAGGAGGAATCCTTCTGGGCTGATCATGTCTTGCGGGTCTCGAGCCCACCAAAAGTACCAAGGCCTTACCTCGGACACGTACCAATGGAGTGGCACAGCTCTTAAAATCCATGCCGTTCTGGGTTACTGGTTGGTTCTGGCACCAGCTTGGCTACCAAGTGATTTTTGGATGTGCGTGGGGTTCGGTGTGGCTCCCCCAAGAACTTTTACCAAACGCCACGAAACGCACGTGTGCCCACGAAGGTTTCCACGATCAAACCACCCCGAAAATTCGCCGTCCCATGGCGTGGTCAGCCCCCCAAAGAGGGGACCCAACATAGACCTACCAGCTTGACCAGAAAAGAAACAAAGTAAAGAGGGGAAATAATTCTGGGGAAGCTAGGGATTGGGGGTTACGCAGGCCCCCCAAGCATAGAACATCTGGCTGCATATCCTATGCGGTGGCTGAGCGCAAACCACAAACCACGATCGATCCAAGGTGCCAGGTGGAGGCGGTGGGACACACTAGGCTGTCATAGGCATCATACCGCAAGGCGTTCGAGGGCAATGACCCGCCCTCGCCGTGCGCATCCTGGAAGCCGTGCACAGGCAGGCAATTCGGCCCGCTTCTCACCCCAATTTCCCGCCCAAAAGGTGCCCCTCACTGAGAGACATACCGGTAACATAACGCTCTCAAACAATAAACAAATTGGATAGGGGGCTTTCTCAGAAGAAAGTAGTCTTCCAAAAGCATTATGTTGGTGTCGCGCCTTACATTGTTTGTCCCAAGTGCTCGAAGAACCGAACTTGCAGAAACACTTCAAGAGGTTTCTCCCCGAAGATTGGGGCGAGCCATGTAAAAAGCTACACGAGGGGAATTTCCTGGCAAGGTAGCCTCCCTCTCCCACCAACAAACATGGCTTGGCACAACGCTGCCTTTTTTCATATTGAAAGTAGTCTGCCAAACACGATCTGTGACTGTGCTTCCATGCAAACAAAATAAACTACCACGCATTCGACAGGACAAACAGGTATACGTATGGAAGCGACCTCCACCTCCGCGTTGGAAATTCAACTTGCCACAGGGTTGATTCCCATCTGATTCCCCTTGGACTGATTCGAGGCTAGGGGGTGCGCTGCTCATCACAGGCTAAGGGGGCTTACAGTTGTTTAATTGAGTTTTGCACTGATTAGTTTCGAGATAAGTGCAAGACAAATACGGGCTCTGAAAAACGCTGATGATGCAAAAGGCTAGAAGGGCCATTGCTAAGCACACCTATGACAATATGTTTGCACCTGATGTGGCATCACAAAGCACAAGTCATATTCAGGGCTATAGGAGAGAAGGACGTGCTAGAGGCGATCGTCTCAGCAACATCGCTTCGATCATCTTCCATACGCCGATGTATGGAATTCACACGAAAAGGGGGCACGCCAATCCACAAACATGTTTACGCACATATGTCAAGAGCAGTTGTCGCGCGCGCGCACCCGGTCGCTGTGTCCAACATTTGTAAAAATTCTCAAACGGCAACTGATATCACTGTTGGATTCCACAACACTGCCTGTAGCAACGAGGGTGTTCTATAGGCTCATGGCAGGGCAGGTGCGAGCCCAACATCAGCCTCCTGCCGCGCCAAAAACACGGCCCAAGTTCTGCCCAGCCGTGAACTTTGAAATTCAATAGCCGTATTGAGGACCAACATTTCTCGTTGTTTCCGCAGTAGGTGCAAGCGGCACCCTGCAGCAGTCCGCAAATAGTAAGTACACTGGGCGCTGTTTCAAAGGGAACCCCCACTGAGAAAGAACAACGAAACGTTAAACAACCCACACAAAAACACACACACACACACACAAAACAAACAAAGAATTCTGAAGGCAACTACTTAGAACCAAAACACCAAAAAGCAAAAAACAAATTCCGCACACAGAAGCACAGAATTGCGAAGGCCAGGGACACCAAAGACATCAAACCACCAAGGCTTGGAGCTCCGGCCCCGCTGCTTGACACCCGGTCGCCTGGAAGTGGCCGTCAATGGCCGCCATCAAAGCAGGCGCCATCACCGCCAGTCCGGCACACAAGGCCCAGCAGTCCACCTGGGACGAAGAAGTCACTTATAAGGTACGAAATTCTTTGATGGGGATTGGGGGTTGGGGGGGGGGGTACGATACTTTTTGAAGGGGGTTGGGGGTTGGGGGGCAGGATGCTTTTTGAATATTTTTGTTGGGGGGGGATTGAATCCATTGGACCGAACAAGAACAACCGCTGGCGGCTCGGGAGCGCGTGCCTCTTCCTGCCTGTCAAGGTGCGAAAGCTGCGGTGCGGGAAGCTGGCACAAAGCAGCCAATACAGCTTTTTGAATTTGAGGGACAAGTGGCGCTAGTGTCTTTCATGCAAAAAAGACTCAGGTTCATGCACGGTTCCTTGGGGCAATCTTGGGCTTTAACAAGGGCTCAGACCTCGGCCTTGTCAAACAGGGCTTCCCAAGCAAATGCAACACATTGACAAGAACTGGGACCGGCTTGCTGTTGAGGCAGGTGTTCATGTCCGTCGGACCTTTACACCTGACTAGTTGTCAGCACGCGGATCCATTGAGCTGACACTCTCATAATTACATCAACGTGGTGGTCAGGAGAATCACCAGATTCCCAAAGCAACTTTGAGAACCCTCAACGGTTAGCCGTACACCAATTTCAATTGGCCCAGTCCCAGTCCAGTCCGAGCTGCCCCAAAGACCACCCACTCTGGCCCGTTGCTGCGCACTCCGTAGAGCAGAAACGGCATAGCCACCACAGCCTCAGCAATGGCTTCGCTTTCAAGAGGGCATGGTCCATCAGTAAACCCATTTTGCCCCAACCCCTTTGCGGAAGCTATCTTTTTTTTTTTCAGTCGGAGGTGTTGGAAGTTGGACGTCTTTTCGGTGAAAAAAAACTGGATCCACTGGAAACAAGTTAAGCTCCATGCTCATGTCCCGTTCTTCCGCCAGCTCCCCCCGAACGCGTCTTATCTCCCGCATACGCTTCCTGGACGGCCTCAAGGGGTGCTGGAACGGCTCCGCTGCACTGCCCAGACCCGTGGAAAACACGACTTTTCAGAAAATGATAAGGGCCACTCCCTTTGAACCAAGAGCCAGCTTCGATTTGCTTAAGCCCCCTGGAATCAATAAACACATAACCATATTTCCAGCGGTGATCGATTCCCTTTAAAACCGACAAGTGGGAATCAAACATACTGTGGATGGACGAAATCCTGCACCGCCTATAAAAAACCCTGGAAGGATGATTCACCTGTAAATACCGACAAACAATGGTTGCAACCATGGTATCAAAGTGGTGCGAAATGGATTTCGCAACCATAGACAGTAATTATGCACTTTGAAACCATTTTTTGAAACCATGTTTTGTTGTTATTTACAGGGGAATGATCATTCGAGGGTTTCTTAGGTGATGCGAAATGGATTCCGCAACCATCCACAGCATTGGATTCCGAAAGTCTTAATATAAGCCCCCTGGAAAAAAAAAGAAAACAAGTGTAAACATACTTCCTTCCAGTAATTAGGGGTAGATTCCCTTTAAACCCAAAAGGTGAAAATCAAACATCCTGGACGCCGGGGGTGGCTTTGCCGGAGGTCTGGTTCCGCCAAAGGCGCGCAAGCCATGACAGCCAGCGCCATCTCCAGCAGCGAGAAGGTCTCCGGGCAGGCCGCGTCGCGCCACTTGAAGCAAGCCGTGGTGCGCAACAGGCACCAGAGCCACAGGAAGGCGGCGATGGGGAAACTCACCGAGACGTCCATGCTCCTTGGTGCTTGGTGCGGCGCGGTGCGGGCAAACTTTTTCATTGAAACGCCAAGGGCGCTGGAATGGCTGTGCATTCTTTTTTTCCCGGCCAAGGAAGGCCAAAAATGGGTTGAGTTGTTAAGGACCTTGGTCACAAGAGAGAGCTGCAAAAAGCCTAGGCTTGGGCGAATGTGGGCGAGGAATGCTGTTTTCTTTCTTTTTGACTGTTTTTTTTTACCCGGCAACCAGGTGGCTGAGTTGATTCCTTGCCTGCCCAATTGTTGGACACCCTGCAAATCACATTTTTTCAGGCTGCGTCCAAGCCCGTTCCCAGATTCCAACATACGTTGCCCAATTCTGGTATCACGAGCCAACGGTTGTGACAAATAGCTTAGACCTTGGACACCCGTGTGGCAATTGCGCAGCGGCCCACACACGTACGGCCACACACGAGAGTGAAGCCAGAATCGGCAAAACGTACACAGTGTCTTCCCTTTCTTTCCACGTTCTTCCGTGAAGCGGGGGTAGCGAGCTACTCCTCAAGCGAAATGCTGGCCGCACGCCGGAGGTTGGCAGGTGGCAGCATCGTTGCGGAGAACTTTGTTAGACAAACCTCCACGGGCCCGCTGCACCCCGCCTGCTTTGAAACGCGGAAGGAGCCCTGCGCACCGCGAACACAAAAAATCCAAGAGATAGAGGCACAGATAAACTGAGACAGAGAGACACAAAGGCACAGAGACACGGAGACAGACCCACGAAGACAGAGACACAAACACACACACACACACAACACCGACATAGACAAACACACAAACACACACACACTGTTACTGTTACTGCTACATACATGATACAAACACGCAAACACAACACAGACACACAGAGACACAGACACACAGAGACGCAGAGACACAGAGACGCAGAGACGCAGAGACACGCAGAGAGACACAGAGACACAGAGAGACACAAAGAGACAGAGAGGCACAAAGAGAAACAATCACACGGAGACACACAGGGACACACACACACAGAGACATACAGAGACACACAAAGACACACAGAGACACACAAAGACACCCAAAGACACGCAGAGACACACAGAGACACACAGAGACACACAGAGACTCACAGAGACACAGAGACACACAGAGACACAGAGACACAAACACACACACACAAACACACAAACACACACACACACATGCAAACACGCGGGCACACACACAGAAATAGAACACACACACACACATGGCTTGACATTATCTCCCAAGAGCACAATCTGAAGCATTTGTGTCCCACCAACATGATCTTCCCAGAAAGGTGCAATGTTCATAAACTGGGGCTGTTTTACATGTTGCCATGTGGCCGAGTCCACCTTCTCGTTGCTTCAGCCATCTGGGCTGAGGATCCCAGAAAGTTTAAGAGCTACCCATTAATAAGTTGGGTGTATGCCCGAGCTCTAATTGAAGCAGCCAAGCGGCCCCGCACCAGTGATATCAACACCCGCTTCGTAGGCATGTCTCAAGGACTTGGTGTAGGCACCAGCCTTCATCAAGACACGGATTGTTGTGACCACATCCTCCTGCCACGGTCGGTTGACTGCATGCATATGTACTTATATATGTCTCTCTCTATATGTTATTTATCTATATACATATATACACAAAGCATCTGGGGTTCGTGATCGATGATGGGTTCGGATTGGACCTGGCTAAAGGGTAAACATACGAGCTCGATGTTGCCCCTCATCTACAAGGGCGTTCCACTTCCACAAACTGTCTCAAGATTGGGGGGCCCAATGGCACCGGTTTTCTTTGCCCTTTCACAACCAATCAGAGGGGTCCGGGACAGGAAGGAAGACCTGCGTATGCTTCCAGTTCCCAGCGTCAACCTCAGCTTTCGTGCCAAAAGTCAACTGATTAATTCTGGTCCATACCAGAGTTCCCTTTTGCTGGCGCTCAGCAGGGAATGGAATGACCCTTGTAAACAATTCTTGTCGTTTCCTCTACGGGTATTGCTGGGTTCATTCCCTCATTCCCTACTGAGCACCAGCAAGTTTGGGGGTTGGTCCAATTTCTTCAGCTCACAATTTCAAGCACAAAAGCGACCTTCAGGTAGGTTCCTTCTGCATTTGCTTGTCCAGGTATTTTTCCCTGGAAGCTTCTTAAGGTTCCTAGCTGGGAATGTCAAAATAGGGGGCCCAAATTGAAAGCTTTCTGTTTAGTTTTTTGCATTTGGAGGTTCGCCACATATAGCCTCACGGTTCCTGGGTAGCCCGCAATGCCCGCATTTTCAGAGCGCCTCCGCCCCGGCGATGGCACGGCGAATGCGCTGCTCGTCCGCCAGGCTCGTGCAGGTGGCGTCATCCAGCGAGGAGATATGCCTAAAATCAGACCTCCACCACTTAAGGGTTTTATATTTGCTGCAAAAAAAGTCGCTGCAGCTTTTGTCTGTAACACAGTTTGGGTCGCTGTCTGGATCCGCTAAAGTGACATCCTCCAAATGACCCTCTAAGTCGTGCTTGGTTGCCTAAGGACAACTATTTGGCAAGGTGGATGTTGGAGAACACCTTGTCTGTCAGCGGTTCACATCGTACCCTCAAACAAGTGGGTATTGGCCGCAGGGCTTGCCGAACTGACACCAAACAGTTGGAAGGCAAACTGCTGAAAGTTCACACTCAGACCGAAACCGCTTGATCTCCGGACAACAAACTACTTGCCCAAAAAGGACATGGACAAAATTGAGGATCCGGTTCTCCCCTCCATGCCCTCTCCAAATAACTGTGGACTGCCAAGAATATTGTCGGTTGCACCTGTGTTCATAATCATCATGCTAAATAGGAAAGTGGCAAACCGTTGAATCGCAGGAGAATGATGGAGCGAATAGTTTGCGGGAATCAAATGTGTCAGTGCATGAAGAAAACAAGTACCAGCCTTGAGGATTGTGAGGAAAATAATAATAAACATCCGCAGGGCTAGAGTCTGGTTTGTCCGTCAACCCCACTTTGAGCTTAGCCATCAAACACAGATGTCCCCACAAGCCGCTCAAGTCATTGACAAGAAAATCAATCCCTCGTCCACAGGGCTTCTCCAACCACTTCAATCACCAACAACGGAAGAATACAGGCCCCGAATTTGAAAAGAAAGCAGAAGAAACCAAATCTAGTCTCTTCCCGTGTGTGTATCATCTGTTCAAGGCTCGGAGCAACCCTGTTTCATGCCAAGGGCAAAAACGGAGCTTGCGCCATGGTTAGGGCTGGAGCCATAGGTGGCCTTCTGGAAAAATAGATGGCCCTGGTAAATGGACTAAAACCAACCTAAATCAGACTCCTCGATTTCTATGCAAGCTAACCTAAAAAGGACACCTATGGTTGAGCTGGCAGAGAGGTGCTCACTGGCAGGATATGCCTAGGTCCAATAGAGACTGCTGCCCAGGTGTTATATGGAGTGCCTGCCAGTGTTCATGGTGAAACAACGCCATACCACTAGTCGATGTAGTACCAGACCGGATCCAAGCAAGCGCCTAACTTCAGGATCCCATCTAGAAATCAATCCCCGCGACCAAACAAACTGCACGGAGACACACTGACTGAGTGGCTTGACCAAAAAAGAGTCCACACTGTGCTTGCCAAGACGGTGAAGATAACATCCGGGAACCCAGAAACCTACCAAACACAAAAACACAAAAAAACATACAAAAAGCTCATACAAAAAAGGGAACCCAAGCTCCCCGGGAACCCAAAAAGCTCATACAAACAAACAACCTACCAAACACACACCACACCTCGAGCTGTTTTTTCCGATCCAAGGCGCAAGTGGCTCGCCTGTCGGGCGAGCTCGCGGCCTTCCAAATGTTGCTGGTTGATGTGGTGAACACCTCGACTTCTCCGCTCCCCCGAATCGGCTTGCAGTGCAAGACGATTCGGGCATGTGGGAAAAACAGTTTGGCCCAGGAAGGGCGCGGAATCTTATGAAGGCCGGGCCTCTAGCACCAGAAAAATCCTAACCGCCACTTGATAAGGGTTACCTGACCTTAAGCGAACTGTCACCAGCAAACCTTCCGCTGCATTGTGGGTTTACCCGCCCAGGCGATGATGCGGCTCAGGCTTGGTAAAGCAGAGAAAGGGTACCAACTTTTTTCTATAGTCTATTTTAGTAGGAGAACCCTCCCCAAAAACAGGGTAAAAGGGCACTACTGGGGGACTTAGTAGTTGCGACACAAACGGATTCAAACACTGAAGCTTTCAAGCGAGTGAAAACAAACTTTTTCAGTCTCTGTGGGGCGGCGCACCCTGGCTTACTGCAAGCGTTTTCAAGTTCACCCCACCAGCACATCGCGGGACAGACCGTCTCAGCCCAATATCGCGATTGGCCTTGCCAAGGCACGGGTCATGTTCAGCAGGCACTGGCCAAAAGGAGCCAGATAATGCAAAATCCGCTCCCTTGGCTCCAAAGACACCGGGTGGAAGATCCATGGCATCCTCGGTGTCTCTGACTCTGAGAAACTCACCGTGGTATGTGCGGGACGGCCCTCCTTCCTTCACCCAAACGTTGTCAACGCCTGAGCGTTGCTTCTACGATCTGCCGAGCTGCTGCAGCGTTGAGGTCAGGAAGATGTCCCCCACATGCAGCAGCCAGGCGACTGTCTGCAGATTTGGATTGCCAAACAGCGTGGCAAAGGTGGAACATGATAGGCCGACGAGGCTCATTGCCTCGGCCAAGAGAACTTTGCGAGTATGAGCGTGTGCACAAACTGGAACACTGTTGCATCCATTTATAGTCGCATAGACAGAGGAACTACACGGCCCTCCAACATCCTCCAACCACTTGCCAGTAAGTGTTGACATCTGATCTATCGCGCTCCTCATCTTGTTCATGACATATCCACCGCACTTATGCAATAGTATTTCGTACATCTCAACTTTTCAACACACCACCGATCTGTACCAGACTTTGCTCTTTAAGGGTGGTTGATCGACAATCCCCAATCATGGGTCCAGGGCACTTCACGCATAATGCACACCTGCACATGCACAGGGCCCACTTCAACCCGATCACCGGTGGTTTGAGTGAAAGCTGGGGCAACACCTCTGGCCATATTGGACGGAAGTTTGCTAGAATGGAGGATCCAAACAGCACTATGCTATATGCTATGCTGTACCATGAAAGGCACACATGCCGCTCGAGAGCGCAAAGAATGCTCCACATATCTCCACATTTCGGGTCAGTGCCAGAGACGGCCACAACAAAGCGCGCTGCCTCGCTGCCACTCGCATCCAGGGTTGGGGACATGCCCACCTCTGTGTTATCACTGCAGACCTTGTCAGTGACTCATTCTTTGCTCAAAGGGCTGGTGTCCTGGTATCATACTGGTGGGAAAAATATCATTATTCTCCTGCTCACATCAGTCAGCACATTCAGTTCACAGCAAGAGGTGGTACCGGGCTTTGTGAGGTTAGGCCAGCGTCAGTGGGCTGATGCAGGATTGGTTCGCGGAGGGCTTCTGCACACACACACACACACAACTGCAAGGCAACAAGCCACAAGAGACCAAACCGAACAAGAGCAAAAAAGAACCACTTGAAACTAGGATCACAAAAGCCGGAAACAAAACAGCCTTTCGCACACAAAAAACAAAAAACAAAACGGAAGGCCCTGTAGTTGTCTCATCTGTTCCAGGTGCCAAGCCCGTGTGCATCATCCAAAATGCCACCTGTGGCGCCCGCCAATGCAGGGCCAGGTGTCCAAATAGCCAAAGCAGGCCTGGCATCTGGTGCACTGGAAGGGCTTCATGTTCCGGGTGGCCCAAAGGCTCCTTAAGATCTACAGTCCCTGATACGACCCGATCACATAAGCACGAAGTGTAGGCTATATTTGCATGTCCTAACATCTGGCATGTGTTTATATGTGCATACACACATATATATAATATATAATCTATATATACATATATATATCACGGGCATCGACTACAGGGGCACGCGGTTGAGCTGTTAGAAACCCTCAGGCATTGTGAAATCAAGGGACGTCGTGAGAAAGTTTGGGATAAAACATATTCAGCCATGAGAAACTAGAGAAAACCGCAGGGCACCACGAAAACCATAAGCTGGCGGTACACTGTTTTGTTACGGCTGACCGAACGAAAGCCACAAATCCAGTTGCAGACTGGCCTTCAAGCCACAAGAGCAAGGTCACCCTCCTTAAGGTTGTCCGAAGTCCCTGCGCGAGGGTAGATTGGCTCCTGAAAACGGAATCAAAGGAAACCTAATTCAGTTTTTGTTTGTGTGAGGTTTGATCGTAAAGGCGCAGAGCTTCAACATCTTGCCACGATTCTTCAAATTGACCCCTTCTACCCTCCCATCAATTCTCATTAACATGGAGCCTGACGTGTAAAGAGAGCCCCCTTTCAGACAAAAAATCCAGCATCCAGGCCTACCGCAAAGCCTGTGGAGAAAGGCAGCAGAATGCTCCAGGCTGCTGTCCTCCACTTCGTGTAGCTCTCCGGCTTCGCGGGCATGAGGCACACCTTGTCCATCACTGTGCCCAGGTAGGCCTGGCGTCGGATCTCATCTGGCTTCGGGGGCTGGATCCTATGCAGGCTGGGTCAGGGAATGCCTCAAACTCTGGCGGATTGATAGAGGGGTCCCACCCTTTGCACCCGGCTGATTTTCCTGGATGCGAGTTCGACTTGCTTGCCTACATGGGATCCCAATGAGCCAGTCAACAAGTGAACAGTCCCTTTCTGAAGCCGAAGAACGAACACAGGAGAACATGTGGTGGCCCGTGGCAACAAAAAACAAAAAACAAC